>VWYH01000155.1:0-47824 GCA_013399365.1 Pampusana beccarii
TTTTAGTTGACTGCCTAGCACAATAGTCATAATTACCTTTACACTGAAGTTTGTAGATTCTGACCTTCCAGAAATAACAACAAAAAATATCAGTAGGTTGAGTTTTCTGTTCAGCTTTCACTACATGACAAATGGAAAATCCTGCCCAATCTACATGGTTTTATTTTGCTTTCAGTGAGGCAGAATTAGTTTTAGAGCTTGTTTCCCCAAATTCTTATAGATATTAAGAAATACAATTTCCTTTTGCATTTGTGAGTTTATTGAGCTAGAGAACAAGAGGTTTATTGAAGGCACTGGACTGGGATTCTCCCTTACAGTTTCTGGTGAGCTCTGAACTGCTTGCATGGCAATAGATCAGTTATTACCTCATCTATAAAAGTCAGTCTTAAAACACTTTCCTTCCTCTGTGTGGATGGTCCTGTACTGGAAAAATGTGTGTGCAGTGCCTCGTGTAACTGCTATCTGAGTTTTCAAATCGAAACACTGCCAAAACCCAACCCACAAAGACATTACAATTATGCTGTTGTAGGCTACATGGTTCTGTTGCATTTGAAATGCTTCATCAAACCAAGGTCTTTTTTGTTGTAGAATTTCATTTCCAAGAAAGAACAAAGTTTTGAAGTTGTCGATATGATCTTTCCAATTCTGTTTTAAATTTATTTTTTCAATTTTTTTACTAGTTGACATTACATTGGAATGAATTTTTGTCTGGTTGGTTTTTTGCAGGGATTTTTTTTTTCTAGATAAATGTTGGGATGGGGACCTCAGTAATTTTCAGTTTTAATGCTGATTTCATGAAGCAAAACTTTCATCCTCCCCATGCTTCTAGCAACCAGTGAGCGCTGGAACTACTGGAAATACACAAAATCTTTCTGCATTCTCCATTCTCAATTATTTTAAAATCCATTTTTTTTCTGATCCTATTTATTTATCACCAAGTAACAAGCAGATGGAGCAGTTTTTTCTGCAAGCAGTTTGAGGGAGATCCATGGTTCCACGTGCTGTAAGTCTGCTGATTTACAGCTGCTGCAGCTCCAGATGTGCCTCTGCTCCCGTCAGTGCAAGAGACAAGGGTTTGCAGACCTATCTTAATTTCATGACATAGCTTATAAATTAAAATATCGCAGTGAAACGTGATAGTGCTAAAGTCAGTAACATGTAGTCAAATGTAAATGATCAGCTATTGCAGTTTTACAGAGACTATGTTCTTAAGGCGTTTTTCACTTCATTTTTTAAATATGATTCAGCCAGAGAGAGCGAGAGATTAAACATCCATTTAAACAAAGACAATCTCCTTGTGCCAAGTGAAAACAAACTGTATCTTTAATCACATGAATGTTTGAATAGCTTCTGCTCCAGGTCACTTGAAGATGATCGTACAGGCCTATTTTTACTTAAATTGCCACGTACTGTTGAGATTTCCAAACTGCCACCCCTGAACTGGTAATACCCAGCTTTTGTGTGGTGTTTTAGATATTCAGAACACTGGTTCTAGGTACTAAACAAGAAAGCTGGAGAGGGACTTCTTACAAGGGCGTGTAGTGATGGGACAAGGGGTGATGGTTTGAAACTAAAGGAGGGAGATTCAGGCTGGACAGGAGGAAGAAATTGTTGCCCTGAGGGTGGTGAGAGCCTGGCCCAGGTTCCCAGAGAGGTGGTGGCTGAACCATCCCTGGAGACATCCCAGGCCAGGCTGGACGGGGCTCTGAGCAACCTGAGCTGGTGAAGATGTCCCTGCCATGGCAGGGGGGGCACTGGGGGAGCTGGGGAGGGCCCTTCAACCCCAACCATCTGTGATTCTGTGAAAGAAGGAGCGTCAGGAATTGCTATATATGAATCTCGAGTTACTGTTGTTTCCAATTTCTTATATACTAATGCAAAAGCGCGCAAGTGACATTTGAAGAACAATTGGGACTGGGAAGTGGTGTGAAACCACAGGAAGAACAAACTGCTTTGGCATCTTTGGACCCTGTGGGTCTAGACTGGCTCGAATGATATTTATGATATGGTATGAACTCTTGTTGAAATAGTGATGGGAAAGAAGAGGAGCAAGTCAAGAGGAAATATTTGATGCATCATCCAGCTGCCCAGAAAATGTGCCATTATGTTTGTACCAGGCACTTCTGGATTGCATACTAAATTGTGTCCTTACTGTGAGTTTGAGCGCCTTCTAGCAGGATAAATAGCTGTAACTGCTTACCCCGTTCCTGAGGGACCTGATGGGATGATATCCATGACTTTCCCAGCAAACCTAGAGGACTGTGGGCAAATCTGCTTTGGCCATGTGAGGTGGAATGCAGATAAATACCGATTAACAGAATGAACAAAGATAGGAAAAAAAAACGTACAAAAACTCCAAAACCTTAGGTGTTTTGTTGTTAGAATGAGAAATAAGGTTTGAACACATCCAGGAATATAATTTTGTGAAGTATTGGAAAAGAAACTACTGAGTGAAACATAAGAATGGCGACATTGAAATAAAAATAAAAGAAAATGCTGAATTTGTAATAATGAGATCACCTATTGTACCAAAATGTCACCGCCTACCACAGATGCTGCATAAGTGCAGGGGTAAATATCAATATGCACATATATCCGTGCAGACAGTAGTGAGGGGGCTTTGGCTGAAGGGGTTGCGCACGTTTGAAGCAAATGCACGATACTTAAGATGCGTCGTGGGGTAAGAAGTGGTATTTCCTCTGTTTAATGGCTGTAACACCAGAAAAAGTGATTAATGGAACCAAAGAGAAAAAGTTAAATACAACAGAAAGATCGAAAGAAGGAGGGAGAGGGAGAGTTCGGGAAGAAAATATGGTGAAAGATACCAGCAATTGGTTTTTATACAGAATATGTTGCTGTCGATGAAAGTAGGAGGAAAAGCAGCAATTCCAGCTGTAGGTGGCAATGCTCTGCTCCCACAACAGCTTTAGAGACCCCAACAGGCACCAGTTCCTGAATCTAGGACTGAATCTAGAAGACAAACCATATATTAATTCACTTTCCTCATTCACTTCAATTTCTGTGTGCACCAGAAGACTCTTTAATGAATGTCTCCTGAGCGAGCTGATTTTCAGGGCTGTCCAGTATAAAAAGCAAAAGCAATGGAACTACTTCCCTTAACCAGTTGGACCAACATTATAAAACAACTTAGAACCTTCATGCTTTGAAACCTACAGAGAACAAACAGCCCAAGTTTCCTTTGAAGGTAATTCTTTGGTTATTTTTGCAGCTGCAGGATTTCAACGTTATTGTCTAACTTGCTCTGCAACCAGTTCAACAAATCAGATGGAGAATGGAGACAGATGGAAGGGCAAAAAGGAGTAAGGATGCAAGGGCATTGGGACAAAGAGGGGAGCATCATAAAGAGACAAATAGAAAAGGTAGGAAGAAAAGATTAAAAAAAAAAAGTTGTTATAAAATTCTGAGACTTTCAGAAATAAAGATAATAGCTGTATTTTTCTTCTCAGACTTTAATGGGAACTTCATATCTACCCGAACAACACAAAGATTCGGGTGTGAGTGCATAGATATAGACTCATTTTTTGTGGAAGTATTTGTCCTAACATTTCCAAATAGGCCTTTAATAGTTGCGGTTTAATTCTGCTTATACATTTTTTCCTGACCGAAGTGTAAGGTTACATAGTGGCTTATTTCAAGTTAGCTTTCCCGCATTCAAATTGCTCACTGCAAAAAAAGCCCCAAATCTTTGCAGTTCCACAGTATAATCCATATTCATTGCACAATATAAAATGATCAACATGGCCCATTTGTCAGAATGTCATTTCATTTTGAAAACCTTATTTATTCAGAGAAATTCCAGAATAGTTTTGCTGAAGTCAGGGAAGTTCCTCTACCTTTAGTGTAAAGCAACAATACTGTTCAGTATTTTGTTAAGGAGATTACTAACATTTGCTAGGTTTTGCCAGTATTTTATTTTTATTATTTAGAATGATATTACAAATTGGTGTTTGGCAGTTAATATAACCCATTTAATCAACATTCACACATCATTTTACTGATAATTTCATTAGCTTTAGCTGCGGTACGCATTTTCATTACACATTAATTCCTTCACCGAGTATTTGTTAAAGGTTTGAGTGCAGTTATGATTCAGTATGAACTGGTTATGTTAGTGGTTCTGCATCAGTTTGCTGGTTATATGTGATATTTAATGAAGTCTTAATAGTTATGTGAGCACATTACTGGTCTGCATCCATTAAACTGTGAGACTTCAGCCCCTCCAAAGTCTTCTAGAAGAAAATAAAAGGTCTTTTCATTGCTCACAAAGACTTCAGAATAGGTTAATTAAATAATCTGTATTGTAACGTGGGTACGCTAACCAAGAAAGTAGCTAAATTGGGCTTGTTTAAGACAAATCCACCGCAGTTGTGCATTTCTAGCTCTGTTAGATCAACTTTCTCACCCACTGTTTCAAGAAGAGAGAAGGATCACACCACTAAAGAAAAATTATAATCTAATTTAGTGACGATGGGCAAAATTAACCTTCGTTTGAATATGCAAGCACGTGTAGCATTTGGCAACTTAAACCCGACTTTCTCCAAGGACACGGGAGGCAGGGATGAAATTGCCCGTATTCTAACTCCAAACTTTCTTCTTAGAGGCTTTTACACACGAGTAGGTGCTAAATAATAATAATAAGCAGCGACTGAAACAAAAGTGCCGGTATCTGAAGGGTGTCAGCGCAGTCAAGATAAAGAAGTGGGAGCTCTTGAAGGGAGTCGGGGTGTGACAAAACCTGTCCTGATGAATGCTGACATCCCGAATAAAATCACCGCGCGCCTTCACGTAGGTCAGGAAACTACATTGTTTCCCTGAGCCGCAATGACAGCGAGGTGACAGAGATTAATAGCTTTGTATTGACTGAGCAACTTCCAGTTCCTTATCTTTGTCAAGTCAAGGCTGTGTCCAAGAGCTGAAATTGTTATTAGACTTATAATTGCAAAGACATTTAAAGGGTTTCCCCTTAAGGGACTATGAAATCCAATAAACCTTTCATAAAACCTCAAGCATTCAAGTGCAAAACCCTTGTCTGGGAGACAGACACGCTCACAGCCATAACAGGGGAAACCTTGAAGCCTCATACGCCGAATAATGTTTGATTTATGAAGTTGGTTTTGAATTTGTATCAGTTGTTTTATTAAAAATATATGAAAGAATGTTTTAAATATGAGTGAGCTGTGTTCACTTCTGTCTTGATCAAGTACTCTTGTGTCTGAGCTGGAGGTCTGTCTTCACCTGTCACTTAGATTCATGAGAGCTCAGGAATACCCAATTTGTATTGCTAATTTAAGGCGCTTAATTCAATTTGGATGAGATTAAATCTCAGTTCCTCACTGGAGTTTCAAAATAAAAGCTTTAAGGCCGGGCTTGGGTTCCTTTATTATTGTTGATTTGTAAGGAAATGTTTGCAGCATGTAAAGAGGTTTCAGTGCGATGTGTCAGATTTACTTAATGAACCCTCTGAATGAGTGAATGCAGCGCTTAGAGCAGGAGATTTAACACTTCTCTCTGGTGCTTACTTAGAGTCTGTTCCCGTACAAACCAGTGTAAATCGAAGGATGGCACTGGCCTCGGGAGATACCAGGTTCTTTCTTTTTGTTTAAGAAGCTTGAGCTTTGCAGGGAAATTCCTGTGGCTTGTGAGCAATCCACGCTGTGCTGGATTTTCTGTCCCTTGACTTTAAAGAAGGGAAATCTCACAAACCTCTACAGTGTTGCATTTAATAATTTAGAGACTCTGTCATCTTCTTCTTTCTTTTTTAAGACATTAAGAAATAAACACTTAACGTAAATGAAAACCAGCTTCTTCGTAGTGATAATCGGATTTAAGAGCCATAACACATTCAGGCACACACCTTTCTGTGAGCGTTCGTTAATTCTTCCACTTGCAGCGAAGCTGGATGCCGTTCAGCAGGACCGGTCACTCCAGGTTTGGCGGCTCTGAACCAGCAAGTGCAGCCACACCAGGCTCCTCTGGAGGTGTTTCAGAGCATATTGATGGGCATTATCTTCTTATTCCAGGAATCAATGAGCTTTGCAGCTCCCACAGTCACAAACCAGATCCCAAGACCATCAGGTTACACCTGATCTTCCATTTTGCTCCAGAGAAGACAGTTTGAGCTTTTCAACAATAAAATCTTATTTTAGTTTCAGGGACCTGTAAACCTGAGTGTTGAAGTGACTGTAACATCCACACGTATCCACTGGATTATAAGAAGGTTTATTTCTTGTTTGTCCTGTGTCCACTTAATTCACATGCATGTGTTAGGTTAGTGCAACCATTACCAGCTTGAAACCTTTTTTATGTTTGCGGAATAATGGACCTCGCTGAGATCACAGAGTGTTAAATATCACTAAGAGGATCCTGTCTATAGAGTCTAATAGCTGGACAGACATAAAAACTCACAGTGGAATTTTAAAATTGACTTTTCTACCTTGGCTTGAGATTCAGCCAAAGATTTGTTGACCAGCCTTGCCGGGCAGGATAAAGAAAGACAAGAAACAATTTCAGCTGCCATGAATTTCAGTCGATATGAGGACTACAATAAACACAGCTAAAACTAGTTAGTCTTCATGGCACTGAAGAGCCATAAATTGCAGGATTAGAAAGGGTCTCCAGACTGTTCCAAATGGGAACATTTGGGAGCATTTACAAATATAGATTGAGACTGTTGTAGCTTGCCTGAGGGGCAGGCTTACATAAAATATTTTTTCTTTTTTTTTCTTTTTTTGGACACATTTATTTTTATTTGAAATGCTCTTAGCTAAATAAAAATAAATTAAATCAGGCTTTTCTTTTCAGTCTTCTTCAGTTTCTGAAGAACTGATGTGGTGATTAATGTAAGAAAAGTAAATTGCAGAAAGGTGGAGGGTTGTAACTGATATATTTCAGATGTCCAAAGGAGCAGGTATTCATTAATTCCTTTTTGGCTTGACCTTTAGATAGAATGGCAAGTAATTTTCTTATTACCTGAGATTTTTTTTCATTTATTTTCTAATTTGCTAAGTATTTTTTCCTCTAAGGATGTTCCAGTGTCTAATTCAAATGGGCAAGTTGTATTGGTCCTTTCATTGTGGATATGTTTGCAGGTACATCTATATAGAAACATGGCAGTATGTATTATAAAGAACCTCTATTCCAGTTTCAGAACCTTGAAATCTGCTTTTGCTAGTGATCATAGAATTACCTTATATGTAATGTATTAATAATTAGACCTATTTTAAGCTAGTATTGAGGTGTTAAGCTCGTGTGGCTTGATTTAACGCTGTCAAAAATATATATTAAACAATACAATTTTATTTATTTTGTCGCGTCTAATGCATAGACATGGAAGAACTGCAAAAAGATCACCATTATTTAAACCTTGTTTCATACATCTCATGCGTGTATGTTGTCTGGAAAGCATCGGGATGATCTGAACACATCAGAAAAAGCTGAAGTAAATGACATTCCATTTTAGCATGTGGTAGGTAGAAGGATAGGAGGTTTTCTTGTATTTGGAGCACAGCACACCCTCCTCTCCTGAAATTCCTGGAAGGAAAAATAGCAGTTTTGTTCTTACGTGGCTGACTGACCGGAGCTTCTCCACCGGTGTCCCTTCCATCGGGGTTTAGCATTGATTGCTGAGGGAAGCTTTTCCTTTCACAAGGTTCTTTTCCCCCAAAATAGCTTTCTGATCCAGAATGACATGCATGTTGTCAAAAGCAGATAAGCGTGGGATCTTGTTTAATGCGGTGGTAGGAACGTGTTGAATGAGGGGAAGTGTCAGCGAAAGCTCAGTGTGGTGTACAACAACCAGCACTTTACTCACAGGAGTATCGGGCCATTGTATTTTGCCTGCTGTCTACACCCGGTTTCCTACAGCGAAATAATGGCCAAGGAGTAACCAAGAAGGATGTAACAACATGGAATGGACACAAACTGGTGAAGAAAAGCCTCGGTGTTTTGTAGTTTGCTTATTATAATTGTCACCAGTTACTGCGACAAATCCAGAGCCAGGGAGCCGGTGACCTATTGATCAAATGACAAAACAAGAATGGAGTGAGCAGACTGGTCTGATGTCTGCAAAGTACAGGTCACGTTCTTCAGTCAAGTTTTTTGAAGTTTCAATCCTGAAGTAACAACGGTCGTGTGAGAAATAGAATAAAAACTACCAGTTGGGTGGCTACTTTACTTGGCATAAAAGGCAAGTTGGCAGCTGCCTTGTTAATTATCTAAAGCTGGAAGACTAATTGCAGCTGTTTCTCTCCTCTCTTTTTTTTTAATCCTTTTCCAAACATTAGTTTTATCTTGCTTCATCTGAATAGTGATGTTTCGTACTTATGGTTGGGTTTATTTATTTATTGGAGTAAACACTTTAAATGCCAGCACCATCCTTAATAAGAGTTCTCTTAATAAATCCAGAAGGCAAATGGGTAATTAGTCCGATAGTAGAGTAATATTTAGTGGCTATATTTTGTTTTATCGAAACAGTCACCAGTTTTAGAAATCCTTCATTTCTAGGCATTGTAATAACAAAAGTTTCAAAACCCTATACATGCTCTTTTTATACCTGGAGGGGAGAATTAGTCAATGCAATTTCTGTTCAGCTCTGGGCTTCGCGTGGGCATTCAAGAAGCCCATATGATTTCTGACTTCCTCTGTTATCTGTGAAATGTAGATATGTTTGTGACATACCTTAAAATCCATGTTTAAGCAGGTGCAATAGCCACTCAAGATTTTATATGGTGCTTTTCCAACAGATTCTTCCTTTTGGGGGAATAGAAAATAACATTAATGTGGCTAATAGATAACTGGATGTCTCCCTGTCAAATATTTCCAACAGATTCTTACCAAAGCTTACAGATGGCAACATAATGCAGGAAGAAACGTTTTCTAGCATGAAAAAAAAAGTTATTGCGAAAATTTCAGAGTTCATTCGAAATTGCAGTTTGTCAGTAGCCCTAGGAATTAGTTATGGTGGTCATTTGGTTGTCATTTCATCATTTATTCCAACAGATGATTTATTATTAATGATTTTTCTTTTTCCCCCTAGGATATGAAATCATAGTCACTCTAAAGCGCAAAACCTCCAGCAGTTACCTTGCTGCACCAAATAAATAGCCTTGGCAATTTGGTGAGTATCTGATATTCTTCTGAAGTACATTCACGCAAGCTGAGGACGGCCCCGTTCTCCTCAGATTTGTTTCACATTGTTTTCTTGTTCATCCTGAGATAGATTTTAGTCAAGCTGCTGAGTGCAAATGAGCTTTGCCAAGTCATCCAATTTTCCTTTTTAAGTTCCAGAGGGAGCTACGAACCAGTTCTACTCCATTCATAACAGTATTAATCTAACCTTACGGAACGGTAGAGAGGATGGGAAAGGACAGAACAGAATTAATTGCACTTTTAGCACAGGAAAATATGAGTTTTCTTCAAAAAGTTTGGATGGAAGTACAAAGAGATGAAAAGATAAAATTGGGCTGTTCTTCCTTGCAATCCCTTCTTTTTTTAGGATTACACTTCCATTAAGAAACCTTAGAGAACAGTAATTATTAAACCAAGTGGAGTTCCTGTTCTATTCTAATAACATGAAGTGTTTCCTCTTCTTAATTTTGGCAGTGTAAAACTTGAAAGATTGCAGAAAGCGAACTCATCTTCAGCAACTGCTGCAGATGTTATTTGTTGCATAAATATAAAGCTAGAAAATAATTGCTGCTATTGATTGTTGATATTGTTTTTTCAGTCTAACGGAAACCTCATTTAGGCCTGTGTGTCTGCTGAATAAATGTGCCACATTCATGAGATGTGTCATCGGAGATGATTCCTGCCCTGAAGACTTAATAGCCCTTATGATTCAGTGACACGCACAAGGAAATAACTCCCATAAAGGCAGTATGTTTTCAATATATCCACCACCGCACCGCGAATCCTGGAGGTAGGATGGGGACATCAGTGCTTGGCTGGATCAGAGCCTTGTTTGAAATGGGGTGTGGTAATGGCAAGTAACACATAGTGCTTTAAAAACATTTAGTAAAGAAAAACTTTTGAACTCTATTGATTGTTAATTTTTTTTTTTAATATGGAAAGTGAGAAACAATTTATTTTCAGGAACTATTGACTTCAAGGATCTCTGGTCTGGGAGCAGAATCTTTATTAGTTTATATAATCAAAATGTTGAAAATGTTTCAGTTTCTGCAGCCTTGGTTCTGTTTCTACCTTAAAAGTAATAAACACTGTACACAGGAGTATTGCTCAGGTAGACTTGTGATAGCAACGTGGGGTGTTGGATAAACTTACATTGCTCTGGGAGAAAAATACTGGTATTTTTATGAGTATTTCTATAGATGAAAATACTTGGGAGGTTGTGGGGGAAGGGAACACTATCTGAACTACAGTTTTGAAATTGTTTGAACGTGTGGCATCATTTTTCACAGGCTGCCTAGGTAAACAGAATATTTTTTTAATATATATGGGATTAGCTGATGTACTAAAATCTTTGGAAACGATGCCAACTGTTCTGCTGACTTCCCTGCTATTACAATTTCCATGAACAAAAACTTCACCTCCACTCTTCCTGCCTCCCAGCCTTGCATATTTGAGCTGAAGTTTTTAAAGTCAAAACGGATTCTCTACAACTAACCAGTACTAATGAGGGTGCTTCAGACCTGATGAAACTCATCTCCAAATAATTCCCTTTGTATTCCCATAGTCACCCCAATGGAACAGGAAAAGAATTAATATGAAGCCTGTCGAAAAAGAAAATTGTTATGGTCATATTCAAGCATCTCACTTCATTTTCTGCTTGGTCACATTTTGACCCTGGATTTGCACTGAGGCAAATAACAGAGCAGGATGGAGCTCAAATACTTTATATTGATCCAGAAACTGCTGTAATATATGCATCCTTTTATTTTCTTACTCAGTTTAGCTATATATCGATTAGTCTTTGAAAGTAACTTGTTGAATAATATGGCTTGTGTTAGTAGTGCTGTTAAAAATTTATTTCATAAGGACGTGCTTGATAACAAGAGGTCTTTGGACTAACTGGGAAGTAGAGACTAGTGAAAGTGCACAGCGTATTTCAAATAAAGGAATTATAGTAATATTGGTCACCAAAATGGGTAGGTACTGAATCACGTAAACTAGGATTTATTGATCTGTTGCAGAACTGATATAGCTGTTCATATGAAATGATCTGGGATCATCTGAAATTCGGCAGCTGATATGTTGGAACTCGAGAGATCAAATATCTCCCCACGGTTTTTGATCTGCAAAACAGAGGATGGTACAATTTTGCTGTTTAGTGTTGTTTGTCCAAGCAATATACCCAATTTCCCTTATCTTAGGGAGAGGATGAGATCAGGTTTATGTAGTTAGGGGCTTCCCAAGGGCAGCTCGTTGGCTGGGGTCATTGCAGAAAGAAGACAGTGTTGTGTTTTCTTAGTGGGGCCACCTGCATCTCCCAGTCCTGTGCTGGGAACTGCATGTTTAAAAAAAAAATAAAAATAAAGCATTGAGTTGCTAGACCAATAATCATTGCCCAAATAGCTACTGCTCGCTTGCTTTAACGAAAAAGCAGCATTTCTGCTTTTCACGCCCCGTTTGCTGGTGCTGCATTGCACACTTTGGTGACCAAACAAGCAAAGCAAACTAGTGAAGGGGCTCTAAGGAATGGGCAATGTCATTCCATACAAACCCATGGATCTGCATGCAGAGGAAAGACGGTTATGTCCTTAAGGAAGAGGAAAGAGGCAACACTTAAAACTATGAGCAGAACAACTTTGTGCATTGCAGAGGTACAACCAAGGGTTGATCAAATAAAAGGAACTTAGACGAAGTTCTTAGGGATGTGGTTTAGTGCCAGAGTTAGGTGAGGTTGTGGTTGGACTCCATGATCCTGAGGGTCTCTTCCAACCAAAATGATTCTGTGTTTCTATGATTTTAATGGTTGCTGTTACCTTGTTGCCTCGAGTGGAGAGGAACTCTCTTCATCCAATAAATTCACTGCTGCTAAGGCTTTATGTAGCAGTTCCGACTGAATATTCAAATATTTTACATTAGGGAAAAAAACATAGAAGGGCAACTTAGTTAATTGTCTTGTTACTGGAAAATTAGGCAATGTTGTCACCACAAGGCTACTTTTCTCTGATATCAGAGACTAATAATGGTAAAGAAATCTTGGGAGTTAAATGTGAAATTATGGTGAGTTCTTAATGTCCTAAAAAGGCTGCAAATTTTCATGTATTCCTCCTGCCATATGTAGCCAATAATTTCCATCACAACATCTCTGTGGAAATTGAACAAAATGTCTTGATAGGAACAAAATTAACCCAGGTCACACATCACTCCATATGGCAAGTTGCCGTGCCAAGACAACTCAAGGTGCTCTGCAGTGGATGGAAAGTCACTAACAAACACCTTTCTCTGTCAAGCGCTGTTTCTGTTGTCTAAAGAAAGTTTGACATCCGTATCTTCAGCCAAGATCCATCAGTGCTTTTCCATTACTTTATTACATTAGCTTCATTTGACCTAGAAGAAAATATAGATGCCTAAGCACAAGCTCGGTATCCTTGTGTGCTCACCTCAAATACCTTGCGAAGGGGAAAAAACTTGGCATGGGAACGTTTAAAAATAATCATTATAAATTCCTCCTTGCAGTTCTAGTGCGTGACCTCTGCAGTTTTCCTGTTCCCTCCCTTTGCGCTCCAGCTGGGAAAAAACGGCCACAGGTGATTTGTTGGATTATGGATGGGAAGTTGCCTTCAACTCTGCACGGAGAGCAGGAATCACCATTTTTCTCCTGGCTGGTTCGGATGGGCAGGTTCTGTGATCCAGCTCGGCCAATTCTGCCTCATAGCAGCACTGAACAAAAGCTCCTCACTGAACTTCTGCCCACAGGGCCACAATTTTACCTCCTCTCAACTACGTATTTCACAGAAAATTGTGTATGAAAGCACTGCGGAGCCCATGCTGCATCTCTGCTTGTGTCTGGAATTAATAGACCCCATAATACTACCCATTGCCTGGCGTTCTCCTGCTGTATCCTACATGCAGGTTTAGAATCTGTGTTTCTGAAAATGCCTCATAAATAAAGGCTGATTATGACACCCACATATTGATGTTGGTGCAAAATCAAAAGTAAATTTGCAGTATAAGCCCCTAAATAGTTTCTGGTTTGCTGAAATCACATATTAGTTCTTAACTTGGTTTTCAGGAGACATCTTGATGTAATTCAACTTCTCCAGCCCCGTCTGTGTACTATGGCATTCCTAACTTGGGAGTGTTGCTGTTCTCCAAGTAACACTCAATAAACCAGAGTTTTTAAATTGATAGATTTGGCTGGGGTATTGACAGCAGTTCTAGTGAGATGGTTTGAATGCTGTATGGCTTTGCATTGCTCTGATTAGATTAATCACATCCCATTTCCGTAACAACTTAGATAACACACTAGCGCACTTTTCTCTTTGTTGCTGCTTGTAGGATTGTCAGCAGAGGAAAGGTAAATCTGTTCTGCAATCTCCAGTCTCCACATTTTTAATAAAGCTGAGGGTGATCTAGACCTTATGGCCAGGTTCAAGTGCCTTCGAAGTCAAAAAGAATTCTTCTGTTGCCCTTAATGAACTTGCATTGGACACAAACTTAATGCTAATTCTGAGTTGGGAACTAAAGGAGCTACGGAGTTTTAGTAAATCCATTTTAATTTTGCTAGCAAATTTGAGGGTAATTTTTATTGAAGTGCAAATATCTTGTGTCTTTTTTCATGAATAGGTGGTCAGGATGGGTAGAAGGCTATACTTTCTAGCTAAGTAAACTACTCTGTATTGCCAAGAAGTTCACAGGACTTTCACAACTCTGAAACTGATACAGGAAACAAGGACTGGAATTTTTTGGTAGTATTCAGCGTCATGATTGTGTATAAATAGTTCTATTCCAGACTCTGTTACGTTTTGCACGTAAGTGCACGGGGGGCTGTTGGACACCAACGTTTGTGGAGTGAGGAACTGTCAAAACTTTGGAGGTGAACATTTGAGGCACTGCAGAAAAACATATTGACCTTTCAGGTTGCTTACAGTGTGAAAGAGAAGGTTATTCACTGTATAATCATGACTCAAGAAATCAGCATTTGAAATATCAGTGTTCTTCATGGGCTTTCTTATAGTTGCATTGTTGTTTTCATAATGCAATAACAATTTCCTATATTAACTACCACCATTTTCTGTGTTAGAAGATGCATAATGACTAGCAACAAGTAGCCTGTGTATTACTCTGTCTACTTATGTATATAGGTAAATAAATATATAAAATTTCCATATAGAAAATTGAGGTTAAAGATGGCAATGAAACAAGCTCAAACACAATGTGGCAATGACAAATATTGCCTGATTTGCCATATGCATTGCATAGACTTATCTTATCTTACTGGGAAGCGACTAATTATAGGTTTGTATTGCTTTTCTTCTGTTATCCAAATGAACGCAATGTTTCCTGTCCCAAGTATTTTTGTATCGTTTTCCCTTGGGCTTGTTGTTCAGTAAGGAGCAGACTGGACACCCATCTTCTTGTTATCCTGCATATGAGGCTCCCGTGTTCCAACTTTGTAATCTCACAGTTCAGAATTAACTTCCACTATGGGCTGTGTTCATTTTAGGGGGATTTGCTCACAATGTTGAAAGACAAGATGATGTAAATGGATTAGAACTCCTGGGTCTTGCTCCCCATATCATTCTCGTTGTGCTTTGATCTTCTCTCTGCATCCTCCAGGAAGCTCAATATCAGAAAGAGAAAAGATTCGACCCATTAAGTGTAAAAGATCTCTGATGTGTGATGCAAGGAGAGCAGCCACCATGCTAATAGATTTGTGGGTGAGCTAAGCAAGTGCGGAGGTACCGTCTTTGTTCTGGGATAATACAGTGCCAAATATATATATACATATATACATATATATCAAAGAAATAGAAAAAAATCAGTACTAAGACATGACTACAGCTCCTTAGAATGTTTTTTATTTTACTGCCTTTTAAAGGAAACTGGCCCAGTGACAATTACTTAGAAGAAGAAATATAAACGCTGCTCTTGTAACACCAAATTCCCAACACGGTGCCGGTTTATCTCCATTCTGCGCATGATTTTACCAAAGTTGAGCAAATCTTTCATGAAGGGTTCGAAACTTCTCAGATGTTGAGAGAGCTAAAATGTGAATGTTGATTTGCTCACAGGCTACGACTCTTCTCCAGAAATACATCCCCTCCCATTAACAATCAAATGTCATTCGTCTGCCTTTGAATCATCACATTCCAACTCATCCCTACCGGAAAGCCTGGGTTTAACAGAGCTATGCCTGAAGATTTAACAGACACTGCTACTCTTGACACATTTCTCAGATTTTTATTGTACAGAACTTCTCAGAGTCTGGAGCCTCCTGTGTAATATAAGGTGTTAGAAACTCAGGTTATTACCAAAGTGGCAGCCTCGGGCAGGAGAGAAAATTGGCACAAGAAGAACACACGCTGAGTCTCCTCCTCCCTTTTCCTGCCTTCTGGCTTTTCCCTCACCCAATGTACCACAAACTTTCAGAACTCTGCTTTCTGAAACACGGGGACTTTTAATGTTATCTTTGCTGTATGAAGAATGAGTATTTTAAATGGGAAAATAGTGTTAAAACGTAATTGTCCACACTTATATTTCTCTGTAATTCAGTCTATCAATTTTTACGTGAAATAGTAGCAGGATGACACAGCTACAGCAACAGTTCAGCCTTCAAGCACTTGCCTTTTCCTCTTTTCTTACAACTTATTTGTGACATGAGTAAGTTTATTCCTGCATGCAAACAGCTCTTCTCCAAACCACCTCCCCTGCCCCAGCCTCTCAAACAACAACAAGACGGCAATTTTGTTTCCCTAAGGCACCAATTCAGTTTCTGCTGAAAATGGAAGCATTTTTACTGATTTTGGAAAGATCCAAGACGGCGCATTCACAGACAAACCCAAAATCTCCTGCTTGATAAAACTAGCATCATACGATTAAAATCAGGAATTTGCCTTTCCCTTTGGGCTGATCAAGTATCCAGAGTTCCATAAAAAGCCCTGAGAAGATGTAATTTCTTGGGACCCAAGCCTCACAAGCTCAAAAGTTGAAAATAACCATTATTTTCCATCCATATCGCTCTCCTGGAACAACCAGCAGGGATTAAGGGTTCTGATTTGTCAAAGTGCCCGACCGGAGGGTCCCACCCATGAGCGGCATGAGGATTCATTTTCTTCCAGTTCACCCATTCCACAGAAATATAATAACCAGCCATAGTGCTAGTTCAGGACTTCACAAAACCTCAATTTTCAGTTCATTTATAGTTTTCCTGATCTTTCTTTCTCTGATTTTGTTGGCCGCACTGCACTGCGGAGATGTGACGTTGTTGCATTTTTACTTCAATCCTTTTCATCATTAGTGGGCTGAAAGAAAATTAGCAAATACCCCCCTCCCTTGTCCCAGCTCTTGGGTTGCGGAGGTGTCGCCGCTGCGAAGGACAGAGGGAACGCGCCGTTCCAGATGTGCTGCAGCGGTTCCCTGGTTACTCACAGCTGGCTGGAATTCAATAGACGCGGTGGTTTCTCCAAGCGCAGCACCTGTCATGTCTTGTCTCCTTTTCATAACTTCAAAGATATGAAAGTCATAAAACCAAGCCCAGAAAGGGTCAGAAGTCACAAGCTGCTTTGATTGATGTTTTGTCATATTTTGGCTCGTTCCTTCGCCGGAGATCTTCTCTTCTAAATTTCAGAATTTATGAGCTCCCACAAAACAAATATTATTAAAAACTAGGCAAGAGGGTCAGAGCGAATCTAAACACCATGCAGGAATCAAAGCCTTGTGCCTCCAGGATGCACTCAAAATAAGAAGATACAACAGAGATTACATTCCGTGCATTTGTTATCTATTTCTTTGACCTTACGGCCACCTTACAGTGGCTGAACCTTTGTGGAAGGAAATATTTTTTTTTTGCTGCTGTGTACGGAAGATTCTTTTTAATGAACACCACAGGGTTTACTGATCGCTCTTAATGAGTTAGGAACAAGTATCCTGCAGGTAAATTGTCACATATCTTTAGAAATAAACCAATCAATGAAGGTGATGTATAGAATGAGAGAGTTATCTCTACTCCTCCAAAAGAGAAAACAAATTTATCAATGTCCTTAATGTTTTATATGGAAGAAACTTAAGGAGCTGGCAAAAACTCTGCGAGACCTGTATTCCAGATATTAAGAATCAATAACAGTGGTTAAGCTGAGATTTAGGGACTCTCACAAACAGTACCAGGAACAATATTCAAAGAAAAGAAGGAACTGAAGGTTGTCACAGGAAAAAAGAGTTTGATTTTGTCACTGCCCCTCGGTACTTTTTTCAAGAGGTATCTGGTAGGGGCAGGAGCTGCCTCTGGATGTTACTGTAACACACTCTGCTTTATACAATAAACTCAGCACCAGCATTTACCAGTGACTTTGCCTTAATAATATGGGATAGAAATCTGCTATTCTGCTACAACTCAACCAAGGAAATAAAAAAACATGTATACTTTCTAGCAGATGTATTTATTTCTGAATATTTAAACAGGGATCTACTATTTATAACATTTCCGTCAACCTATTGGATTTGACGGAAGGGAGACATAGTCTTTTATGTATAATGCATTTAGATAGTTCTTTTTAGCCTTAAGGATGCATTTATGTTTTTCTACATCTGCTACTGGAATAGAGGTGTTGGCCAGACAGCTTGCACTGCCTAACTGCAATCATAATAAACCCTACATTCGACAGTATTTGTTTTAAAAATGCTTTTAATCTGGGCCTCTAGTCCATGTGAGTCCATTAGAACATCTCTGGGAGAAGCCTATAGAACTGAACTAACTCTAACGTGCTTTCAACATAATCCTACATATTTTGTGCATGATAATTAATACATTCACTCCCTTACTACTTTGCATTTTTAAATGGAAAATAATGTTATTGTGCAGTTCTTTAAAATTTTCCTTTTTCACATGCGAGCGTCATTTTGCTTCATCAGATAACAGATCTGAAAGAACAAACAAATTTTCAGGACAGAAAATTAGGATTATGTTGTGTGTAAGTGTAATGTGTCATAGAGCCCCGTGCAGCAAGTTTGTTTGTAAGCTTGAACATAATTTCTTACGTCTTTACATGAACTTTTTGAAATTCGTTCTGTCAAAGAGCACAAGGTATTTTAGACTGCATAGCATAAATCCCAGACTATATAATAGATCCAGAATTACATGTGCCTTTGTAATTTTTCTCTTACATGTGAATGTATCTCTGGTTTGTTAATGTTGGAATTCTTTTAGCTTATGTAAGATACTTTTTCTGAAAACGAAATGTTGTTTTACACTGTTCTTCCGTGTTATTCTTCATGCTGGAATGTACGCATAAAGAAGATTATTCTGGCTTTTGTCATGATTGCAAAAGCTTGTGTTGGGATGTTTTATTGTTATGACCGCACTTCTCTGAAATTCCTTCCTCTGACACTGTAAGGAGCAAGTAGACTGAGTTATTGTATAAGAGAGTTGCATTTCTAGTTTGTTATCTAAAACATAATTACATCAGAAATCTAGAGTATTGTAACAAAGACAGAACAAACACAACTGCTGCTGACTTCAGGAACCAGAAAATATTAAGGTGGTCAAAATTCTGAAAAAGCTCTTCACTTTTTGTTCTGAAATGGAAAATTTTGAACCAACTTTTTTGGTTTTCATTGATTTAAACTATTTTTCATTTCCAAAATATTCTTCTTTCCATCCTGTGATTGCAAGAATATGGAGGATATTTTGAATTTAGAGTGCTTTTCCTCATCGCTACCAGATTTCTGTTTTCGTGCTGCGTATCTTCAACAGAGGAAACAAATAGGAAGGAGAGAGTAAGCTCTGAGCTAGCACTATAGAAAAGTCAGCAAATTTAGAGTAGGAAGGCAAGAGAGAGGTGAGGCTGGAGGTCCCTGACAATATTCCGTGTGACTGTCCTTGCCAGACAATGGAAGAAAAGGCTCTTGGACTTCCCTGCAATGACTTTCCGTTTCTTGAGCGTCATTCGCATCATTTGCTGTCTCACACTTTCCTTTAGAATGATGCTGGTGACAAACCTTTTTGCTGGTGGGTGCAGAATGAATTTTAGAAAGCATAGCAGATCATAGTTGTTTGTGCTAAATTTGGAGTGTTGGTGGTACAAATTTTAGTGGCAACACCAGGTGTTCACCATCATGGCTGCAGAATATTCCAACAACCACCTTCTTTCTTCGTTTTTAAACGACAGTAAAAATACTCTAGTCCCAGTAACAGAAGAACAGGCCTCTGCACATGGCCAAGAGCTACATTTATTTATGCAAAATTATGGATTGGCATCAAATATTTATAGATCTCATTTATCGGCAACTGCTGTCCCATAAAGAACAGAGCGCTTTGGGGTTGTTATTAACAGGTTTTTCTGACCTGGGTTTAATTCTGAGGCTACTGTGCTTGAAATTGTCACCTTGCGTGAGAGTCTCCAAGCAAATGACAACGTTATTTTGACGTGTGAGTGAAGAGCAGGTGCTTGTCTCATTCAGCGGTGTCGGAACATCCTGTAGATACTTGTATTTTTGTTGTCCTCACTAGTTCGGCTCAGGGGTTATTCATTTCATCACCGTTGAGATATATTCAGGAATTTTCTTATTGTTCAGATGCTCACTTAGTACATTTCTATGAGTGACGGACTTCCAAAGAAATCTTTGCTTGTCTGCTGTACATATGATGTTCATATCCCTCCATTGTCTTCTTTCTTGCTTGGAGAGACAATATGGGAAATGTTATTTACGGAAAAATATGTCCAGCATGCTGCATGAAAAAGTCCTTCGTTCCATAGCAGTGGGCATTAGAGATGCAGGCTACTCTTAATGACAGATTTGCTTATGAATTTTTAGGTAATAAATTCAAATGTTGCTTGTAATTCAGTTTTGTGAATTCTGCTTGTCTGTGGAAAAGGCTTTGGGTTTTCCTAAGGTTTTGCTCTTTGGGTTTTAGTTTTGTTGGGTTGCAGAACGTACCGCGTTATTTTATCTACCACCATTTTTATTCTGTGTATATTTCTCTGTATTTCCATTTTACAAATGATCTCTCTCACTGTGGAAGCACTCAAACATTTGAAATACAAGCAGGAAAATATAAAATTCATGAACGCATCTGTAAAAGGCACTGGTCTGAGAGAGTCAGAGGCGTTGATACACACTTGCTTATTTTCTTTCACAACAGATGAGTTATTCTACAAGAGCGTGATGGTATAATCTTACTTGTGTGTAATAGTTCGTTTTTTGATGGGTCTGCTTTGTATCATAGTTCAATTTTGATGGTATTTACCCACCTAATTATTCTGTAGAATCTTACGGGTTCAATTTAGTTGGCCCCTTGTCTGTAATGCAAGTTAATCTCTGTTAATTTTGGTAATGTTTACAGCACATTTAAAGCCCGATCTTGGAGATACCTGTTCAAACGATGCGTATCGTTGTATTAGTATCAGTCAACTCAGTATTACCAGTTGCAAAAGCTGATTTCACTTTGGGGAGGAAAAATTTACAAAATCAAGCTTGATTTTTAAATGAAAAAAAAATTGCAAAGAAAACAGTAACACACGGATCAAACTGGGATTGGGATGAGGTGTGAGATACAAATCTTGTTTATACTGAATTTGTAAGATCAGAACTAGCGACGCACAGTTCCTGAACGCTGTTATTATCTACAATATGCAGAAGCTCAGCATTCCACCTGGAATTTTTTCTATGCTGTTTATTTAGGATAGAAAGATAATCTGATTATTGGGGGAGACTGGAATGCTTTGAGATTATTTTGACACCCACAGAAAAGAATAAACTTTGACTAGCTGTAGATATGAAGAATATAGCTAAGCAATAGATTTCATATGAAGTCCATAACTTAGACAGGAGTGCTGGGAATACACTCCTTTGTTAACTTTTTGGTTGGTTTTGAAAGATGACCTAAGTAAGATCTTATTTTTGTCTAATTTGCTTTTCTTGTCTCTAATGAGACTGTGTTGTAACTGTTTGAATTGTAGAATAGCTGGTGTTTCTATTTGATCTGTTAGTTCAAATATACCACATCATGCCCAGGAACCCTTGATTTATTTCCAGATCTCTCGCAGATGGATTTGCCAAGCAAACAATTTTCTTAGAATTATTTCGATTGTTTTTGACGCTTTGTATTAAGTGAGAACAGTGCAATAGATCACATTTTTATTAACATTTCTAAATGTGTGCATATTATACTGTATGCATCTACAGACAAAATCAATATTTGTGGAAGCTCGTTAAGATGACGGGCAGGCTGGTTATTGCCTCTGCCCTCCATTCCCAGCCATTCTCTGACACCGACGGTTTGGCCTTAAAAATGAATTTAAAAATGAACTTAAAAATGAACTGTCCTGAGCCTGCTTTGGAGACTCTGCTTCCTGCCCTCACATTAGGGGTGTCGAGGTTATTTTTCTATCAAAACAATATCGGTTTTATAACTGAGACACGTATGGCGTGTATAAGAGGTTAGACCTTTGTTTACTTACTCAGAAAAAATTCAGTATTTATTAACCGGCCTGACGAGTCGAAGTGTCAAATAGAAATACTTGAAATGCTTGAAATTGCTGAACGGAATTTATTTTCCGAAGTCACCACGTTGGAGCGAAACAACAACATTTCTTAAGGAAGTTTAAAAGCTATTTGAAATAATCCATAGAATAGATTACAAAGTAAATATGGTTTCTGTTAATCTTGCTGCTGTTTGCTGTGTCCTTAGTGGGGAAGCAGGGGAATATGAAAATCAGATTAAGAAAAAAAAAAGCGACTGACAAACTGAACAAAACTTTTTTTCTTTTTTTCCTCTCGGAAAGGGCAGATCTGACAATAAGGTTATTTACATACACCCGAACAAAATCAATGAAGTAATTTTACTTTCTGTTTTGCTCCTCTGCTGCTCACAGGTGTAATAAGTCATCTTGACTGGCCGAGCGAGGAGTGATCTTGGAGGCTCCTCAACAGACTCTCTCTATATTCATTTTCTGCATTAAAAAAAAATGAATCCTACCTTTATGGAGATGCCCTATTGCACAGCACTTTCTGAATTTCTCTCTTTTAGACTCAGGAGAGAATCTGACATTGGAATCTCACCCCGGTCGCTGTTAAACCTCGGCAGTGGTGCTGACGAGCAGAGCTGGGGCTGAGCCCTTCTGTATTAATATCATAATATTGATAGTATTAATTATAGTCTATTATATTTATTATCTTTACTATATTTATTATATTACATTGTATTATTATATGTGCATTTAGAGCTGCTCTTAGAACCAAAGAAAAGGAACCTCTGCCTTTTATTTGGGTGTCACAGAACTGTCCATCAAAAAAGCAAGTGGGAGATCAGGGCTCCCCTGGCAACATTAAGTTGGTTCTTGGCAAAAGAGGATTCTTAAATCTTATCCTGAAATTAGAAAGGGATTTGTGAATAAGCAAATGTTCTTCTGATCTTCTTGTTGTCCTCAGAAAATCGGGTAACGCCAAGAGACGTCCGTCAGATGGTGGGAGTCGATGGTCTCAGGGGCCTCTTCCAACCAAAATGGTTCTACAGTTCTATGAAATCTATGGACTCTTGCTTTTCATTTAATTGTAGAGCTCTAGGATAACACTTGCTATTTTTCTGTCTTCTGTGAATAATTTTATAGTTTTCATTTCTAATGGACGTCTTGCAGGCATCAAACAGCTTTTGAATTCTGCCTGTGGAGCTGGAAACACGCGTAGTTTTAATACGGACACCTTGGCATTGTGTTCCGCTTTTCAGATTTGGAAGCACAGTTGTGACAAAGGGCACAAGTTAGTATTAATCCCCTGTACCTGGAATTCAGAAACATCCTCTAAATGAAAACGGAGCAAGTGCAGAGCTTGTAATAAGCGTTGCCTTTAGAAACCCACCCGGACAAGGATTGTACAAAACCTCTATAAACCGCAGTTTTCCCCTCTTTGGGTTCAGCTGATCTGCTACGGGAAATTATACGACGAAGTCCAGTGTCCTTATAAAATCCATTTCTGTTCTCAGACATCCAAATCACAGAAGCCTTGATTATATTTAACTCTTAATTGTCATCCTGTGAAATAACTGTTCTTACACTGAGTCTCAGTGGAAGAAATGGTTCTGGCCAAATTGTCGTGGAAAGTGGTTTTCTCAGAATAAAAATGAAGCACATCTTTTGTGTTGGATTCAAGGGTCTTTGTGAATGATCTCTCATATTATAACATTCTGGTTTTATTTCATTTTTTTAATATTCCCTCCCCATTTGCAGCTTTGTAACTTTGCCAAGGATCAAGCAGAAAGATAAAGGAGTTCCAAAGGAGAGAACCTTTATTCAAAATATGTGCAACGATGGCAAAATAAGTACAGAATATTAATCGACCTAAATTTCACTTTACATAAATGTTCTTTTCTAAATTCTGTGAAAGTTGTTCCTTAATGTAGATATTAAAAATACAAGAGTACAGCATTGAATATCACTCAGATCTGTGGGAAATTTCCAGCTTAGGACCCCAAACAAATCATGACCGTAAGACAGAAAGGATGTAAAAAAATATTGTTTTCATCAATCCCAGGTGAGTTTGCAAAAAGAGCAGATTTTGGCATTTATTATTATTTAGGCAATTGCACAAAATCAAATATGTACACAGTTGCTAAGTTTTGCGTAGAGGCTATTTTTAGATGTATTGCTCATTTTATTTTAGCTGTATCATTCAGTTGATTCAAACTGGAGACAGATGTAAGAGCTGGGTAGTGTTCCCTTCAATACTAATATCTTATGCAACGTAAGAATTCTTCCTACTGTTTGTAACACGTATTCATGTTAAACAGCAAGTAGGGACAGATACGGTACCTGGTTTTCTCAGTGTTTACTGGAAGCAATTGGAAAGCAAGGAGATTTTGTGGGGAGGTAAATGAATAGATGCGGTGGATCAGCTGCTGTTCCGAGCGGGTAGAACGTGTCCGACCGTCTGCGTGATGATGAAGGAGATCGTGTCCTTCTCCCATCAATATTCAGCACGGGGCAGCTCGCTACAGGGAGCAGCTATTTCAAAGAGCAGGTGAAGATTTTGGTGAAGTTGTGGGGAATAAAAGGCTTCTCTTTTCCAGCTGAAATGCTGCGTATGCTACAGAATAGTTCAGTATCTTAACAACACGCAGTATGGTTTTGGAGAGACTTTTTTTAGAGGGGTGGGGTGGTTAATCGGTTTACTGGCTGTTGTAAACCACAGCACACAGACCTAGGATACAACTCTAGCCTCAGAGGACCGTACCTATGTCTTTTCACCTGCTCGGAATTCTTTCTTTGGATCAGGTGTCATGATCACCAACTTGTGCACTTCTTGGTGCACTGAACGTGGCTGCTTCTGGAGCAGTAATTTCCATTTTAACTGTGGTTTGAACCCGAACTTCGTGTATGGAAATTGTTGCAGTGCAGCAAGCAAAGAGCCCCAGACCAACAGCCCCGATGCGTCCCTGTTTGGTGAGGAATCCCAGTTTGCATCCAGCCCAGTCTCTGCAATGGACTGGACACCAAATCCTGGCCCTGAAGGGCAAACTTATTCCTGAATTTTGAGTCTAAATGTGGATCTTGGGTTTGTTGGAGCTTTGGCCAGGAGGACAGAAAATAATAGACCATAATTTGTAGTGCTGACAATCTTTTTTACTTCCAGTGCAGATGACGCAGATTTGTTTTCTCTCTCCCCTCTCACCACAATGAGCTTTTTAACTTAGTAAATGTCTAGAGGGACCTTATTAATTCAAGGCTAATTGATCTTATTTAGGTTTTTCAAAAAGTGACACTGTGCATATCATCTGAAAATGAAGTCACATTTTACAAGCGATATGTGTGGGTTTTGAACAGTCCTTCCCAGGCATGTGTCTTTTCATTAGTGATCGAAATCTTTCAGTCACCAAATTAGTAAGATAGACTGCTGAGTTTGCAATAACCTGCTCCTTTGTGAATTGATTATGAAATATGCTCGGCAATGTATCTTACAACACACTAAAGCTTGATCATAAAAATAATGAAAAGGTGGCATCATCTTTCCTTCCATAGCTCTTTGAAGTCCTGCTCTAAAATATTGCAAGCAGCTAAAATTTATAAACCACACGAAGTAAAATATCCTGTATTTCTGAATTACCCGTTGATGTTAAAAACTAGAGAGTTTCTCTGTACTTGCGGTTGCCAGGAAAATGTCTGTATTTTGTGGGTAGCTGGGATAACAATGCAGAGTCTTTACAAACATATGGCAAAGAAAGATTATTATTGGTTTTTTTTCGATTCAGTCAGATGAGCCTGGTAAAATCATATTGGACACCTTCACTAAACCGAACAGTGTGTTAGATAACACGCACATTTGTGTACTCACTTTATACTCAAAGCATAGATGCTGAATTGCAATTATGGAAATCTACAATTTTGCTTTAACTCTTTCCCATTCTCCCAAGGGAATCTGTGTTTAATTTCTTTTCTCAATAGAGATCTCGGGGTGTTTCAGTGCTGCTCAAGTGCCGTTTTGAGAACTGAAATGATTCTTTGATCCGGTGCTTGAGTTTTCCAAAGGGACAACGCGTGTCCTCAGCCTGTGCGGTTTGCTCTTGTCACAACTCGTGGTTCCTGGGCTCATTGGGGAATTTGTAGCTGTTTCTTCAATGTGACTCATTTGTAACGGTACCTGTGTCTGGGGAACCGCTTCCGCTTACCTGGATCAGCACGAAGCCCAACACAAGAGGAGGAGGAATAGGGGACACGTACCCAGGCTCTTTGTGTTTTGTCTTAACCTACTGGGCTGCCTTGCCTAGGGAAGAGCTCAGTAACAAGGGTGATACTTTCAAAATGACTTTAAGCTATCAAGAATTGATAATTTCAAGTTATCAATAGCTGCTGATGCCTTGCATGGCTTCAGCCTGGGGTTTTTTTGCCTTGTGAGTAAGATGAAGTTGCCAATACCCGTTCTTCTATGTCAGATACTTTATTCTGCGGTCTAAAATCTGTTTGCTGTCATTATTTAAGAACTGGTGATATTTTGTTACATACATTAGATTTATAGAAAGGATGCACAAGTGCACATTGCCTTATCTGCTTGATCTGCCACACCTGATTTCCTAAAAATTGTTGAAAATCTGGAGCTAAATTTTTTTCTGTTCTTGAACCTGCTGCTTGTTATTAGATATCGTCTATTTATTATATCTTCTAAGTGGTTACCAGTTGCTTGCTTAGTTTTTCAGCCACCATTTCCACTGAGCTGGCAGTATTAGTGATCTGTATTTCCACGGAATACGATGGCGGTGGAATTTAGCAATATGCTTTCTGTGAGGTGGTGTTATTCTTGCTAATGTTAACAAGTTTTGTAAATAGACTTAGGACAAGATAACTGTGCTATAAAGTTTATCATAAAATGATAGAAGGCCTTTTCTTCTCAGGAACGAGGAAACATTTCTGGAACGCTGATACTCTAGGAATTGTCAGTTCTCCTTTTTTTGAAGCCGGTTCCCTAAAAAATCCTTGTGAGCTGACCCTTGGCAAGTGCCTCCTTAAGAACATTTGAACTTGTTTACTGATTTTAAACAGTTGGCACAGGGTAGAAGTCTCAGAGATATTAGGTACCTTCACATTTCATGAAAGTGAGTGTTAGATACTGGAGAGAGAGAGAACTGTCTTTGTATCCTCACTCAGGGAAGACAACAAAACTAATCTTTTATTAGATATCAGAGACTCCACACAGACCAACCCTTGAGACATAAATCTCAACTAAGATATTGGACTTTCATATTTTTGAGGCTCAGAAAATAATCAGATGGGGTTTAGGGAGGGGTTCTTTCCCTTCAGTTGAAAAGAGTATCCATATACTTTGAACTGTAATAACTTCAGACATTTTTTAAAAACCCCCAACATTTAAAAAATGCAATTAGATCTTTGCTAAAAGCACTCAGGTCTGATTTATAACAACCCGAACTGAATATGAAATGGCATTAAAAATAGTAGAGCACTTAGAAAACTGGAAGGGAATCACACAGCAAATCCAGATTTCCGTAGTTCAAAAGGATGAATAAGGGTGGGGATTTGGTGCCGCTATTGCTGCTGGGACTTCATCGCCTAGAGAAGAAAGGGATGAGGACTTCCCATAGAGTCTGGAGTTCAAGGAATACCGAGCGTGCGATTTTCCATCCCTGAGTTACCATAGTACCTGGTTTCCCTGGTTACCAGTGACCAAGGAAGGGACACTGGGGAAGCTGGAGGCTCGGTTTCTGATTTATTTTTTGAGGGGAAAAAGAGAGAAAGGGAGGTCAGAGAAGATTTTTGCGTGTGAGAGAATGTGAGAATAGTGCTGGAGGATAACAGTTGGGGGCAGATTTTATTTGAGATGGAATTGATAGATTTCTCTTCAGCGTAAGGAGCTAAAGTAGTTGAAAGGAAAAGATTGGTTGTGAGGAACAAAAACTCGGATAAAAACTGAGGAGAAGAGCCGCTGTAAAGCTATCTTCCTCAGGGACTGGAAATAAGGGATCGGTTGTGTCAGTCCAGGTGACACGAGGTGTGATCTGAGCAGATTTTCCCTGGCGGGGCTGCAGGAGCACATGGGGCTCTGGTCCCGAGCTGGGCCCGATGTGCTGCCGGCTCACACAACAGAGTCACCTCTGCCCTGAGGAGCGCGTTGCCCCGTTTCTTGCTCATCCAGAGGGTTTCTTTGCTAATCTCCGGTCATTCGTTTGGCTGGGACTGCTGAGAGATTCCCGGAGGGAAATTTAAAGAGATCCGTTTAGTGTTTCCTTATGGCCAACTGTAAATGGAAAAATAAATACGGCAGATTTATTTTTTTGTATCGTAGTATTGTTGAGTTCCCCTTTTGCTTTTGAATTTATCTGTTTGATGTCCAGAAAGCCTTTTGAAATATTGGGCACTGTAACAGGCACCCAAACCAATGAACATCGCTATGCAGCTTCTCTTTTGGTGTGCAGTGGAAAGCAAAGGAAGGATTTTGTCCCTAGAAAGTGAATCAGAAAGGGAGAGAAGGAAAACTACAGCAAGTCCCTCTCTTCGTCTGCCGCAGTCTGGGTCACAGGGCTCCATGATCCCTTCTCCTCCCAAGGATGATGAAGAGGAAGACAATGATGACCCCCTCTTAAGTGGTTCTGGCTATGTATCCCGAGATCCCTCAGACCCATCGACACTTGAGCAGAGCTCAGATTTCCAGGGAGGAATCGTTCAGGCGTGGAGAATTTTTGACACCTTTACATTAGTAAAATAGCTTTTGGACATTTTAATATTCTTATTCCACGAAGACATGCTCGTGCCAGGGAAACTCTTAACAGCAAATTCCCACAAATGCGGGAGCGTCTCTGCTGCGCTCGTTCCGGTGTCAGAAACAGCTTAAATGGAAACAGAGTTCTGGTTTCTCCTCGTGTTTTAACCATGGCACACGTGTTTATTTGATTCCTTCATTTCTGTGGCAAATTACAGATACTTGACTGGACCAGCTCCTCCCTATCCTTAAATCAAGAGTATAGAAAGGCTTAAATAGAAGAATACTAAACTTTATTGTGTGTAAACTCTGTTTACAGCTGAAAGAGTAAATCAATCTTTAATATGCTCTTTTAGTTCTTTCCATGCAGGCCAGATGGTGGGAAGCAGATGATTTTACTAGCTAGAGAATTTTAAGCGTGTGATTGCAATGTTGTTAGTAAATGCATCGTTTTGCCGTATTTTGTTACTGAGCTGCTTGATGGTTCACTCAGTCAGACTTTGGTAAGTTTTTCAAAGGTTTACTTAATAATTTTATTTTCAAGATGATTTGAAGTGTCAAAAAGACACTGCATTGCATGTCTTCTAAGGAAAAGACTTTCAGAAAAAAAGAAAAAGAAAAGAGAAAGAAAGAATAATGACAGCCCTTAAATTCATTGTTTCAAATGGGCTCTGGATTTCACCTTTAAGTTTGAGGTTCCAGATTCTCGATATCAATGGTGTGATGGTTTTAATATCCTTAGGACTTCAGTAGCTTACAGAATACCTTCATTCACAAAAGTGCTTCTGTAGTGGTGTTATACTACTCTAACCGGGCTTATTAATAACTAATAAGTTACTAACTACCATTAATTTAGATTAGTAATTACAGTGACTTTGGTAAACTGACTTGCGTGCAGGTTTTTTTGTAGAGAATATGAAGGTAGAATGAGGTTTTGCATTTTGATTCTTCAGATTTATTGTGCTCATATTCTCTCTTATTTGCCAGCATGACTCAAAATACTTTTAATTTGTTTCCAAACATGAGTTGAAATTCCCAAATGCTCTCAATTTTTTGTGTTTATTAGATTTTTTTCCCACCCTGTGCTTTCAAAAGGGTATTTCTGTTTCGATCCCGATTTGCATGAGCCCAGTGCCAAAGGCGCACGTGCAAATTGGGTGTTTACAGCTGCATACGATCGCACATGCAGTCAGGTTTTTGCAATAGCTGGAATGCAAACGCAAACTGGACTCAGTATTGTCAAGATTCTCAGTCCTGTGACGCAAATGAGAATTTTATAAATGCTTTGGAAGAAGGTATTGAAGCCAAACCCTCCTGGCCTTGTGGGCAACACGGTAGAATGAACAAATGCGGTAGGTGGAAGATCCCAGAGGTTTGGACCAACCCCACAGGCCGATCAAAGGACAGAACCTGTTGGTCACATGCACAGGTTTATTATTCCCCAAATGCCCGTTGTGTGCAGGAAGAACTCGTGTCTGATTTGGTTGATAAGCACCAGATAACTTTAAGTTAATATATTAACTACATCTTCTAAATGCCTCTTTTTTAGTCCTGCTCTGATATGACTCTGTTACTAAATATTACTTCTTCCATGCTGCTAAAAAATATTCTATTCAAAATGTAACTTATTTAACAGCTAGTATGTATAGATTATATCTTCCTTGGTGGAAAGATTTTTCCCTTTATTTTTCTTTCAGCATCCAGATGAGTAAAAAAAAATATATATATAGTATATATATATAAAAAATAATAATTACCTAACTCTGAGAGAAGCACAGTACACAATTTTCTAGAAAATTTTTCACAAAAACATAGAGTATGTATTGGAAAGGACAATCTTTTAGAATTCAGTCAAAAGGTTGCCACTGTTTTGGTTTTGCTACTTGTGCATAAATACTAATTTAATTTTAGTGATTTAATTTTCTCTTCTGTTTTGCTGACATATTTCAAAAATCTCCATCGGAAGATCGCGCTATGTTGACCTTACCCTTACTTACTACATTTTACAAGCACGCTGGTCGTCAGTTCCCTTGGAAAAGGTGGTGTTGCCAGTAATCATTGTTCAGCATAACCCCAAATATCCCATACGTGGTAATAAAGTTTACCGCATCAAGCAGAGGAACAAAAGCAAGAGAACCTGGTGTTCTGTACTCATAGGTCAGCAAAGGGGGACAATAATTACAATGTCACCCCTGCCCCCAAATGTGAGGGGAGACCTTCTCATTGTCTACAACTGCCTGAAAGGAGGTTGGAGCGTGGAAGAGGTTGGTCTCTTGTCCCAAGTAGTAAGTGATGGGACAGGAGGAAACGGCTTCAGGTTGCACCAGGGGAGNAGCCTGCAGCTTGTGAAGGGGGTGCCTGATGAACACACCCGAAGCACCTGTGTTCTCACAGGTGACCCCTGTTTGTCCTAACGATTTGCAGGTGAAGCCCATCCAAAGGCTCAACCCACAAGTTAAGCTGAGCTATGGGAAGGAGTCTGGAAGGGAGCACACTGGCAATCTGCTGCTTTTACAGCCGTTCACCCAGGAGATCTCTAATTGCTGTACAAAATTTCTCCAGAGGTTTAGGAGGCATTTGTGATTGGTAGAGAAATGTTAATTTATTTTCTGATATGTGATGCCTTCTGGGGAGAGAAATAGCTTTTATTTAACAGATGTGAAAATTAAAAGCTGGAAGGACAGGGAGGGGAAGATTTCAGGTAAGTGTAACAACTTTTATACCATTTCTCTACAAATGGGCAAGAAAGCTGTGTTAATGGTTTGTTAGAAATATTTTAAAGGCTTGTGCTCTGCATAGTTTTTTTGTGAAGTCCAGTTTTTGTGCAGAAGAGGTACATGAGTAACCTATCTCACATCAATCGCTAGTCCTGTTCACAAAACTGAAGAGGCCTTACAATTTTTTCAGAAGTTCCTGAATGCTTTCGTAGTGTAGTTTGAAAATTACTATAATTCATGGAAAGCATTTAGAGCGTGAAGAATGGGAATGCTATGTAAGTACAAAAAGTTTAGAATATTTATATAATACTTATGATTTCCCACATCTGATTTAGGCAGTCTTTTAAGCGTGATGAAGATCTACAAATAGCTTATTGGTATTCAGTGTGCTACCTTCCTATACATAATAGATAAGCTATACATTTTTATTTAGTTGTTTGGGGGAAAAGGGTTTAGTATTAACTGTAGTATTTAATGTAATGTGTTTATCTTTTAATGACTGGTGGCCTAAAGATGCTTCTTACATTGAGAGGTAATAGCAATTGCTGCTCAATTAAAACCATCTTTTGGATGCACGTTTCTGTACTCCTAAAATATGAACTTTTTCTAAAGCGAAGTAAAGATATCGTTAAATGAGGGTGGCAAAACAGCACAACTCTGTTGTGTTAGTATCTTCAGAGCAGCTTTGTTTTGCGCTTTCTCTCCTGAGGAGATCAATAATGGATGGCTGACATCCCTCTTCCACCACTCAGAAATGAGAAAGCCAAAATGCATTTCTTTAGGGCAGGCATGTTTTTCATCCTGAGCTGCAAAGCCTGTAATTGAATGAGGTTTATAAGTGTGATTGCTATTGGTGTGTGCTCCCGTCGACGTGCCTGTGAAAGGTTCCACTGGCATTTACCCGGCTCTGGGGAAGGTCGACCTCATCTCCAGCCCCGCCGGCATGTGAAATGTCTCTGCTGGGAGGCACATCTACAGAATTAACCTGGAACTCGGGAGCACTGGGGCTCAGCTTATGATCGCACCGGTAACTTTCTTAAAGTTTGCTGGTTCTGCATAATTTGCACGTGCTTTAATTTTTATTTATTTATTTATTTATTTAAGTAAAGCTAGCAGAGAACAAGCGTCCGTCCCCTTGCAGTGTTGACTTATACTTGTATCTTCCCGGTGAAGTGATTTAAGACTTTATCAGATTTGCTGTCAGTAAGAACATGAGAAAAATCGGATGGTTTATTTACCAGGACTGTTCTGCTGCTATTCACAGGTCTAAAAAGTCAGCAGCAATGTGGACCTCTGGAATGATGTGTCTGTATAGACATGTTTGTAGCACAAGGCTCTAATTAAAGAACAGTTGCTATTGTCAATACCAGTCACGTTTAGGTCTCTGGTCATTAATATGAATGGAAGTGTACCCACATGGAAGTGGCAGGGACAAAGCAACAGGAATAAAGGAGGACAGGTTGAGTGTGAATCCAAAGTCACCCGTGTGGCTTGGATCCCTTGTCTGTGCAAGATGTCCTGGGGCTGCTCTCAGTGTCTCCCTGTGTCACTGCCCACCAGGGCCCTGGATGTGTTACCTGCTGTGCAGGTGCTGGAAAGGGACAGAATGCTCTGGAACCTCCTTGCTGAGGTGATTTTATTTTTACCTTTGGAAATCTTTCTATAATATATTTGCAAACTATTCTCCAGGATGGCTCATGTATGTGAGGGTCAGGTAGACTTTGTCACTGTTGAAGATTTTTGCCCTATCTGCTTATTTCACCTGTCCTTTCAATCTGACTTGTAGTCTGCTTTCCATCATGTGCATTCCAGAAGTTTCTTGGAAAGAAAACAGCAAAATTCTGTCATTTAATGTACTAGTGTTTTCATCTGTTGATTTGGAAGGAAGTAGGTGAGACAAATTGGTTTGGAGTGTGTGTGGAATGGTGCCGGAATACAGAACACTGCACCGGGGTACACAAGTTCTTTATGCAATTAATTGATAGTACTGAGAAAGAGAAAAATGCACCTTTAATTTTCATTTTTTGGTGGTGTTTTGTTTTTTTAAAGACAGAAGTGATTCCCTGGGGCCTCTTGCACGTATTGGTTGGGTGCACGTGACTGAGGTGGCTGCCTGATGCAAAATGAGGTTCAATGTCACGTCCGGGCCCCGGCTGTCCCTGCCCGGGCCTGCGAGGAGGCAGTGGGGCTGCCCCACCAGACACAGCCGGTTCTGGCCGGTTTCAGCCGGTTCTCGCCGGTTTCAGCCGGTTCTGCAAGGGACGCAGCCCAGGAGGAGCCGCCTGTGTCCTGTCCAGCTTGCTGCTCCGGGTGAGAGGGTGAACTGAGCTCGGGAGAGCTGGGGTTTGAATGTTTGTTTTGCTTACCACCCGTATCTATTTGAATCACTTAAGTTTAATTAGTAATTCTCATTAATTTTAACAAATTAATTATAGATATTTAATCCCCCCTGCCAAGTCCTGCTGAGGGAGGGAGGGAGTGAGTGAGTGGCTGGGGGAGCTCAGCCCTGAGCCAGGCCTAGCCTGCTGGAGAGCAGGAGCTTTAGGCTTAGCCTACTGGAGACCAGGAGATTTAGGCTTAGCCCAGCGCAGAGCAGATTGTTCAGCAGTCAACATCGGGTCCTTCTGTGACTGAAGATGATGTTTTGCCATTAGTTGTGCGTAAATAACTTGATCTCCGGCAGTAAAAGAACCCCCTAAATGCTGCAAACAGGCACATTTTTGAAACCCACCGGCTGCCTTTCTTGCAGTGTGGATTCGGTCCCATCAGAGCAGGATTCCTGTGTCTGGTTTGATGCACAGTGGAAATAAGTGCTAGTTCTCTTACGCATAAATATGCTATCTATTTGTGAATTGAGTTTCAAACTCTTTTATCAATGCTGATTGCTGCCTGGGGAAATGATTCCAATATATCAAAGTCTGAGAGAAAAGCAAGCCAAGAGTGGCTGGATATTTCACAGCAGAATAAAAAATGAGCGCTAGAATTCACGACAAATAAAAGCAATTTGTTGTACAGAGGTAGACATATTAAATGCATTTAAAATACTGCATGTAAACAAAATAGATGCCTGAGTTTAAGAAGGAAGAACAAGTGCTCTGCATCAGTGTTTAATAAGGTATTTGTAGGCAGTAAGAGACTTAATTTGCAAATAAGATTACCTATAACTCACTCTGCATACTTAAAAATTAATTTTTTCTTTATCAGTCACATATACTCCTATTGAGTAATATTTTATTCTTAAAGTAGGTTTCTTCATTTGCTCTCCCTATAACATAAAATACTCTTCAGTGCTACAAACAGTGGGAAAATATTTCTAGCAGCAAGATATTTAAAGACAGAAAAAGGGAATATCTTTCACTATATTATGATGTGACAAGGACAGCCTACTAGAAATAAGGTGAAAAATATTTTGGGTGCTAAACTGGATGACACTCACCATATAATTTTTTTTTCTCAAGCATTTATTTTCAGCTCATGAGTAAATCTATTGTATATTTTCCTGTTTCCCGGTGGAGATGTAGCAATGTCACGACAAAGCCATTTCTGAAAAGAAGAACCTTGTTTCTCGGTGACAATTAGATAATTTTGGAAGCATGTGTTTTGACTTATAATGGTATAACAGCTACAAGTGAAGCAAAATACGGAAAAGTAATCTTTTATAAAAATAAATGCAATTACTGTATGTCTTGAACCATTTTGGAATGTGACTAGATTACCTTGCTGGTTTGTTTTAAACATTTTGGACCTGTAGAAGGACAAGAGCTAATCAGATTGTTTTACCAACATGTTGCATAATAGGTGTTTACTGACAAGCAAGATGCTTTCTCTTTAGATTTTTTAAAAGATGTTTTTCATTTTAAAGAGATTAATTAAGAGACAGCAACACTTTTCACCATGATGTGGATGTTATTTGGAATATGTTCATTTTTATTAGGTTCCAATGGTGAATTTCATTTAATCAGGACCCCAGGGTTTACTCAGTGGTGTACAAAGTGTATGTACATGTCTGTGCATGAGGTTTGAACAAGCCGCTCCTTTCTCGCTTCAAAAAAAGAACAGACGTAGTGGAAATGTGAGTTTTTGTGTTCAGTCCTGGTTTCCAGGGTTCAAACCACTGGATGCAATTGGCCCACGCTGGAGAAAATGACAATTAGAGAGCAAGATTATCAATTGGATTTCACGACCTTAAAGGTATTTTTCCAACCAAAATAATCTGATGATATTGAAATTTCCAGTTTTGTATTTTTGTAATCTCTCTTCAGATTGCTCAAAAACCATACCTGGTAAATCTAGATGTGTCCGTCTCTGTTCTGTGGTGAGTCTGTTCTGCAACCTCATTGTCACAAGTTTGTTTTTTAAACAAAATTGTTCCCTGCTCACAGTAGCTCAACATTTGTTAATCAGCTTTTCCTACTTTTCCATGATTAAACACTCCTGTCATTCTGTCTCACTTGTAGATAACCTATTTTTTCCTCTTTCTGACACCTTCCTGTAACTTCGGCTGTAGCAGTGTGGCCTTTATTATTATTATTATTTTTTCTTTTTTTAAAGAAGGAAATTCCTCTGTAGTTATACTTTTGGTGACCTGAGAAACACTAGAAGCTGCCAAGAATCTTTCAACTCCCGCTGATTTTTTTTTTAATTTCAAAATTTCTTATATTTTTTCTTTAAAAAAAAAAGAGAGAGAGAAAAAAATTAAGCAGAAAATCTTTTGTGGTTTGGGTGCTTCACCAACTTTAGAGCCAGGCAACCCAATAGGAAACATTCCAACACTAGAGTAGCTCACAAGTTGATTTCAATCAGTTTTAATTATAGCCTGCGCATCTCACACTTTTAATAATTATTCCATCTGTGTTTAATAGGAGTAATTCTGAAAGCTTTTATTTTAACTGTGTAAAAGGACTTATGGCTTAACTGCCCTGACGGTAAGGCTGGAGTAAGGCAGAATCTGGGCCTATTTCAGCCCATGTGGCGGTTGTCCCGTGGACTTCGGTGTTACTGTTCAATGCATAATAATACAAATAAAGTGCTTGGGCAGGCACGCTTTTTAAGATTTCAGTTGTAAAGCTGATGCCAGTCAAGATCTTATCTCAGTCATCCTTTGGTCCTTGTAGCCAGCTCCTCTGTTGCACAGACTTTATGAATTGGACTTGTCTGGGTTTCCTGCACGTTTACGTGCCGTGATGTTCATTTGTGAATGTTCTTTTTCAGTTGAACAGCAAGTTGAGAACTGCTCTGTGGTGAAAGTTCCAGCACTTTGAAGGGCGCGTAATCTGCTGTGCTTTTCAAAACGTCCGCGCAGGTAAGACACAATCGAATTTTATAGTAGATTGTGTTTTGCCAGTCAGGCACCATTATAATTTGACAGGCGTGATGTGAGATGATGAAGTCTGAATGACATAACCCAGTGTGACATAACTGATATGCAATGTAGAAATTAAATAAGCTTTTCCAATAAGCCTGCTGTACTTGGCCTGTCATGTCCCCAACCATGCCCTGGGTTCTGTCGATATTTGGGTCAGGTATTTGGTCTTAAATGTTACAAAATGTAACAGTTTGCTTATTCATGAAGTGTGATAGGTGTTTCCATCTACCTTTTTGGGTTTTTTCTGAATCATGTTGCAACTATTTCAGTATCCCAGTGTAGGCACCTGGAAGTCATCCTGGTTGTAAGTGATCGGTAGAGAAGCTGCTGAATATATGGAATCACTCAACCTACTTCCATATAAACAGCCTGACACTGATTTACTGTGCTGTGGGTAGCTATGATTGAATTTACTGCTTTCTGAAGTTCTTGGGTCAAACAAGAAGACACAGTGGCTTACTCGAAGAATTACAAGCAAGGTGCTTCCTCAGCTGCTCCTTCCCGTTTATGTTCCTGCTCCCGTGAAGGGATTCTCTTCTAATTCAGTGAAAACCAGTTGTGGTGCAGCTAAACTCCCAAACCTCCAAAAATGGTATTTCATACCTAAAATTAACATAAAATACTATTAAAAAAGAATCATTCACGCTACCTCTTCAGCCAGATATCAGTTATGCCTTGGTCCTTTTCTAACTAGTTAAAGTTAATGACTTGGAATCGGGAGGTTTTAAGTTTTTGTAGTCATCCGGTTCTTTTGTTTTCAGTGGGAATTGGCAGCCTTACAAATGTAGCTCATTATTAAAATGTATTTGTTACCATATCTACATTACCTGCTTGTTATATGGGGGAAAAAAAAAAGCTTTTAATTTGTTCACCACAAAGAATATATTTGCAAATATTAATTCCAGGAACTTTAGATAAAAGCCTTGTAAACAATTTGTGATCTTATAAACAATAAATAGTATGATTAATAGCATTTATGAAAGAATTGCTTTTACAACCTGAGTCAAAACTGCTATATGGTTTCTTACAAATCAACCATTGTAAATGTTCGCTAAAAACGGACTGGGTTAGAAATCGGAGGGCAATTATCATGCATTACCTTAACATTTGAAATATGGACTTAAGGGATCAGTGTAAACTAATTTGATATACTCTTATCACCTATTCAAGAACAACACTACATGTAAACCACTGCCAAATTTCACAGCAGTGTTTGGGGACTAAGGGTAATGTGAATAGGTTATTAATTTATTTTTCACAAGACTAAAGCAAAAAAATATTTCTTTAAAATTCTAGGAGCAAAAAGAGTACCAGATTTTTTTTTTTTTTTTTTTTGGTTACATGTAAGCACACTACTGATTTTGCCACTAATTCAGATTTGTGAAAAGTGGTAACACTTGCAGGTTCAATTCTTTACATTGTTTTATACTGAAATCTGGTATAATAGAATTTATTTCCAAAATAATTTTCCCACACTTTATTCAACTGGTACAAAACAAGCAATATTTGTTTTCACTTATTTTTGAGGTTTTTGTGTCTTATTTTAAAATATGTTGAATTATTAAGGCAGAGCTTGGGGAGCAGCAAGTTGGATCAGGGAATGAGAGGCTGAATTGTTGCTTGTAGCTTACTACATGGAACTGGGGGGGTGTTGTGGCAGAGGAGAACTCAGAAAAGCAGTAGATTTCAGCCCAAGTTCACATTTGGAATGCTCCCTACCTGCAAATTATTAATTGGCTTATTAAAAACCTGATCATTGTAAACACGGTCTCTTCATGCGCTGCTATTGCGCAATGAATGGCAGAAAGCACATGAAGTACATTTAAATATTGCTGCCTATATGAGTGGACTCGGTTGGTGTTGCAGGCGGTAACTTGGACTTTTTGCACAAGAAAGTTTGTTTTGCTGCTGGAGCTGTAACCCCAAAGAGGACCTCCCCAAAAAGACCTTCCCAAGGTGCTGCAGAAGCATAGCCGGTTTTCCTTGCTGTTTTCTACGTGCACGTGTTAATTCTAGCGGCAGAGAGGAGAGTGCCTGGCTAATCCTTCATCCAGGCCTTGCCTTGATGTTCTTTGTGGCCAAATAGAAATGGATTAAAGCTTACTGCACTCCTGACCTGCTTTCCTCCCTGTCCTGCCCCTGGGATGTCTGCAGGTTGACGTGGGTTACATCTCTGCCTTCATGATGGGTAATATTAAAGCTGCTGTAGGAATGACCCGGGGCTGCCTGCTGTCAAACACGGCTTATTGCAGAGAGAATATCAGATACGGCTGGTGACGGTGGCAGTTTGAGGTGTGGTATCCTTGCGTAGCTACACTGCACACTATCACAGAATGTCAGGGGCTGGAAGGGACCTCGAAAGCTCATCCAGTGCAATCCCCCGGAGCAGGAACACCCAGCTGAGGTTACACAGAAGGTGTCCAGGCGGGTTTGAATGGCTGCACAGAAGGAGACTCCACAACCTCCCTGGGCAGCCTGGGCCAGGCTCTGCCACCCTCACCAGGAAGAAGTTTCTTCTCAGATTTCAGTGGAACCTCCTGTGTTCCAGTTTGCACCCATTGCCCCTTGTCCTGTCACTGGTTGTCACCCAGAAGAGCCTGGCTCCATCCTCCTGACACTGCCCCTTTCCACATTGATCCCCATCAATGAGGTCACCCCTCAGTCTCCTCTTCTCCAAGCTCCAGAGCCCCAGCTCCCTCAGCCTTTCCTCACACGGCAGATGCTCCACTCCCTTCAGCATCTTGGTGGCTGCGCTGGACTCTCTGCAGCAGTTCCCTGTCCTTCTGGAACTGAGGGCCCAGCACTGGACACAATATTCCAGATGTGGTCTCCCCAGGGCAGAGTAGAGGGGCAGGAGAACCTCTCTGACCTACTGCCCACACCGTACTATGGTATGGCTGAGCCTATGGCAGGGGAATGTACTCCCACCTCATCTCCCCGGAGCTGTCTGGAGCTTGCCACAATGCAAACACAGAGGTGAATTTGGGCTGGAATTGAGGTACCAGTCAGTATTCAGAGTACAGCACGAATACACCCAGCTGTTCTGTAAAAATAAAACTCTCATCTCCACATGACTCCAATTTTGAAGGTGCCTTATGCCTTCAAAATAACAGTATGCGCGGAGTCACTCTGAATACAGATTTCAGTGGAAATTCATGCCCTGCTCTATTATGGAATAACTTCATTGATGAAGGGCATTCGGGTAACTCGAGTCCTGAAGCGCCCTGGCTGAAGACAAGAATAAACTGTCCCCTGCAGCTGTTCCACCCTGCAAACCTGACATGCCTGGGGTATCAAACCTCCGCGCTCTTCCCTGCGAAGGCCGGGGCGGCAGAGGTGGGGACGGGAACCTTTTCACAAGTAGCCAGATGGTCTGATTTCAGTCACCGGAATAGCTAATGGGTAGCTCGGGAAAGAAGTGCGTGCCGTCAGCCGAGATGTAATTGCTTCTGGACACAGAATATCTCCATTTAAATCTTAGTGGCTACCTGAAATAATTTTCTTAGGTATGCTAGATTGTACAAGCTATTTAAATAAAAATAGGAATGGCACTGAATCATGGGAATGCTAATAGTGTGTCTAGATTTGGAGGTTGATTTGTTGTTTGTTTGGGTTTTTTTTTTGGAAACAAGCCTCAGGTACAAATGTTGTGATGTGGTATTATATTTAATGTAGTGATTTGTCATCATAATGCATTTCTGGGGTATTTTCCTTGAAAAGCAAGCCCTACAATAAATTTCAGTAAGTTTGACATATCAATTCCTAGGGAAGAAGAGGTAAAAGATAGAATGCAGGCAACAGTAGACTCTACAAGAGTTCTGGGCTTGATATGTTGCTAATGAGTGCAAATCTTTGTAAGTTATATTGAATGGTTGCATTCAGCAAGTGCAAAATGTTTTATTCTGAAATCTTTAACTGTATTCATCTGTTTCAAGAGTCTCTAGCTGTGTTTTTGTCCATTTTCAACCTATCTCTTCTCTCTTATACTTGTGGCTTTATGGCTTAGCCCCACAAGGATATCCAGAGGTAGGAGCAAGGCAAGCAGTATGATCGGCTTCCCTGGAGCTGCTGCCAGTTCACTGATGCACTCGTTTTATTACGATAATTTCCTTTTTCTGTTTTTCCTCTTCCTCCCCACCTTTCAAAGATCGTATGGTTCAACAAACAATCCGGAGCTGCCTTGCTAATTACAGTAGGTGCAGTAGATGTGCTTGCTGACTACCAGCAGAACAAGAAGTGGTGTTCACCAAAGATAAAAGGAGCTATAGAGCACTTTAGGATTTAACCAACGGGCCAAAGTAACTTCCCTCAACTTGGGCACATCTGAACCACTTAGTTTGCAACTCCATTACCCATCGAAACAGTTTCAAAACCCAGTATTATTGTAATTAATGGCAAACCTCTTGGCAACACAACCAAGGTGAAGTAATGCTACAGTAAGGTATTTAATTTTATGCATATAATAATGTAAAATTGTGTTTTGGAAGCACTCAGTTTGTGTGAAAGGAGACATGTAAGAGTGTTGTTCGCTGACTGGGATGATGGGGAAATTGCACGGTGCAGGGGATTTGCCGTGGTTCAGAAACAAATGCATTATTAATTGCCACTAGCAAGAGATCGGTAAACTTGAAAGCAAAAGACCTGGTTTCACACCGTTCCAAGCACAGGTTTGTTTACAGCCGAACTGCCCTCCTGGTGTGTCCCCTCTCCTTTTTTTCACCCCAGAAGGAAAAATCCGTGTTACGCTGATACATGCATCACATGCATTTCCTTTGCTGAGGAGAGTAGAAGGCGTTTCAAAAAGACGGACCCAATTTCAAAGCAGTAGTGATTTCAAATTGGGCCCATGTTTTTGAAACACCCCATATTTCTGGCTTTTTACTTTCCATTCTGTGGAAAATTCAGTGAATTGGCAATAGAATGAACCCTTCCTGATAACTAATGGATCACTTACGTGTTCTTTTGCAGATTTGTTAGGGGTTTGTCAGTGCCCTGCTCTGATTATGTTTGTATGTAGTGCTGGAGGAAAAGGTATTATCCATTAAAGGTACTTTACACCTATACAAAACTCATCTTCCCTTGGAAACACAGACCTTGGTTACTCAGCAGGGTTTATGCCATTGTTGCAAGCCTCATCTTCATGTGATTTTATTTATGCTGTTTGCCACACTGCTTTGCTATAGCTGTAACAAGAAGCTGCCTCCTTTCCCCCACCCAGCTCAATACAGACAGGGCCGAAGTTATGAATGGATAATTAACTATATGTTACAACTCATTAAATATTCTTAATTCTGATGTGGGCACAAATGAAATCCATCATTAGCAACTGAGTTTTAGAGTGAATGTCTATGGGTGCATGGGAATATGTATGCTAGAAGAAATTTATGCAGATTAAATCCGTTAGCAATTTTCTGTACATCTCATTAAGCGAAATATCAAATCCCACTTAGCTCTTCTGCTGCTCTCATTAGACAATTTAAAGTATACTATTCCACACCATGGAAATAAAAATAAAAATTCCTGGTGTAGTGTCCCTCGAGTGAATCTCAAAATGTACATGGACTAATCGTGTTGCCTCCCTGTGCTGTATGGTTGTTGAGGCTGACAAGAGATGGGCAGAATTTATAAAGGAATCATTTATTGGGGTGGATGATGGAATATCTGTTGTGTCTACATCTGTGTCACGGCCAGGTTTTAGCCATTGGTTTAAATCAACAGCTGAAGTGAGTTCCCAACCTGCCCTGACCCCAGCAGCTCATCCCTGTCCTGCCTCCTGTGCTTATGCTGGCACAAGAATGGACAACAACGGGGACAAAATGGCTTAAAACAAGACTGAATTCGTTTTGATACAGCCAGGCTTGCTGATCTGGTTCACCGTCTGGCGTTACAAATACTTCAGCACAAAAGAAAGGAAGAAAGTGCAGGTTGAGGCTACGACAGGGAGGGCGGAAAGTGCTGCTTTGAGTGATGATATTGTCCTATGGCAGTTTACAGTCTTCGTGAGACTGTGGCAATAATGTGATTGGCAGTTCAAAGCTGTAGTCCAAAGTGGAACAAAAGTAGGTGGAAAACTTTAAAGGGAATTTGATTGTGATATTTTGTCGTTGTTTTTGCAGGGAAATGGCAAGAAGTGGCATTTCCCACGTCTTGTCCATTTATAAAAAACAAGAAAAGATGTGAGAGTGCAAGCTAATAGTATTATAACTTAGTCTATACTGAGTGAAAATCTAAAAAGGATGGAGAAACTTTAGGCTTTCTCTTCCTGTTATTTGACTGCTCTCCCTGGTTTTGAGGCCAAAAAGTGCCAAACGGTTTTCATTTCCATGCCCAAACCATTTTGTCCGATGCAAGCTCCCGCAGTCAAGAAGTGAAGTGATCTCTTAGACCAGAGGATGGCAGGGGCAGAGGAATGATTCTCGCTGAGCACTCAGCCTTGGGTCAAAACAGTCAGAAAACACTGACAAAGGCATTTAGTTCCTCTCCATGCTGGGGCAGTTTTTTACTTTTAAACTAGATTAGCTGTATTTTTAGCTTCTGTCCTTCCTTCTTGCAGATGCCAGAGCAGGTAGGATTTCTGGTTTTTACCTCACACTGGAAGCAGCAGTGTGTAAGAGAACAGATGAATTCTTGCAGTGCCACATGTAGTGTCCTTTGATCCTTTATCATTTTGATCGTTACAGTTGGAACAACGTAGCTGATCAATCCCCTCTCATCGCCATTCACACGCTGCATGCTATCAGCTGCCTTCGTTTCCTTTCCATTCGAAACTACAGTAAATGTTCCTGTAGGTCTCCTCAGCACCGGGTGGGCCTGGCCCTGCTGGGAGCCAAGGATGTTCCTGTCACCAGCTGCCACCTCCCTCAGGAGAGCTTTGGAGCCTCACCAGGGTTTGTGACTCCTCTGGGAAAGATTTAGTACCTCGTCATGCTTTCTGTGGGCAGAAATGCTGAGAAAGGAGGGCCAGAGGAAGGAATTGGCAGGCAGGAAGATTTCTGGAGCACCAACAAAGACTCTTGAACCCTACCTCTTCCTCCATTCAGTCACACAAAAGCAGACCCAATGGGACAGATGAAAGTTTAGTGACTTGTGCTTTTATTTGCTTTGTGGAGACTTATGAGGGTTATGGTTCCCAGATATCCTGGTGGGACTGGGACAATCCTGAGTGTGGACAAAGTCTAAACCCCGAACTTCTTTCTGTGTGAGTCACTTGTCAGGCTGAGTCTCGGCCTTGCGGACCCCCCGTGTGAGGGAAAGGGGTTGGGGCACAGCCTGGGGCTCTCGAAGCCATGGCCCCTCCAGAGTGATCTGATGGGCTGAGTTTATTCCTCTGAAGACAACATTTTAGTTTTCTTTTTTGTTTTTTTCCTGTGCCATCTGGCATTCCAGCCAGGCTCAGGTCCTCCCTCGGCTGCTCTATGCTCTCCAGTCCCCCTGGTCTTGCCAAGGGAAGGGAGTTTTTTCAGATGTTGGGTTATGAGCAAGTGCTCATAGCCATGGGTGAGCTCGTGGCACAGAACTGGGCCCTCAGTTGCATTGGAATCGAGGAGGATGGAAAATGACAGAGGGGGAGGAAGTAATCTCATCTGTGGTGTCAGGATTGCCTTTTCTTCTGGACCATAACCCATTCCAAATCCCTTTGTTCAACCGTGAATTTGTTGTGTGCTAAGCAAATAATCTCTCCTATTATACTTTACATGCAATAATGTTCTTCAAATTCAAAGGTCACTCGCCAGACATGTAAAATGACTTCATGAACGACTTCAGCTCATTAATCATGCCTCAGTGTAGCGGTGGCTCTGCTCTGTTCATTAGAATAACATTTCTTTGCACTTTATGGCAAACCGTCATTATAATACAGAGCAAGGACAACAGAGTGTGAAAGACTTTTTTTAATGAGACTTCATAGCTGCTCATGGTGGGACTCCCCAGCCTGTTTGCTCTTGGAAGAGCCGACTGACAAAGGTTCAGAAGGATTTTACCTGATGAAGAGAGTTTCCCATGGAAAGCCATCAAGGAGCTTACAGAAAGCTGCATAAATCTGGCTGCCCTGTTGGCTGAGCTGTCAGTCTTCCAACAAATACAGAGAGAAAATATTTAATTGCGCTCGCCACACATGTGACATTTTAGTCTGTATCGTTGTCATTTGCGGCAGTTCAGGATCCCCGGGATCTTGAGTGGACGCTGCACTTAATAAGGAGAAACTCTGTGGTTTAATAATTACCAATTATTGAAGAAAATAAACTCTTCATTAGAACCTCTAAAGTTCAGTTGCATCATCAATGCTCTTGCTATTATTCTAATATTGGTCCTTACCTCAGATATACCAAAGAAATGGAATTATTCCAACAGTGCTGGACTGAGACAGCTAATTTAAATCTCCCCTAATAAATATTTAAGTGATGTTAATAATAATTTAGTATCTTTCTTCTTTGGCTGGAATAATGAAATTGCAAAAATGGCTTATAAAGTTTTGTGGATTTTCATTTTTAATTAAAATGTTCTTCTCTGTTTTTCCCTCAGGAATATAGCAACATTAAGTGCTAGAAAAGATAGCAAGGTTCTCACAAAAAGAAGTACCAGTCTGACTGTTGACCTCATGATTCTTTAACTTTTTCATTTCCTGTTTGAGGCCAGTGCAGGTTCTCCCCGCAAAAAAAATAAATACTTGCAAGTCTAGATCAGAGTCTCGTCCTCCTGCCCGATTTTCGATTCCTTTTGAAGGCAAATGCAGTTTTAATTCATATGGGAGCCAGCATGAGAGCAGTTCTGCAATATGCAGATAGAGGAGTAATAACATGGGACGTGCTCATAGTATCGCCAGCCTCAAGAGGTAAAATCGGACTTTATAACCAGTGGAATCATAAGGTGTTTGAAAATGATGATTATGATGTTCTTTTGGCCGGCCATCTGTTTTTATTGCATGTCTCTAGTGTTTGTGACGGGCTATAGATATAATTTTCTCAATATACCATCTATCTCAATCTACCTATTAATTTCTACATCTAAACTCCTAGGAAATTCTTAATTCCTGTGTCAGTTCCACACCTGTAAACCTGAAAGAGACTCCCCGATGGCCTCCCCAGCTCTGCCGGGACTGTCCCCACAGCTCCTCTGTCACCGGCCAAGGTCTCGTTCCATGGGCAGAAAATCATCATCTTCCAGTCCTGGAGTCAGGGAGCAGCCACCGTTCTTCTCCACTCCCTCAAGTATTTCTGTCAACACTGGCTGAAGCGACAGAGGTGTTGAAATGAAAGAAGCTGTTCAAAGCATAAAGTGTGGTTTCTGAAATGTTTATGAGCTCCTTTCTTCAGCGGTTCTCTTCTCCAAATCATCAGGCTGCTTTTTACAGTGTCTCTTGGTCTATTTGCCATCGTTCTCTCTGATAGGCCAAGAAGAGACCCTTTTTCCCTTGTAATCTCTAGTCTCTTTCCCTCGTGTTGCTGTGATCTGCTTTGTCAAGTGATCAAAGTCCCTGAGCAGGTGAGCTGTTGCTTAGTTACCACCTGCTTGGAATTCACCCTTGAAAAATTGCTTTGTCTTGAGAAGTAGCCATGTCTTTGTTCCTTGGTGCTCCATTTAAATGGATGATCAAAGTTTATCAGCCTGCTCTATTAGCACTGTGTTCTGTGCAAAGCTTTTTCTTGTAAACTTCTATGGATTTTTAGATCAATCTGGAGGAAAGAGATGGGAGAGAAGGCAAGGATGCTCTGCAGGTTAGAGAGAATGTTTGTTGAAAGGAGTCTGACAGGGAAACAGAATGCATGGTGTCCAGCGCCAAACAGGCTGGACGCAGCCAGACATCCCACATAGTTACAAGAGCCAATCGAGATATTTTAGTGTTGGGATTCTTTAGAATATTGCATTTAGAACTGTGTTTTTCTGTGGACTTTGAGGAGAAGGTTGGTTAATTCCATTTAGGTCCACAAAAATACATCCCAATGATAACATGTAAAAGTGCAACAACCTGGAATGTAGATCTTCTTGCTCCAAATAGAGGAGCTTACCTAGAGAGAAACATCTGTACTACTGCTTGCTGCTGTTGCTCTTATCTTTTCCAAATTACCTCCTAGGGTCGGAACACAAGTTGCGTTTGCGGTGTCCCTGATGGTGTGCTGCCTTAACTTGGGGTTTCCTTTTCAAATGTGCAACCAGGCCGATCGACCACCAGGGTTCTTTAGCAGCCGTGTGTTAAGTAAGAGACCCATTAATGTGTTCAGACCAGGCGGGACATCAGCAGCTCTCGGCAGCAAACACCTGCAACAGCAGCATCAGAAGCAAAGGCGGAGTTTAGGTGTAGAAATGCGGTCATAGAAGAGCACTTAGCATCGGCAAACGCACAGGGCTGATTGTCACCAGGATCCCGTGCTGTAACCCAGACCGTTACTGATGTGTATGTGCTCTGTGCTAGATTGCAGTCCATTCATTGTAGCCGAAGAGATCCTATCAAAGTTGGCAGCGGCAGAAATAGAAACATCTGTTAGCGTTGTTCTCAGCCAGAAACCCAGCCCAGTGTTGTAAGTGAATGACTGATGTGTTGCTGAAATTCCTTTGGTTTTTTTCAGTGGACTTGGATAGAAAGGAAATTTAGATTGAGTGTTGGTGCAGGTTTTCTATCAAAGAATAATAAAAAATCCAGATAATTCACTGAGTGGTGGCATTTGGATCATCTAGGCATCTAGAATTTTTTTCAACCTCAGGAATAGTTCAAATTAGATTGGGATTTCTAAACCCACTAAATTTTCTTAAGTGAGGCTGAAAACCTGTGGCCTTGTCATGTAAGAACCCTTTCTCTGTTCTTTGTGAATATATACCAGTACTGCAGGAAAAAAAAAAATAGGTGGGTTAGTTACCTCTCTTCAACATCTACTGTGTTAAATTTGAGCATTGCTATTTGAATTTACTCATCCTACCTATATACTGGCACAACTGGGTTGATTGGATGAATAACAGGCATACTGAAGAGGTAGACTAGGTACCTCAGATCTTTTGAAGGGCAGGACGTATGTTATTTGAGCCAAATTTTAAAAATACTGAAGGTTTGGGTGAAGGCCATAAACGGTGTTACCATGTCTTAGTTTTCAGTGCCTCTTGATATAAAATTTATTGGAATACTTTGTGTACACATAGAAGATGCTAATGATTTTTTTTATGTGACATGGTTAAGCTGATTATACTGACAAGTCTCTTATATTAATAACTGCTCTTGTCCTGATTTGATTTATTACACCCAGACCCACCTGAGTCAGAAGGTGCTGAGATGAGCTATAATTACAGCTCTCGTTACCCTTGAGCAGTCAGGTTCAAATTCTTTTCTCACCACTGATCCAAGCCTGAGATGTGGAGTATTGTGTCCAGTTGTGGGCCCCTCGGTTCCAGAAGGACAGGGAACTGCTGCAGAGAG
>VWYH01000155.1:47894-161313 GCA_013399365.1 Pampusana beccarii
GAAACTTCTTCCTGGTGAGGGTGGCAGAGCCCGGCCCAGGCTGCCCAGGGAGGTTGTGGAGTCTCCTTCTGTGCAGCCATTCAAACCCGCCTGGACACCTTCTGTGTAACCTCATCTGGGTGTTCCTGCTCCGGGGGATTGCACTGGGTGAGCTTCCGAGGTCCCTTCCAACCCCTGGCATTCAGGGATTCTGTGGTGCTGCTCCAGGTTCTCAGTGTCACAGGGGGAACCTTGTTCTGAGCGTACTCAATGGGTTTCTAGCCAAATGTACTAACTGAAGAGCCAGATATTGCCAAGTTCTACCTGGCACTTCAGTGACAAGTTCCTGCTATTGTAATGTGATGACTGCAGTCGTTATGAACAAATAATGGCTCATGACCACAAAATATAAATAATTAAGATTCATTTTGTCATAAAAGTGTTAAAAGTTCGTAGACTTTGGCAGTGTTCTTGTCCTAAGAGTGGCCATTGGTCTGTGTGGTCTTCAGAATGAAATTCCAAGCACCTCAATAAAAGGGAGCAATCGGTACTTTTATAATCTCATGAAATGTTTCCACCATGTGGGAAAATGGGAACAGTCAGTCTTGGGATATTTTTTTCCCGAAAGCTTTAAGTGTGTGCCCTGTCCATTGCTGTAAGGTTAAGTCAGTTACAGAATGCACTGCAGCAGGCTTTTGGGGTATGTTTAAACCTATTAAATTAACAGATGTAAGAGGGAGCAGAAAAAAACCAAAGGGTTAACTTCCAGATTAATGTGTTTCTTATAACTTTGCTATTTTGTCGGTAGAGTACCTGTCTAATGTTAATGATGCTCTATACCTGTGAGGCATCTTCTACCTGTGGATAAACCCTGTGCCAAAAATGTTCTTTGGCATACCTAAAGTTTCAGAATCAAGTTGTGCTTAGGCCAGTTCTTTTTCCTGGCTGGCACATTTCTCTTTATGAAGTTGCAGAACATTGTGATGAGCTGCAGGATCAATTCTCCAAAATGGACTTGGATTAGAAGAATTTTACGATTTAACATTAAAGGCTTTGTACAAAAACCAGTAACATCGTTGTGTGTAGATGCCTCTTTGGAAAAGCTAAACTTCGAGGGAGATTCTGTAGCACAATTATCCACATGCAAAAATATGATGGTGCTGAAGTGTGTCACTGGAAATGCATGGGGGCCATGCATTCCTTGAGGCTGGTAGAGATAATCTTGATAATCTGGTAGAGGTAATCTTGATTTCTAGACTCTAAAGGTTCTGTGCTTTCTCTATTTATATTCTGGAATTTGAGGAAAAAAACCAGAATGGATTGGAACAAACTTTTCCAACAGACCTGTGTGCTCTGTCCTTCTTTCTCAACATTTGGTGACCATCCATTTAGCAGTATCTCACATTATTCCTCTCTCTTCTTTTATTTGGCTCTTCTATCTCCAAAGGCTCTTCTAGAATGGATATTCCTTCCCTCTTTCTGTCTACTTTGAGGTTTGATTTTTCTGTGTGTGGATGAGGGCTTTTGGTGTTGTGTGGTTTGGTTGGGTTTTGTTTGGTTGTTTTTTTACGTGTGTGTGGTATTGTTGGTTTTCTTATTTTTTTGTTTGGTTGGTTTTGGTGGTTTTTTTGGTCTTTAATACTGGTGTGTGTCTGGTTTTTGGGTTTGTTGGTTCATTTCCAAGACACCAGGTCTGTAGCTTAGGTCAACTACAGTGCTCCAGGTGTGGGTCTGCGTTTTAAGCAAGCTTTCTTCTAAGTCAGTTTGTTTCCAAATAAAGCAGCCAGGAGGTTGCTTTTCCTTACAAGTGAAAACAGGTTGAACTCTTGTTTTAGTGTTTCTCCCCACCTTTTTTTTTTTCCCCCAAAGAAAACTCTAAGTTATATCAATACTTACTGAAAACTGTTCTACTTAAACCATCAAGGAGCAAATTCTTACTGTACTATTGAGCTAGTCCTGAGCTGTATGTATGTATGTATTTCACTGTATGAGCATATCGTAGAATCATTTTGGTTGGAAAAGACCTTTAAGATAATCAAATCCAACCATTAACCCAACACTGTCAAGTCCGCATCTAAACCATGTCCCTAAGAACCTCATCTACACATCACCTGAGGAAGCACACAAGATTTTGATATTCTTGTTCACCCAACCTATATAAATACTCATTTCTGTGACTGATAAATTAATCTTATCTCTGAATATAGAATACATGGTTCTCCCGCACTTCTTTTTTAAAATAGAACTATATTTTGTGAGGAAGACAAATTTACCAAAGTGGCACTTAAAATAAATGTGAGCTTCAGCTAAGACGTGCCATAATGCCCAGTGAATTATCCTAATACTCTTTTTGTATTCTCTAAGGCTGTTTTTATATTAGTTAAATCTACGTCAAGTTCTTGTTATACAGCAGTTACTGTAGTTATTAACTTGTTCCTAGAATTATAGAATCACAACCCAGTAGAATTGTAGAGTAGCTGATGGAGATCCAGCGCCCCCTGCTCAAAGCAGGGCCTGGGAGAGCAGTTTGCTTGGGGATTTGTCCAGTTGAGTTCTCAGTAGCTCCAATAATGGAGACTCCACAACCAATCTGGACAAGTTGTTCCAGTTTCTGTAATCTTCACATTAAAAAAAATTGTTTTTTTCTAAGTGGAATTTCCTGTGTTTCAGTTTGTGTCCATTGCCTCTGATCTGTCAACGTGCACCGGGTCCGTTTTGTTTTCTCCTTCCCACCAGTAATTTACACACTCTGTTAATACGTGAATAAATTAAAAAATATGCAAATCAAAATGATGATTCTGAGGTGCAGCGAGATGTGCTGTACATAGAGTTATATCCAGTTTTTGTGTGAAACAGCTTGCAGTATGGGAAATGAAAGCAGGTAAAAGATTAAAAAACCCAGTTAAGTTGATACTTTGACCAATCTGTGCACCTGATTCAGGTGCAGCTGAGCGAGATTCTTTTTCTGCATAGCTAAATTTTATTGGGAAAAGGGGGTGGTGATGGTATTAGCAATATAGCATCTGTTTGATATCTATTACCATTAATTTATTTTTTTACGACGTTAAATTTTGCTAACAATGAGGTAGTATTAAGTACTTTCGTTAATTCTTTTGCATAGATACAATGTCAGCATAAAAGCAGCTACTGTGGAGATCAAAGCTGGGAAGGATCAAACACTGGGAACATACTTTATTTCTGACAATTTGTCAAAAATTACTAAGGATTGTTCCATATAAAGGTAGTACAGATTCATGAAGAACAAACAATTTTGAAGAATATATCAAAAGAGATTTAAGTCGGAAGCAGGAGTATTGATTTGAGATGCAAGATCCCTTAGATACGGGGCTTACAAAGCAGGTGGAAAAAAATGGATAAAACTAAGAGCAGTCTGTGAAACAAATGACACAAGTTCAGAAGGAGGATCTGGGCCCAATCCTGTGTCAAGCACCAAACAGTGTCGATAGCACTGATTTTTAAAAGCTCACTGAAGAATCAGGCCCTATTCTGTTTAAAAAGCCTGTCAGGCTCTATTTTCCTCTTCAGTGATGTTTCTCTGTCTGTCTCTGCCAAGCTCACGCAGGGACTCCAAGTGTTAAAGCAGACTTGCACGTGGAGTCTTTCTATATTAAATTTAGTTTTCATGAAGCAGCAAGATTCTATTTAGGTTCAACGTCTCACAATATCGGAAAGTTTTTGCTAATTTCTAGGCTGTAAATCCTCTGACTAACCAACCCAGATACTTTCATGTTTAACTCATGACGGTAATAGAAAGGTACTTTTTGGCTCTTGTTATTTTTGTTCCCAATAGCCTTGCAGAGTTTAAAAATATCAAGCCTTGACCAGCTTTGCTGTGTTGAAGAAGCTCTAAGGCGTGCAGTTTGCAGTTCCTTTGCCAGCTGATGTTTGCTAGATTTAAAAACACCACCAAAACTTCCAGCTTTGAGGTTAATTGCAAATTTGGCAAACGCTTCTGTAATTCTGATGTTACCATGATGTTTTGCATGATACCTGAATGTCTGCACTTGGACTATGAATTTAACTAAAGAGAATCTTTTTGACTTCTAACAGAAAATGTAAACTCCCTTTTTCCAAATCCACAATGTGCCAAAGGGTCAGGGCCTCGACGTTTTATTCAGGCAGAGCTCTGAGTGTCTGGACCTGCTCTGAAGAGATTTGTGCAGCTAGAGAATGAGAATTTTTATTTAGCAAGGACACACTTTTTCTTCTTTTCTCTAGATTAAGGACTGTTTGTTCATTTTCCTCTGGCTTGAAAGTATAAATGGACAAGATCTGTGTGTATTGTATCTAATCAATCATTGACAGCCTCTCAGAATGGAAGCAGGTTAAACAGAACAAGAAGTCTAATGGTTAAAGCTGGTTTTTGTCATTTACATCTGATGGCAAAGGGTGGAGCAGTTTGGTTGCCTGTGTTTTGCACTCACTTTCTCCAAGGCAGTTTCCTCTCCCGGGAAGGGAGCTGGGCTCCAAACCTGCTTTCCTACCGCATTCTGAAAAATCTGGTCTTTGAAAATCATTCCAGTACCTACAGATGTATTGATTAACAGGAACAATAGTTCTTGTGCTCAAAGACTAGGTCATGGTGCCAAAGGAAAAAAGTGGCTTATATGGGAGCTCCAGGAACTCATTAGGGATACCTTCTAGTATCTGGGTTGTTCATTCACAAGGTAACAGTGTGAGAAAATTTGGTGAATTATATCTGTTCTGTAATTACTAGGAGATTTCTTTTTTTTTGTCATTACAAAATTGAATTTTGTGAGTCATTTAATGTCGTACCTACTTCAGATTTTTAAGAACTGCGGTGTACAATACTACCTTCAGTATGTCTTCAGCAAAACTGCTTTTATTAACTATGGTTTCAATATTGTTAATAATTTGCAATGGAAAAATTAAGAATACATCTCAACCAATTAAGAACTAAAAGTAACATTTTGTAGGCAGTTAATTCTTGTGGCAGACTACGCACCTTTGTTTTGAAAACCTGAACCCCAGCAACAGCTTTAAAGCAACAAAGATATTTTAGTTTGGACTGTGTCTCTGTCTAAAGAACTAGAAGAACTATTTCACAAAACTTCCCAGTCCAATATGCCAAATAGAAGCTGCAGATAATGCGTGCTTTGTATGTGTGTTTGGGTTATAATTCTGAGTATGGGATTCTACGCAGAAATGTTGTTGTCTTGTATTTCTGTTAATCCGATGGATGCATACAGAGGTCACATCTGCCTTGTCATTCATGACTTCTGTCTTACAAAGCCATGTCTGAGTATTGTACATTAGGCTGGACTTACATCAGCTATTTGCAGAGTCATAAATGTAGATCTTCAGCGTCTCTGAGCTGAGCTCTTGTAACAGGACCTCCGCAAATCCAGGGTGAGAACCTCTCTTGAAGAACCGGTTGGCTTCGTTCTGAAGCTCTGGTTGCTTTGGCCTCAGCACAAGTAAGAGAAGTCCCAGGCAAGCTGAGAATTGCTAAAGGAAACTGAAACGCTTTTCTCCTTGGCTGCTTTGGCAGTTCGTGGGGGGGTGAGCTCTTCCATTTGGAGACAACTGGAAGCTTCCCCACCTCCATGGAGCAGAGGAAACCCATAACACTTACGTTTTGACTCCTCACACTGCTCAAGGGCACAATTTCAAATATAAAACGATGCAGCTTTTATTAGGACTGGTAAAAACGTGTCTGGATTGTTGTTTTTTTTAATCCATGGAAGTGCTGAAATTTTGACATAAGACCAAGAAAAGGTTTCTAGTACTTTTACATTCTGACACTTCTAAGTTATACTAGGACAGTTAATACGAATGTAAAGATCAATAATCTAATTTTTAGAAAGCCTATTAATAGGGAAAATTGAAATGTTGATATTGCCTGATACAGAGTTTCAGTGTATTGAGTTTGAATCCCTGTGTGTGACTGTGGTGGGATGATTGTTTCTTCATGTGTTTTATTTTTTTCTGAAGTAGTCTTGTAAAGACCATCTCTTAGTTCCTATTCTGCACGCAAAAAGGTGGTTATCAAGCACAGAATAATTATCCAGGACCTGTTACTATGCTGACCTCCAATGTTGAAATTGAAGGTATTCATACGCGATTGAGGGCCATACAAGACCATCTTTTGTTCTCTTGAAACGTAGAAACAGAAGACGTGAAAGTAAGAAAAACTTCCGTCTTCAAGTTTTTCCGTTCCTGGTGCGGAGGAGGCTGCGGAGTCAGACGGTTCAGTCCCTGGACCTGCTGTCCTCTTGGGGTCTGGTAACATGGATCTCAATTAATGTCAGCTCTGAGTGTGACTTTGAAGATGTGGGTTCTTCTCCACTCAAAAATGAATATAATGTTATATTCATGTGGGTCATCGAAACAGCTGTTGAATTGCAGAAGCTTCCAGCCAGTGCTGCTCTGAGTCAGGTTTGAACTGATGACCTGCCCGTGAAAAGCTTGAGTCAGATTTCAGTCCCCTGAGTCATTTACACTGCCTGCAAATGCATAATTAACATTTAGGATGCGAGGCTTTTTTTAGTAGGATGAAGGTAGTCAGCGTTTCATAATCTAGACCATCCTGATGCAACACTGTAATGAAAATAGCTGGGAAGTGCGAAACTTGATGTTAAAAAGGAAACACGTTGAGTTACGGGTCAATCAGCATTTCGCTGAAATAAATGGCAAAATTTCGTTTTCATGGATGGTTCGAGGTTTGGGAGGGAAAGAGCAGAGTGGTAGGTAGGAGACTCATCTAAGTTTTGGAAATATGTTCAATTCGTTTACCTAAATAAGGTGCCCCGTATCTTAAGAAAGGCCACGCAGATGCTGATCCGTTCAGTGTGGGAGAATGGGGTCTCCTGCCCTTTTTCCTACGTAGTGTCTCTTTTTGAAAGGTTCTGAGTTCATCCTGGTGCAGAATGGGGCCTGTGCTTATAATCCTGTGGGTTTTGCAGAAGAACTGGCCTCAGTTTGCTTAGGAAGAAGTGTGTACTGTAGCAACTTGGCCAATTTCATTCCAAACTAGTGGTATTTTCTGCATTAAGCAAAGTTTAGTTTCCCATTTGCGCTGATGGAATTTCCACAGCATCTTTTAGGAGTCTTTCTGTCTAACAGGTTTTGGTGGTCCTGAGTTTTTGCTGATAACACAGTAGCTATACCTTCTTTTAATATTACCCACGACTGCTAATTATATAAACTCTTTGCGCTGTTTGGTTTTCTTTCGATGTGTTTCCAGACTTCTAGATCTGCAGATTTTCTTCACGTGCCGGCAACAGTTACGGCCATCAGTAGTGACAGAAAGGAGGAAGATAATCATAATTTTTACACAGAAAGAAATGCATATCAATGTATCAGGATAAACGAGAGGCAGTTTTCCATAAACAAGAGTAGATTTTCATGGTGACATTTCTTTGTTTTGCTATATTGAGTGAGCTGAGGTTTTTTATTGCCCTCTTTCAAGCTCTTCGGGTGCCTTCTCAGTCTAATGCCCTTTCTGACGCTTTTCCAGCTTGAGTTCAACTTTTTAAACAAAGGTCATGATCAGCATTATAGATCATATTCCAGATAAGATTTTATTTTCCTTACTCTGACAAAAATATTATTCACTTTATATTCCGACAGTCTCACTGGCAATGTCAGGATTTTGCACAGGTCAGAGAGAAATCTTCCTCCTTCTTAGAGCTGTAGATCTTCCCTCTTTCAATTTGTCTCATCATTTCAATTACTTTTGATAATATACATGAACCATTTTTTCATCTACAGGAACAAAAAGCAAACCAGAAATATTTTATTCATTTGTTCATGAAGGATTTTTCCTATATTTTATCCTGGATGGTATGCGAGATTAAAAAGACATGCACTAATGTTCTTTTTGTAATAAAACTGTGTATTAAGAAGCCATCGATGATCAATAAGCAAGTAAACAAACTTATAAAAGAAACATTTTTAAAGAATTTAACAGTTTTAAACACACATTGCAAAGATGTTCAGTCCAGTGTTCTCTGCATGGATGGTGTAAAGTTTTCATAATAATTTTTGGTAAACTAATTTTAGTAAGGAAACTAGTTTTAAGATATACCTGGTTTATGTACCTAGAATTAAGCAGCTTTTAAGGCCATGCTATATTACTTTCAAAATGTCAGATTTTGCTATGGAAGACTAAGAAATGTAGCTCCCCGCTTTGTTTCATTTTATTCCACAGTTTGATAGAGGTAAATCATATGGAAGTGAGTCCAACAAAAATAACTCTAGAAATTCATAGAATTGTTTGTGATAAGATGCAGGTCCGTGAGTGCAGTCCTACATCAATTGAAATCTAGAGGATTTTTCCACTGACACGATTAGGTAGATTGTCAATTGACGTGTATCATAGTTGAGTCTTACGGGTGCTTGCTGTCAAAAGCAAAATAACTACATATTTAATTTATTTACTTATGTTAAAAACAAGTACTCTCTCCTTATTTAAATGCCTAACCAAGAAAAGATTACGTAAAAGATACAGCTACAAGATGAACACTGTAGTAAGGAGGACAGTCTCACCAGGCTGCATATAGAGAAATGCTGAATTGGGGAAAAAAAATTGCAATTCTCTGAATAACTAATTTAATTTTTACTTACGCAGTAAGGAAATCTGCAATAATAATAATAATCATGATCTAGGAAACCTCTGGAGGGGTTGTTAATGAATTACGAACTACTCACAACAGCAGTGGAATATTTTTCGTGTCTGCTTGTGAGCAGTCAGCCCAGCGCTGGGTTCTGCACCGCTCGCACCCTTGAAGAAAAGGCTTTGGCCAAAGGCCTCGTCCTTCCTCGGAGGAGGGTTTGAAGCCAGGAGGGTTCTTGGCCAGAGTCACTACCACTCAGCGAGCTGCAGATCTTGCTCCGAAGTGCCAAGCGTGGGCAATTCACAGCGGTGGCAGCAGGAGCTTGAGGATCCTTACTAGGTTATGAAGACAAATCTTTGTCTTTACCACTGAAGTTAGTTTTAAATTGTTATTTCTTCAAATATTAGTTACCCTACTGTTAACAAATTATTGTCCGGGTGTTACAAAAGCCCATAGAGTTGGTATTTATCTGCTAGTTGTATTTGCCCTGCAAAATTTCGTATTATACTAGAAGGCGAAATGCAAGAACATCATTTTCCCCAAGATCAAGTTGCCATATTTTCATAGTTTCTTCTTGGATGAAAGGGTGAACAGTCAATTCACTTCAGCTTTTATCTTTTTGTTTCATATCTTTGATTGGTATGTAAATGAGAAGGGGTAATACTTTAAATCTTCACATTATTGGTTCAGTTGTCATCCTGTCCTGCCTTGCCGTGTAATCTTTAAGTCGTGGAAGTGCCTCTTCAAATTGGGTTGATCTTCCTGGAATACAGAAGAATAGGGCCAGGAAATGCGAGGGGGTTTGTGTTTCAAATGTCCATAACATCCGTAAGTAGGAAAGGGTTAAGCATTATGCTGGTGGTCCAAGAGATGTGCTGTGACAGACCTTGTTGCAGCATTTCTGGACTTAAAAGGAGCCCATAAGAAAGATGGGGACAGACTTTTTATTAGGGCGGGTAGTGATGGGACAAGGGGTGATGGTTTGAAACTAAAGGAGGGAGATTCAGGCTGGACAGGAGGAAGAAATTGTTGCCCTGAGGGTGGTGAGAGCCTGGCCCAGGTTCCCAGAGAGGTGGTGGCTGAACCATCCCTGCAGACATCCCAGGCCAGGCTGGACGGGGCTCTGAGCAACCTGAGCTGGTGAAGATGTCCCTGTCATGGCAGGGGGGGCACTGGGGGAGCTGGGGAGGGCCCTTCACCCAAACCATCTGTGATTCTGTGATACAGGTTTGCTTGAAAACTGTAGGATTTTTTCGCTACTTGAACAACAACAACAACAAAATAGTGCTGGTAAGAAAAAGGAGAGACCGTGTAGCAATTTCTTCTATTTGTTCTTTTTAAAAATTTTATTACTGCATGCATTTCCCCATCCCCTTTTTTTTCTAGTAGCAGTAGAAGGAAATATAGGTAGAGAAATATCATCTCCCTTCCTGGTTGCACCTAAATCATTTTTGAACAAGAGATAAGGGACAATGAGGGAGGCATTACTGATTCTTCAACAGTTAACTTCATTGAAAATGAGGCCACCCTGTGAAGAACAGCTCACCTCACATGTGAGAGCCTTTTTTTTCTAGAGCCTTTCTTTTCTAGAAACAAAATGTGTCTGGGTAACAGATCAGATCAAAGTGCTTTTGCCTAATGAAAACCACTACTAAGGAATTTCAGGACTTAGATATGTGATGTGAAGGTGTGTAGCGTCATCTCTGATAACTGCAAGGAAGAAATGGAGGAAACGGCGTCAAGAAATAAACCACCCAATAACCTTGCCACCTTGTAGAGGATGTCTAAAGCGAACTCTGTGCCAGAATTTCCTGCCAAAATGTGTCCGGCCGACACAAAACCACTGGCTTCAGCAGTGGTGAAGTGCTGGGGTGGTCTGAATCATCTAAATGGCTTTGCAGGCGAGGTGGGAAACGTGCTGATCGAGACCTCGCTGGCTGGCAGTGCTGGCATCGCTCTCGTTGTTGGTGTTAACAGATGAGCTGGGTGTAGAAAACACAGCCTGGTGCAGTTTTTCAGTGTTAAAGCGATCTTGGACAAGAAGAACTATGGTTTCTAAGGAAGGAATTTGTTTTATACATCGATCATGCCAGCTGGCCAAGAGTCAAGAAATAATGATTTTTTGTGTCCTCAGTAGAATTCATCTTCAAATTACAGGTGGCTTCAGCTGGGCTTAGTGGGCTGGGTTTTTTCCTCAATTAGTAAGGTTGTATCAGGACACACAGGAAAGTTACTATTTGAAATTGATATGACTTGAGCCATAAGGTAACAGAAAAATAGAAAATGGAATGAGTTGAACTGCATGTTAGTCTAATCTGATAGCTCCTACGCTAGCAGCATCTCACTGGATGCTGAAAGAAACCATTTACATTTTTGAAGGAGATGTTTAAACAAAAATACCAGTTGTAATAATCATTACCCAGTGCAGCAGGTGTCGAAAAGGAATGTGACAGTTAAAATGTGACAAAGAGTAGATTAAATTTCTCAACCTCTACCACTGTTAGAGATGGACACATGAAAGACAGTGCCAGAACTGAGACCTCAGGGTTATGGACGTTCTGTAATATGTTGTGTCAACGGATAAAGAGCAGGGTCTGAGCAAAACGCACTTTGTTCCCTTCCAGAGCAGCAGAGGATGTGCACAGGAGATGTGTGGTGTCTGCAGGCTGGTTCGAGTGGGGTCGGCAAAAGAATTTCTAAGCAATTTTTCAACACAGGGTAACTACAATATTGGAAATAACGATAGCTTGTGCTTTAATTTTTGCTTTTTGTACATAGCTGTTAAAAGTTTTAGGTATTTTTCCTGTTAAAATGACATAGCAAACAATTGTAGGGCCCATTTAAGGAAGATAAGGAATAGCTGTGGTGTGCTCCGAGTAGGGTAAGTGTAGTCCCATTCAGTTTATGCTGAGAATAATTTCAAGGCCCAGGTAGTAGTAGAATAAACAGCACAAAAGAGGTATGTGGACAACTTGACTTCCCCTGGTGAGTTCTAAGATTGCCACCCAAATTTAATAGCAGAATTCCAGTTTGATTCCAGAGCTGAATATCCTAGATTTCATTTGGGCTGATAAAAGTATTCATTGTACATTTCACATTTGCTGCCAAGGTGGGTTTTTTTTGGTGGTGGTGGGGGGAAGTCTAAAAGGTGCAAATCTGAAGCACTTCAACAGATTCTTGTAAACAAGCAGCTGTTTAAAATATGGAGGAAAAAAAATAAGTGACAACTTTATATTATCCATCTTGTGCTTTTATTTTTCACTGGAGCATTGTATTTTCAGATTTTTCTGCTGTGACAATCTATGCATAGGTTAGATTATAAAAATATTATTCCTTATGAAAGATCAGCAAAAGTAAAGGATTGTTTTGCATTTAAAAATACATATAGCCTCTTCGTGATGAAAAATGCATTAATGTAGAGATGCTACACTCTTTGTTGTCTCATCTTTCACGTGGGTATTTTCCATAGTGCCGTTTTAAGCCCTGCTCTTAACTATGTGAAAATTACCTTCAGACATTTGTACATCCTTGGAGCATCTTCACCTTTCCTGTGGTGTCCATGGTTTGCCGAGTACTGCAGGAGTGATAACCTGTCGTTTGGGAAGACAGACGTAGCTTTGTATCTACTTTCCTTCTGACTTTTTTTTTCTTCTTCGTTAATCGTTAGTGAAAAAACCCTAGAGCGTGAAGTTGCACAAAGCACGGACTATGAGAGCACAATTCCATAAGCAGGACCTAGCGTGGCAGAGGGTGTTACATTAATTGTGATGTACAGAGGGACACCGAGCCACAGAGAACCCTCTGTTATTTATTCAACAGAGAAAAATTAACATACCCAGCCAAACCAGTAACAGTTCCCTTTCTGCTGGGCTGCCAGAAATATATTGGCTTTTGTGTAAGTGATAGCAGTGGCCACAGCCATTTCAGAGGGGCCGCGTTTCACTCTGTAAAACTATTAACAGTACCATGTCCTACTCAAAGGACACAAGACAAAACATCCTTTGGACCTTCTATTTTGGCATCAAGACAAGTACAATACCTGCTTTCCAGAAGTAGTGGGCAATTTCTCTCTAGTGAAAGAAGAAAAAAGCACCGATTTGTTCAAACCTTTGAAATATACTTGCCAGCCCTAGATACAACATCTTTGTTAATCCAGTTTTCTTGAGTAGCAACGAGGCTTCTCCAGAACTGTGAGGTGAACCTTTGCAATTAGGTTGCCAATGCAAGAACGGAAGATGATTTGTTTTCTGGGAGCTTGGCTCCTCCCTTCTGACTCATAGGGTCCACATTCAAGAGTCGAAATTCAGTACCGAGGCCTTGTAACTGCCCATGTCTGAGGAGAAGAAGGATTTTCCAAGGATATGGCATAGCATTATACATGGAGTAGAACTAGAACCCTAGTGCACCCGTCTGTGGACACCCTCATCTTTCTGTAGGGGATCATACCATTGGGGCACTGAATTTGGAAGGAAAGGAGAAACCTGAGCCCCAAGCTCTGCTGTCTCATGCCTGTTCACTTGGCCTTGATCAAGGATGACTGTGAATTTTATTTTCCCGTGCAGACTGAAGGAAAAAAAATAATACTCAAATTATCGTAAATTAAATGAGGTGGTACTATTTTTATATGTGCCTAGTATAGTGCCTCTTAGTCGCAAAAAGTTTTTAACTTATTTAAGTTTCATTTAGCTGTATAAAATATTAGAACTTTTAAACCAGGGATCTAGCCCATACTGCACTTTCTTTGTGACTGCGTCTAGAGCAGAATGATGGTACCTTGATATTATGTATCCATTACTGTTTGATTTATGATGGAAAAAGCGTGGTAGGCTCTAGAAAATTGAAGCAACTTAATCTGGATCTCTTCACTGGTTATCTGTGTGTTCTTTTTTCTGTAAGTAATTTTCTGTATGTGTAGCAAATTCCAGTTACCCTATGCTGAGTAAAGAACTGGCTGGAGGGACAGACACAAAGAGCTGTGGTGAATGGGGCAAAATCCAGTTGGTGACTGGTCAAAAGGTTTATTCCCCAGGGCTCAGTACTGGGGCCAGTTCTGTTTAATCCCTTTATCAATGGTCTGGATGAGGGGATTGAGTGCACCCTCAGTGAGTTTGCAGATGACACCACATTGGGTGGGAGTGTTGATCTGCTGGAGGGTGGGAAGGCCACACAGAGGGATCTGGCCCAGCTGGATCGATGGGCTGAGGCCAATTGTCTGAGGTTTAACAAGGACAAGTGCAGGGTCCTGCACGTGGGTCACAACAACCCCATGAACGCTGCAGGCTGGGGAAGAGCGGCTGGAAAAGGCACTGGGGGTGTTGGTGACAGTGGCTGAACACGAGCCAGAGTGTGCCCAGGGGCCAAGAGGCCACAGCATCCTGGCTGGGACCAGCACTGGTGTGGCCAGCAGGCCCAGGGCAGTGACCGAACCTGTGCTGGGACCTGGGGAGGAAAAACCGCGAATCCTGGGGTCTGAGGTTTGGACCCCTCACCTCANGCTCCCCAGGAACAAGCGCCAGGAGCAGAGGAAACGGCCTCAAGTTGCACCAGGGGAGGTTGAGGTTGGATCTGGGAACAATTTCTTCCCCAAAGGGCTGTGGGGCATTGGAACAGGCTGCCCAGGGCAGTGCTGGAGTCACCATCCCTGGGGGGGGTTGGACAGACGGAGATGAGGTTCTCAGGACATGGGGCAGTGGTGGGTTAATGGTTGGTCTCCTCCAACCTAAATGATTCTATGATTCTACATGCTCTAATGATATGTATGTAAATAATTCTTTAAAGTCTGTTGGCGTTTGCTGTCTTTATTTTTTATGCCATTGAATTTATTTTGTTTAGTTAATGGATTGTATGGTTATCTTTAATGCAGAATTCCTTAATATTGTTAATATTGTTATAGCAGAATTTTAATTGGGTGAATGCTAAATAAATCAGTTAACTGGGCCTCCAAGAGTATTTCAGTCTCATTGAAAACAGATTTCTTGATTTCTAAATTTTCAGGAGCTTACAGTCTGATCTAACTTCCCTCACCATTGCCAAGTATCAGGAGGGCCAGGGAAGCTCTAAACTTGTGCTTTACTTTCTGCTACTAAGCTTAATCAAATAATTAAAAAATAAGTAGTAAATACATCTATGAATAAAATATTTGAATTCATGCCATTGCTGTTTACTTGTGAAAACATTGTTTCTGGATGTAAAATGGTTCTTAAACAGACTATATTTGTAGTGAAAGTCCGGTGTTTGTTATTATCCTGCAAAAGTTACGTCAGCCAGTCAGGGAGTAGAAACAATCACCAACTAATAACTATTCTATTCCACATCTTACATTTTAGTAAATATAGTAAATGTAAATATGGTTTGTACCATATATAGTACTTAGGAGCTAAACCAAGCAATTTCTCTGCAGTCTGGAAATTTTCTGAAGTTCTTTGATAGAGACTTAAATATATGTCATACTATAGAAATCACAGTTATTCCATATCAGTCATGTTAAATAAAAGTTGAAACTATTTCAATTTAGCAATTGTTTGGCCAACAGTTTGTAGATGCTAATTACGTTTGTGTAATTCCTCCAGTGAAAATGCAGATCACGTGGCTGGTGGCAGCTCTACATTATAACTTTTAAAGAATACTTGGCTATTTTTTTTCCCAAGTGAAATGTTATCCTGGTTTTATAATGTATTTATTGGTTGCCTGGCTGATTAAAAGTGCATAGTTCCTGTTAAATATCATTTTCTTCAAACTTTCACATATTGTTTTATAGTTCATACCAAAACAAAAAGAAGCAAACCCTTTTTTCTGAGGATAATAGGTTTTGATGTGCTCTGAGCATCCCAGGGTATTCTGAAGCCAGAGAGAGGCTGGAGGGGCAGGAGGCCCCAGCCTGGTGTGATGAGCTTTCCTGCAGCTCAGAGGCAGCGGCCACAGCTTTTTTTCCCTCGAAACTGAGTTTTGAAAGCTTGATATTCAAGTTTCCTTCCCGAGACATTTTCATTTACCTACCAATCCACTGTGTTCCTCCAATTAATATGGTCTATCTAAAATCTACATGAGATGACCACATCCTCTGTATGTATTTATTGTGTCTAGAGAATAGATTTGCACTGTCTGAGCAATGAGATTCCTGGCCCTTTGGGTTAGGATAGGATCTATGGGTTGATTCATATGTGTATTTAGGTTGGGATGTAGGTTTTAACGCATTTTAGAAGCTTGTTTATTATTAAAGTTTACTATGTAGTCATTGAAGAGAGAGGACAACTTTCAGAAGGTAATTAATACCGCCTTAATGTCAATGTCGAAGCGACCCTAGGCCTTTCTCTTTCTCTGTGTCCCCCTCTTTGTTGGCTTTTGGGGTAACTACAAAACTAGCTTGCAGTCAGGTTCCGAACTTTTAGATTCGATTAGGTGACGTGTAGCTTTAGAGAACTTAGTATTTCATATCATCCATCATTCCTTGAGTTATAGTGTCTTGGGATCAAATGGATAGAAACCTTCACTTTTTCCTGAAGTCATGTCAGACTTTTGCCATAATTTTTAAATTTTCCTCCCTCTCTTGAGTATCTCCTTTTATTTAAGATTGCCCAACATGCTGCTAATTGGACTATATTTCATTTGATTAGCTTATTCTGGTACGGACATATTGACATCAACAACATTTGCTCCGCTATTCGCATTTGCATAATGATGCATGCATGAGACTTTTAAGGCTATTATGCAATAGTAAGCTATGTATTTCCATAATTATGTCATAAGCAATTCTGCCACAAGTCGTGTCACTGGAGTCAAATAGGAATGACAGTGCAGTCGTAAAAACACTTGTCTGCAATAATATTAGTAATGACCTTACAGCTTCTGGTGCCCCAAGTGGAACCAGGTGGTTGCAAACTGCATAGTTTGGTAGGTGGTACGTTTATAAATGGGTTAGGAAAGTGGAAGTTTTTGATTGCGACTTTTCCGTAAGACACAGGTACCACAAGGGTTCATCCTTTTGTCGGTATTATAAAAAACATTAGTGAAGAAGCAGAGAAAGCTGGATGTTCCTGTGGTAATTTCAGTTGGCCCAGACCGGGGTATCCCGAACTCGTCAGGAAGATGTGATGAAAATTCAAATTTGAAAGTGAATTTTTCCATTGAATCTTATATCTCTATCTGATATATGAAAGAGCTCCTGTCTCCCTCTTTGCTTTTTGTACCCTCAGCTGCTTTACAGAAGGCCAGTTAGAGAATGGGGGTTTAATTCTTTGATACAGACCCATTTGTAATTTAAAAAGTTAAACGTGCCCTACTACCAGGCTTATATGTTTTGTGGTTTTGGTTTATTTTGTTTTATTTTTGATATCTAGGGTGCTCTCTTCTTTAACTCAAAGGTTGCCTTTAATGAGATAAATCAGGATGTCAGTTTTGTGCCTTTACCTTCTATGGTTTTCTTTTTCAGTCTTTGTAATAAGCATCATAAGAGATTAGTGATGAGTGAAGTATGAAAATTATGTACACGTTTTTAAAAATAGAAATGTGGAAGCTGTGCCAGCAGTCAGCAGTTTTCAGAGTGAAGCTGAAGGGGAGCAGCAAGTTTTTAACAGGAGTAAATGCATAATTAGCTGACCTGCACATCTGATTGCTCCTTCCACAGGGCTAATGCAGAGAGTTAGTTGAAAATAACGCTACCATATCACATTGTTGCCTGTGCAAGGACGCTTTATGATTTTTTTTTTCATTTTTCTATAGCTTTTTATTTTGCTTCTGTACTTTATTTTGACATTTACCAAGAATAGTAATTTTAGTTATGAATCAGTACTATTTTGGGGTCATTATAAGATACTAAACTAACATGTAATGCAGCAAACTAGAAAATAATTTGTAGTCAAGATTATCTTAATTGTACATGTTTGTTTGTTTGGCTGTAAATTCTTACCCTGGTTTTGAGTCCTGTGCTTTATTTTCATCTTTAAGATACAATTTTCAATCACTGAATGAGCATTTAAATATTATAACAATGACATTCCCCGAATTGTTACAATGAAAAGTCAATGTGGTAGAACACACGCTAATCTGATATTATTGAAATAGTTATGTTGATGCTGCTTGTGAAAAGAGATGTTTCTCTTTAAAGAATTAGAAAGTCATAGTGAAATCTGCTGAACCTTATCTACCACTTTTAATTATAATATATTGCAGATACAGTTATTGTAACTTTGTTTAGAAGACGTTAAAGGACAAGGATAGTCCTTTTGAGATTTTAAATGTGCATACTTAGAGATGTCCATGTTGGACAATCATGAAAATCAAGAAATTTGGCTGTGGTCAAATAGGCATTCAATCTGAACACAAACCAGATTGTTCATATAACTGATCACGTAGCTTTTTATCCTGTTACGCTCATTTATTACTACACACAAAATTTGTTATAGCGACTGCAAAAAACAATCCAGCCACGCGCTTCTGTCTCGCGTTTTGCCTGTATGGAGCAAACTACATAGATAAAGAAATGACGAATTGCAACTAAGTGCACATCTCTTTCAATCTTCGAATAAAAGCGTTTGGAAGGCAGGGCGCAGGCTGCCCGAGCACTGAGCCGTGCGCTAAAGCACAAACAGCGCAGGAAATGAGAACCCGGGGAGCAGCAGATGATGAGGGCAGGAGGCACAGGGATCGCACTCGGCTCGATCTGCTCCGCTCCCCAGGCTCTCCGACAAAACTTAAACATTATTTGCTCAACCATGTGCCGGTTAAAACCAATATCTCCAGCCCATCTGTTCAGGAAGATGACCTCATGCAACTTTCTGCCCCAGCATTACGTCAGTGTAATTCTGACTAATCAATCTCTGCTTGGTCGCTTTGTCCCAGGGTTTTCCTCCTCCGTAGAAAAGAAAAAGACTTAGATTTAGCTGGATTTTTCAGCATCATTTGCAAAATGGAGTTAGAGCGTTAGTTGTTATAAAGTACCTTGACTCTGCTGGATCATCATATATACCAGATGAAGGGTTTGGTCATATATATTTAATATATCAATCCTATAATTATGCAGTCTTTCACCATAAAATGTGTTCCTTTTCAGACGTATCAGCATTGTTTGAATCTTCAGGCTTTTCTCCCATCTCACTATTCTCATCCATTTATATACTCATATTGCAATGGGACTGCTTTTATGAGAAAATACTGTGGTCCACTAAAATGGCTAAAACGCTTCTCAACAGTATTAACCTTGCAGTGTGGAGCGCAGTTGTGCATCACAGACCTTTACATTAAAGTGGCTGTTTGTTTTAATGGAAGAATCTTGCAATTAAATAAAGCAACAAGTAGAAAAGCCATTCAGTGTCTCAGCCATAGGAGTTTCCCAATGGGAAGAAGTGTGAAGGTTGCGCAATGGTGTTTCGAATTCAGTGTGTGAGCGCTTGGTTTCCAGTTTAGCACCAAAATGAGTGCCAGATGAGCACCTAGGACTGAGTCAGGAGTTTTCATGGGTTTTACCTCATCTATAGCGTGGATGAGGCCACCAGAATCCTGGTGTGCAACAGGAACAGTGTGGCCAGCAGGCCCAGGGCAGTGACCGAACCTGTGCTGGCTCTGGGGAGGCCAAACCTCAAATCCTGGGGGCAGTTGTGGGCCCCTCATGCCAAGAAAGGCCTTGAGGTGCTGGAGCGAGTGGAGAGAAGGGAACGGAGCTGGGGAAGGGGCTGGAGCACAAGTGTGATGGGAGCGGCTGAGGGAGCTGGGGGTTCAGCTGGAGAACAGGAGCTGAGGGGAGACCTTCTGATCTCTGAACTGCCTGAAAGGAGCTTGGAGCCAGGGGGGTCGGGCTCTGCTCCCCAGGAACAAGCGCCAGGAGCAGAGGAAACGGCCTCAAGTTGCACCAGGGGAGGTTGAGGTTGGATCTGGGAACAATTTCTTCCCCAAAGGGCTGTGGGGCATTGGAACAGGCTGCCCAGGGCAGTGCTGGAGTCACCATCCCTGGAGGGTTGGACAGACAGATGAGGTTCTCAGGACATGGGGCAGTGCCAGGGGTGGGGAATGGCTGGACTGCATGATCTTAAAGGTCTTTTCCAACCAAAACGATCCCATGATTCTATCCACAACAGTGTTGGGTTCTTAATCTGTGTGCATACCCAATATTCAAACTGATGAGAATAGCTTTGTTAATTTGTCTTTTCTCCAGATTTTATATTGTGCTTGTTTAGTCAGATCCAGTTCACGTGTACATACCTTAATCCTACTCTAATGGTGAGAGGAATCTGATCTAACGCTCCCCTAGAAACGCTGGGAAAGCCTGGTCAGACATTCTAGCGCTGACCCTGGTTTTACGGAGTGTTTTCACATGTCCCTGTCTCTTGTGTTTATTCATTCACACCTTTGCCGCTCTCTGCTGTAGTTGCTGTTTGTTGCCAGGCAACTCCAGCTGTATTATGCAGGGTTCTGCAGTACACCCACTACTAAATTGCAGTGCACCGTAAAGCAAGAACTGATCGTAGGCTGTACCTTTTTCTCTAATTTCTTTTAATCACACCATACCTTTGTTTTCCAGCTGTTGCTTCCTAATGAAGTGATATTTGTCTGAAGAGTGAAAACTTTATATCGTCGACAGAAAATTAAGATTGATCAGGAATGCGGCGAAGTGGGGAAAAGAACCTGCAAGGCGTATTTGTGGTTTTTTCCTGAATTTTTTGGAATGCCTTTGGCGTTTGCTGTGGCTCTTTTGAGGCATGGCTGTTGTGACGTGTGTTATCAGGCTCCTCAGCCCAAGTGTGTTCCAGCGAGCATCGGGACTATCCAGAAACAGGCAGAAATTCTAGCTGGTTGATTAATCTCTTTTCATTGAGATGATTGTAAAACCTCCGGACATAAAGAGATCCTATGTGTGTGTTTTTATAGCGCAGTGATTTGTGGAGCTGGTGGCTACTGCTGTTGTATCCGTTAGACCTATAAACTTCTTGAATGTATCTGGGCAGGAGATTGCAGGGAAAATATTTTGTGTAAGAACTTGGAAAGTCTCTCTAAAAAGACAAATAAGGAAGGAAATTTACAGTTGCTGAATACATGTCTAATGCTGAGGAGGATAAATCTCACACAGGGGAATTAATTTCCATAGTATTAAAGTTGACGTGTTAATATCAAAGCATTAAAATATGTAAATAGCATAAGCATGCACAAAATCCTAATTAGTGCTTTACATTATCAACTCATTTACTCTTTATGATATTTTATGACTGATCAGCTGTGTCAGCAAGCAATTATAAAAACCTACCACAACTTGATGAGAGTGCATTTCTGGATATTTCCTTTTGTTTCTAAACAATGTTCTTCCCGTCCTAAAAGGGAATGATGTGGAAAAGACTCATGTTGCTGAATGTCCTTTTTGCATGAAAAACATATGCTTTGAGTTCCTAGCGGTTCAGTGCTCCCTCTTTTATCCTGCTTCCCAAAAAGGGCAGATTTATATGCAGGCTAATGAGAACTGACATTTCTTACACTGTCTGCCACAGTTACAGTGCAGATTTAATCCATTGCAGGTGTTATATCGTTACAAAATAAGCTAGAGGCATATGAGCATTGAGGAAAAACTTAACAGTTATTATCAGAGGAAAAAGATGCTTCGTTTTATGAAGCGTTGTACCTTTTCAGTCATAAAGTCTTTACAGCAGGGAAGAAATTTGTCATCAAATCTGTACTGCCAACCTGTAATAAGACAGTCTCTTCTTTTCCCCCCCAGTAACTTCAAACAGGTATTGAAATCAGAAGGCAGTGATGTGTTATTTCTTGATTTCACTAGGAAAAAAAAAAAAAAATCTGAATTTTTATGGTGTTTTATTCATCTCAAACAGCTGCTTTAAATTAAATGGGAATTTCTTTTGGGCTGTAACACCGCTATTGTCACGAGTCTCTGGATTTGTGATGAGAAACGTTTCACGTCACAGCAACTTGAGATATAGTGGGTTGTGTCGTGTCAGTGGCCTTAGTGGTCTGGAGGAGCCGCTGTAAAGAAAAAACCCTGAATGTGGAGGCAGGTCCTAGGCCGTTTGTATAGCAAACATTACTGTTACAGTCAGGTTTGTGTGGTAGAAACCTGGGCTGAACCCTCAGCTTGAAAAATTTACTTTGAATTTAATTTAACTTGAAAAAAACTAATTAAAAAAAAAAAAAAAGTGTCCTGAAATGATTTTAATTACTTGTTTGTAGAGGATTTATGTAAAGAGTTCAGTTCTTTTTGCTCTCCTGGGAGTAAACGTGAAATTGTGGAGGATTGGGCTGCAACCAGAGCCTGTGATGTTCCCGAGGAGCTGATGTGATAAAGAGAATAACGGGAGCTGCAAGATTGACAGAAACAACTTCTGCTGAAGAGGAGGTTGGAGACAAAAGGCTCACACGAAACTGGTTTAAGCCAAGGGCAGATGACACAAGATTCAGAATTTAATGAGCCTTAAATGCCATGGACTGTGCCAGATGTACAGTTACAACGTACAGTCTCTGCGCAGTCGCAAACCTTCCCAAAACATTTTTAAAGGCCGCTCAAAGCTCACACGCTCATAAATTCAGTCATAAGATGCTCAGAAATACAGCCCAAGCCATTTCAGGTGGTTGCCGCCATCTACTCCAGGTTGGGTTCGTTGGATCTGTGAGAGTTTGAAGCTCGGTTTCCCTCCCTCCCTCCGCGGATCCCTTCTGCAGGAGCATTGTTTGCTCACCCAGTACCGCTCAGATCTCTAAGTACCAGTTTTATGCTGATTTTGTGCTTCAGTGCAAGCGTTGAGACTCATTGAGGCTGCTGACTGTCAGGTTTGGTAGAGCTTGCCTGCCGATGCAGGTGATGGAGATATGTGCTATATTCCATTGCTTGGAATGCAATCCTAACCAATTATCTTAGTTACCTGTCTGAATTGTTCTTTGGAATTTTCCTTGTGTAGGTGACACCAGTATCCATCCTGCTTCTGATAGCAACAGTCCAAACAATGCTTATTACTGTTTTAGATAATCTGAAAATACTGGCTTTGAGGTATACCATGGATAAGTGTACAAAATTACCATCATTTTTTTTAGAAAGGATGTTATTTCAGTGGGATGAAATGATCTACTTGACAAGGCATTCAGCTGCAATGAGAAAGAAAATAAAGTTCAGAAGTACTGAAAGTTTCTTGCAGTATTTTTCAAACACTTTGATTTTAAAATCAAGGATTACTTTTTCAGTTTAAAATTGATCCAATTTACAGAATGGGCGTAGGAGAATAGAAAGAAAAACGCCATTTTACTTCAGGGCAAAGACTTCTGATAATGCAAATTTGTTTTCTGTTTCGTGATTCGACCGCTAAGCCAAAAACACAGTGTGAGTTTCCTAATGCCATCACACGCTGCAGAAAGGGGCCACCAACGCTCACAAAAAAGCATAGCCTCTGTATATAAGCTATTTGTTATGGGAATAACATGAGTGTGTATTTGTTTTTTCAGATTATATGATAATTTTTCATATTGTCCTTCAAGAATGGAATGGAAGCTCGATAGTAAATTTGGTAGAATATATGTTGCAGTACCCAAAACGAGGGAGAGTCATTAGAAACGTGAAGAAATCTGGTTTGGGGCTATACCTTAAATACTTAATACTGAAGTATTTATACTTAAATATACTTAAATATACTTTATATATATATATATATACACTTAAATATACTTAAATACTATGTAAGTGCAGTGGTTTTCCACACAGGTCTCAGTTCATGTTTTGGACCTTAACAAAGAGGGTGTGAAGGTGAAGGGGAAACAAAAAGTGATGATGAGGTCAAAGGATGGACCATTTTATGCTCGAAGTGCGTATTGCCAGATCTACATACATCAAAAACAGTGAAAACATCAAGAGTGGAACTTAAATATGTGGGAAGAACAACCTTGGAACATACTGGGCAGAACTGAGGAAGAGAAGAGAAATTGCAAGTCCTTCATTTGCTTTAAAATAGGGAATAGAAAGCGTTCTCTACTACTTGTTGCTTGTTTGGTTTTTTTTGGTTTTCTCACATCTTTTTTTACTCAATATACTTTTTTTTTTTTTTACACAGACCTTTCTTATGTCTCTTTAAAACAACAACAACAAAACCCAATCAAAGAAAAAAAAACCCCATTTTCTGAAGCAGAAAGCTACTTTTGCATGTCTGCACTTTGCCATTGTGTTGTGGGGTCTTGTTTTTCTGTAGTAGTAGCCAGATGGAAGATGTGTGACTTGTGCCTGAAACTAACACAAATGAGATGCTACCAAATGGCAAAAGTCTGGAAATTGGGGAAAAAAAGACAACTCACAATCTCTCATTAAGTTGTGCAGTTATGAAAACAAGGATTCTCCACGGATATGAGTTATGGGTAGAGTTTGAATCTTTACTGGAACTTTTTTGGCTTTTCTTACCTTGCATAAAAATCTCATTAACTAACAACTACAGAACTATGTACAACTAGATGTGTAAATGTTAGATCTCTAGACTAGAACAATTATCTAGGGAATATGGAATTTGTCGTATAATCTCATGTGCACCTCATATTCAACTCTTCTGCCACCCCTTCCAAACCAGATAAATCTTTATAGGACTTTATCCTGCGATAGGACCCTGAAATTCTGTATATTTGTTCAATGGGATATCAGCTGAGTTGGTGGAAAGAGAAAGCAGGTGCTCTGACTTTTTGAGTGTTTGATATCTGCAATGTGCTGTGCTGATAACAACTAATTAATGACCTATGTGTGAGATTAGGTGGAGAATATTATTCATCTGCAGTGGCTGCAGGCCATAGAAGAGAGAGCCGAGTAAGGCTACACAATGGTTCTGTGGTACAATAAAGATGAAATTTTCAAGGACTTTGTCTCCAGTTCTGCGACAAACATGAGCGCATTCGAAACTAAGTATTGTGTCCTTGCCTGTTCAGTAGGCCATGAAATCCTGTACCTGTGGGCAGTATCATACTCACTGAGTCTGCTAAAAAACTGTAAAAAAATCACCTCTAAAAGCAAGCCAAGGTAAAATCTTCAGAATTGTTGTTGTACTAAATGTATTTGAAACAAATCCCCTTTGACGTTGTTTCGGCTTTTTGACCCTGACAGAATTTTTGCTTACAACTCAAAAATAGGTGCACTGCGAACTGCATTTTTGTCTTGATCTCAGAGAATCTCTCTGCGAACTTAACTGAATTCTGCTCAAAGTCTTGATCTGAATGGATCGTAACACAAACAAATGCAGTTCAATGAAAACCAAGTTAATCTTTAGTAATGAATTATTGTCTTGTCTTGGCGTGAGTGGCTGAAGTATTGCACATTAAGTTTCTACATGGTGTTTATTGGGAGAAAATTAAAATAACTTCTGTACCACGTAGCTAATAAGTTTCCAGCATGAGTTTCTGTGCACAACTGGGTTACTGCTCCATTTTTTCAACAGGAAAAATAGAAAACCAGATTATGAAATTAATTTAATTGAAAGTGAATAAAGAAACGATATATTTTTAATCTGTAAAATTACAAAAATACATGATCGTTTTTAGAAGATGTGTTTGTGTTGTTCCAAGAAGTGAATTGAAATTGGAATGCTGAGTTCTCTCCTGATATACCCTGAGATTTGGAAGCAATTCTCCATTGGCTTCCTGATATTTGTTTAGTGGGATTACCATGTGCTTGAGACGAGAGACAAACACAAGAGGGATTTTAATATCTGTATGACTTGGGCTTACTGGCTGTTTATCTTTTTGTCTTAAGCTTGAGATGCTGAAAAAACCTCTCATGCTGTTGTGATTTGAAGCCCTGCCAGAGCTCAGGCATTGGCACTGGGATATTACCTTCCTTACTTCCACATGGTTATTGACATTAATCCACTGCCAAATACATCTAAAAACCTCCTTACAGATACGGCAGATCTAGCGGTATGAAGAAGGATGCGGATAACACATCACCACGTAAAAACGTTAATAAAAAACTGGGCAGGCTGAGTTACCGAGCTCACTCGAGCTATTTATTCTCTATTTGTTTTGTGGATGATTTGTCACTTGTTACCGTAAGAGATCTGGGAGGAGTTGACCAGAGTGTGCATGTGGTGATGCTACTGAGAGGTACTTTGTACCTTACTGGGTAAAATATGCGTTTAATTATATAAAACTGGCTAGATTCTCAGCTCAAGATGAATCAGTATGATTCACGATCTTTAGTAGTCTAAGTGGTCAAGCAAATATCTCAGGTATTGTTGTAACTTACTCGTCACTATGTGATCAGCTGTGTACCGGAACTTCACATTTTGATGCACAAGGCTTTTTTTTTCCTTGCAAAATTCAAAAATCTTCCATAAGCCTAGCCTTAAAAGTTGTGTTCTTCTAACTGTCATCTTCTCTGGGTCATTACAATTTGATTAAAAAATAACCGGGGTATTCGTTAATTAGTTGTAATACGCTTCACTTCTGGTTTGTGAGAGGATTAGACTAATTCTGTCAAAAATGTCATAAACTTGGGGGAAAAAAATAAACATAATATTTCACCACGTTGTTTCATCTCTATTTGGAGAGGTGAAGTTAAAATGTTAAAATGAAGTTAAAATGTCAGGAGACTTTTAGGTTTGCCAGTGAAACAAACTTGTGCAAGGTCTTGTGTTCTGTTCCTAAGGAGAACTGAAACTCTTCAAAGTGGTGAAGTAATTATGGACTTCCAAAAATTTTATAAAACCTCGCTGAAATATAATTTGGAACACATTTCCTCACTTTACTCATAAGAATGTAAAGCTTTATGAAGTTTTTTAATAATAAAATCAGTATCGGTGTTCATGCAAATTCACACAGACCTACTGTGTGATGATTTTATCCTTTTCTCCCATAGCTCATCATTCAAAGAGGACTAAATTCCAGTGAATATCCTTTGTCTACCCTAAAGTGTAGAATTTTTATGCCACTAAGTGAAAGACTATTGAATTCCATCAGTGTCAGGAGCAGGATTTCTGTTTTACTGATGGTACGTCAATAGCACCAGTTCTTCTATATGAGACCCAAAAAGCTATTAAACTCGGCTTGTATTTTTTAAGTGTGCTAAATCCATAGTCTTGTACAGACTATAAATATCACGTCTTTTTCACAGTTAATGCAGTAAAAATATGCAAATACCAATTTTTTTTTTTCAAAAACCCCAGGGCCTTATTGCTCAGAGCCCGTAGCTGGTTTGATGGGGTGATGCAGAAGCATCCAACTGGATGGCTCGAGGAGCAGAGTCACCAGCTCCCCCCTCTCCAGCTTCCATCCCGAGGCCAAATCATGCAGGCCTGAGTTTCCTGACCCCAAATGGCAAAGGGTTTTGTGTTTCTGGGAACCTGCAAATATTTTCGCCAGTCTAGAAATAGAAGTATCCGCTACTTTGATTGCCCGTGACTTTAACTAGATCTGAGGGTGCTCAGATCTTCGTATAAAAGCCCCTTGGGTTTTGTGTACCAGATTCAGTTTAGCTGGGGCCGTTGGTCGCTGTATTGCTGAAAAAGCGATGTTTTTTGAAACGCTGGTGCTAGCAGCAGCAACCATTAAATAAACGCAGTCGGACGTGATCATTATTAACTTGCCTGCATTGCCATCGGTCTTAGAACAGCATTCTATATGAAAACTCAGTCTTTACTACTGAAACATGAACTTTCTTCATGGGGAAAAGCCACATTATTTATAAAAAACATTCAGATTAATCAATCTGTGATGAGTCCTAGCAAAATTGATGATATGTTTTTTTGGATCCTGCACTTGAATATTCACATTGAATGTTATTATTGCTTGGCACACTTTAACAGATCGAATAATCTTCATGAGTATGGGCTGCGTTATGGCCTGCTGACTGGTGCTGAGCCTTTACTAATGCCTAGAAAATTTTTCACACAATTCATCGCAAATGACTAGTGAAACAAGAAAGATTGTTAAGAATTGAATAAGTCATGAGAAATAGTGTAACATAAACGAAGTTAGAAAACATTAAAGTTCTTGAAAGAGAAGACAAATGTTTTCCTTTGATTTACTCCAGAAGCATGAGCAGATGTGGTGTCCTAATGGCCTTCTGTAGGATATAAATACTAAAATGCCTTTTGTCCTGACAGTTTTTAAAGAACGGTGAGCTGTGGTTAGGGATACCAAGAAGTACAGGAAAGAAGAACTTGAGCTAGAGGTGGTTTAGAGAGCTATTCCAATACATCCATGTGCTGTCTTATTTATTATAAAACTTTACTGACTCGATTTGTTAGGAATTTTATCTCACTGTATTCATGTTCACGATCCCCAAAGAAAGAATCATGTTTGCTTGCGTCAATGGATGTTTAAACAATATGATATGGTCCAAGGAGTACATTAGGCAGAGCAACCCCAGGTTCCAGTGTAAGTTGGGGAACAACCTGCTGGAGAGGAATGTAGGGGAAAGGGACCTGGGGGTCCTGGGGACAGCAGGGTGACCATGAGCCAGCAAAAATGCACCAAGCCTCAGTCGGTTCAGTTTCTGTCTGTGTGATTCTACTTACAGGACTTACCCGAGGACCAACATAATGCACAGTGGACAGGTCAGGTGAAGGTCCTTCTTTGAACAATATTCAAGTAAAAGGAATCTCAGCGTCTATAATAATAATAAAACAGAGGAGCAGAAGAGGCTGAGGGAGCTGGGGGGTTCAGCTGGAGAACAGGAGCTGAGGGGAGACCTTCTGATCTCTGAACTGCCTGAAAGGAGCTTGGAGCCAGGGGGGTCGGGCTCTGCTCCCCAGGAACAAGCGCCAGGAGCAGAGGAAACGGCCTCAAGTTGCACCATGGGAGGTTGAGGGTGGATCTGGGAACAATTTCTTCCCCAAAGGGCTGTGGGGCATTGGAACAGGCTGCCCAGGGCAGTGCTGGAGTCACCATCCCTGGAGGGGTTGGACAGACGGAGATGAGGTTCTCAGGGACATGGGGCAGTTTAATGGTTGTACTCAATGATCTTAAAGGTCTTTCCCAACCAAAACTGTTCTATGATTCTATTCCATGTAACTGGTGCCTTTGCTTGGTATCCAGAACTAGGGCTTCGACAGCCAATTACTTCTTTCTTCACCTGAAACTTCTATGAAATAGTGCTGATCATTAACCTTGTTCAAATTGGTCACCTCGCCTGAGTGCAGCTCCAAATGGATCAGCTAGCCCTTTTAATTAGGCAAGCACTTAATCGTATTGCAACGATTTTGACCAATTTATTTCTGAAACACGCTGAACTGCTCTGCTCTTTTTGGCCATAGGCCTGAATGCTGGTAAGAAACAAGTCTGCGGAAATGTTTTTGACACGAGTTTGTCTGAAGCGCCTCCTGAATGCTCTGCCTGGGTCCCCTTTGTGGAAATGACACCCTAAGACTTTGGAAGCCAAACCTGTTCCGTTCTCTCATTCAGTAACTTAAACACAGCGTTTCTCAGACTCCTGACTATGTGGATGCTCTGGGTTTATAGCTTATCTTTTCAAGGGCGGCTGATAGGGATTATGTGTTACTCGCTTCATATTTCTGTTTCTCTGGTTTCGTTTTGTCTGATGCTCCCCAGACGAGGGGCCGTTTGTGTGCAGACTGAGCAGCAGAAGCAAATGGCTGTTTGCTTTGGGAGTTTAAAATCTACAGAGACAATAGCTACACACTCCTGGACGAGGATTTAATTCCCTGGGGACCCTTTTTGCTCTAGAGAGTTCCTGGGCTTTGGTGGCACAATCCTCTGAGAGATCAGTTTCTGTGCCTCCCAGCTCCGTCTTTTCTCTAAGACTGACCATGAATTCAATCTTCCCATCCCTTCTCCCCCTGTCATCTCTTTCCCGCCAATTCCCGCCAATCTCCCCCCATTACCAGCAGCTCGCCCTGAACGTTGAATCACTGACCTGCACAATCTCTGTTGCTTTGAAGGCCACCATCAAAGCTGTCTGGAGGTTTTTGTTCCTTCTGAACTAAAAAAATTAAAATTCCGCTGCCTGAACCCCGAATTGACAAAGGAGAGGCAACTCAGCCATCCCTGTGACTTGTGGTGCCTTGTAAAGGAAACAAGTTGTGAGTGTGTGGTCGTGCTTTTCCAATGGGCCTTGCCCTGTGGGTTTCCTGAGAGCTATTACAGCGTGGACTTGTTGTCTTCTTTATTCTAGTTTTTGTTTTGGAATGGAGATGTTCGTTTCACAGGGCAAACTTTTAGTTTGTGGAGTTTTCTCATCAGGAATATCCACACTATCAGGCAGGAATTTATGCCTCTGTGAGCATATGCTAACTTCAGCTTGGAGGTTACACCAGAATGGTCTTTAGTTCAGACACAGTTTAGTGAAAAAAACCATTAAAGATGAGAGGAAAATAGAGAGAAAGGCCTGGCTGGTGTCCTTGTGGAGCAGTTCAGGACAGTTGGGCAGCTGAGCCGCGGTGCCCGGAGGTGACAGGAGGTGCCTTGGCCTGTCTTAATTTATTTGTTTGCATTCCAAAGCGAAGTCTTTGTCTTCAGTGACGTCCCAGGAAGGTTTGTTTGTTCCCAAAGTCCAGCCCTGACACCCTCGCCTAGTTAGGTGATGGCTTTGAATGGGCTCGGACAAAACCGAAACAGAAGCGCTTTCAATTTTATTTACTTAACGCCGTATGATATCACTGTAGTTGTTCTTTCTGTTCCTCTACCACAATAAAACTGTAGACAATACTCTACAGGAAATTTTTATATGTAGTGAAAGGGCTTTTATTTTTGGGAGACTATAGTTCTCCGCTTGGTGGTCTGCCTCTTAAAAGCAAATGGTTATTTTAGCTTAAAACACAGTTCAAATCAAACATTAAATACCTGTTAATGTCATTCTTGATTCTTGGAAAAATAGTTTTTGTGATCTAATCTATGAATTATTCTGTTAGGACTGTAAACTGCAGACTAATTTAGCCAAGACAGTGCAGTATATTTATTTTTTATATTGCTCTACATTGTACATTTTTTCATGCACCAGAGTATTATTATATACTTAATACATAATTATTAGGTACTTACAGTAAATGATATTTTGTTTTTTTTATGTGTGTCTACAAATTCCTGAATTCCTGTATCGTGATACTTTAGAGTTAGGGTATCATTATATCGATAAATTTAGGATTTTGTAGACATAATAATACTGTGTTTTTTCTGGTTTATTGGTGTTTTTTTCTGTTAGAGGCAAAAATAAGTGTCTGTATCTGAGTAGCTGGCAAATGTTTTTCAGAAAGGTCTCCTTGTAGGCATTATTAGATTGAAAATATTTTATTTATTTTTTCAGAGCAGGCAAGATACCCTTTTTTTTGAAGCATTTATTTTGGTTTTCACATTGCGTCCTCAGACACACGGGGTGACCTGTGGGGTGTCCTGTGCAGGGACAGGAGCTGGACTCCATGTTACTTGTGGGTCCTTCCACGGTTTCGTTTTGTTCATTGCAAAATGTCGATCTAAATCCATAATTCCTCATTTCTACTTTTGGGTGTCTAGTCAGTGAGGGACAGTATATTATGGATTCGGGCTGAGCTTTGTGGTATGGAATGCTGGATTAAAGCGATGTCTGCCTCTGTAAAAGGGTGATGTCCCTTGCCATGGGGGTACGATCCAGTGTTTTAAATAAGCAGTTAATAAAACATCGTTTTACTGTGCCAAAGAAGATTGTGCACGGTATTTTGTAGCAGCTTAGTGTTTCTGACTATAAGTTATGTCAAGATAAGATACTTAGGTATATTTTAGGCTGCTTTTTTATCTCCTGTGTGTTTTCTGTCCTGTATCATGTCGTAATATAGGATTCCATCATTTCTTGTGTGACACTTGCGGCATCCAGTCTCATGCTCCCCTTTAGGTACAAGGAATTTTGTGGCGCGCAAAGCAGCACAGTTCACTGGAAACGTTTTGAAATGAAAGCGTAGGAGGTAGGTCTAGGTCTGACAAAACGGCAAGCTGCTTTTCTGGAGTTGGTGGTGGGGAAAGGAGGAGCAGAGCACAGGACGCATTGGCTCCAGGATGCTTTGCACACCCCTCTTGTCCCAAGCCCTGCCAGCTGGGCATGAAAAGTAATTTATAAACACCTACTACCTACACTAAGAAAAAGGGAGCCTTCCAAGAATTTGTGGCTTTTTGCTTGGTCAGAATGTTCCTACTTCAAGTTGTAATAATAAATGATAAAAATATTTACATCGAAGCTCTTCTAGTTGGTGCCTTTACTGTCCTGAATTTTACTAAATCAAATACATGAGTATTTAATATTCCTAAATGTTTCCACAAAGCCCGTAGCCACTTTTAGGGTAAAATTCAATTGCCGCTGGCTCCTGCTGAAGAGGAGTTTCCTTTTGCAGCAGCTATTCTTAGCAAGCAGCGCTATGGAGCGCGGAGCAGCGGAATTGCTGTGCGTGATGTTAGGGCAATTTCTTTTTGCCTTTAGGTGATCTGACCGGCTGACATTTCAGCACAAGGATCCTTCAGAGCAATGTGGGGAATTGGATGTGACAGTGGCTCTGAATCAACTACCGAACTTAAAAAAAGCGTTTGCTGTATAGACAACATATGTTCCAGCCTCTCACGTAATCCAGGAGTTTTCCCTGTCTTCTTTCCACGTGTAGTTGTCTCTTTGCTCCTTCTCATTTTTGTTTTGACTGAAGCGTAGTGAAATGACCCTGCCACACACCTCCCTGCCTTCCCTTGGCAGGTTTATGCCTCTTCCCTTCCATTTCTGGTTCCCCACCTCTTGCCTTTTGGTCGTTTTGCTGCTTTGGCCCAGACTCTGGGCTGAGGGAACGTTGGAAGTGCCAGAGCTGAGAGGGCGAGGATGGAAAACGTCACCTCTGTGCTCACCTGTTTGCATTAAAGCTGGGTGGAATATTTGGCAAACGCATTGAAGACAAAGCAGCGCGTGCTGGAAAACTGCGGTTTGAGCAGTTCAGTTAGCGAAGGGACTAGCAAGCAAGTTTTTATGAAGAAAAGTGTTAGACGATCTTAGGTATATGGCTTTGTTGACTTCCCATAAAATAAAAATATAAAGCATTAAATACGTTTTATGTGAAAATGCACTTCATCCAATGTTCCTGAAAACCGATAATGAAGTAATTTTTAGGGTGCTGGATGCCAAAATATCAATGAATGGGATTGCGGCTGGTCAGTTCTCTACATTAACTTGCCCTATTTCTGGCTTAGCTGCGTGGTTTGTTATTTCCAGCTTCTTCTGTGGTTTGTTCAAGAAACTTGATGGGTTCATCTGCTTTCCTAGAGCAGATAACATCCTTTTGGACTGGTGGAGAGCAGGAAAGAGGCAAGGCAGCGGCAGGTCCTGGAAAACACAGGTTTCTCTCCTTTGTGGTTTGAAAATGTATAGTCTGGCCAACACTGCAGTATGTGGGCGAGGAGGTAAACAGAGATGCTCTCCCTTTTTATCCATGAAAATCAGGGGTTGTGCAAGAGCGGGACACCAACAGCACAGCAGGGACTCGAGGTGACGGTCCCTACAGGAGAGCTTCTCGTCAGCTCCTCATGGGTCACCCGCTCCCTTTGATTGCAGCGTTATTCGTTTCCCATGTTAAATAATGCATAGGTTATTTGTGTGTTGCACTGTAACAAAGTCATAGCTCTTTGATCTCTAAGGTGAGCGTTGCTGCCTTTTGTAGGAGCGGAAGGTCTGAAAGTCATAAATGATTACTGTCCTTAGCAATACTGTACAGGTATTTTACAATAAACCAAGGGGACGGGGCATTCTGTAAATTTAATGGCACATCACTTAAAATATCATATAATTACAAGGTGTATGTTGGAATAAAAATTATACCTTTGCAGGTTAAGTAAAGAATCACTAATAAAATTGTAATAGACATACATTATTCAGCATGGGGTTCATAATGAATAATTGCTAGGTTATTACTGCTTAACAGATTAAGGGTACTTCCATTTATTACTGTGCTCCGCTAAGGATGAGCGTTAATTTTTTTTTTCAAAGCAAATTCACTGGAAACAGACAGTTTAAAATTTATGCTTGTAATGATTGCTACACGGTCCATTAAGACCACCTCTAAGTGAGCTTAATTTGTAGCAGATAAATGTACATGTCTACATATTTTTCAACGTAGTTTATGGTGCATCCTGCACAGCTGTGCCCAACTGATTAAATCCTCACAAAATTTAAATAGGAAACCCATTACATAGACAGTATTATATCCATTTATCATACACACGTTTTCAATTTAACTCTCTAAGCTTTTGTGCGGGATATTTTCACTGATTCATTAAATATGTATAGCGAGGCCATTTTCCCTTCTGGTTTGTTTTGCCCTTTTGTCTTCTGGGTTTGTTTGATTCCTACTTTTCAGTTCTATCATCCAATAATTAAGAACATCAGCAAACATCATCATTTACAACAATTAGCTCAGTAATGATCCCAGATGATCCCAGATCTAGAGAGCTCTTATCTAGGGAAGAGAAGCAGAACGTAGGGAAAGGTGATTGGTAGCAATATCCTCATTTAACATCCAGAGTGGATTTGTCCTGACAGGTAGGGCATCATAGATGCTGAGCAAGGTTGGGATTACAGATATTTCCTCCCTTTCTTCAACATTTCCCATTGCTTAGCTCTGAGCATCTCCTGATTTTGTTAAAATGCTTCCAGCTTATCTCTGCCTTAGGTGTTCCGTGTCTCACATAAACCATAATTTTGGATTCTAGAAATAAGACTTGAAGCATTCATCAGAATTTAGAGGTGAAATGTAGCTGCTCTGAATTATCGTCTTAAATCCCTCTCATTGTCATTGACTATGGAGTAAATTAAAGCTGTTGACTTCGCATGCCCTGAGCAAAATAGATGGTTTGAATTCCCTGCCAGCCAAATCCTGCTCTGCTCAATTCCAGAGCACGGGTCTTTCCCTGGATCTAGTGCTCTGGTAAAAGTCTAACAGAACACTGCAAAATAAACCCAACTTTCATGTAAGTTGTAGAAATATCTTTGCTTGTCTTAGAGTAACAAAAGGGAAACAAGATTTTGAAAGAGTAAGAATAACTAGTTGTTGTCCATTTTTGCATTCCCCTAATTAAATGCCAGAGACAGGTTCTGTACTCTTCTACAAACTGAACAAACGTACAGAACCAAAAGGAAGAGTCGCCCTCCAAAATCTTCGAGAATTGAAGATTTCATATGAAAAGAAATGGCTGTTTAAATAATAGTTGGCTGGTTGCTGGCTCTGTTTTCTTAATGAGTGTGTAAAATTGAATTATATGGCATTTTTAAGCAAACATGGATATTTTAGAAATTAAAAGGACTTATTAATTCTGCAAATAGTGACAATGATTTATTATAACCTTTTTTTTAGCCTACCTTTGAAGCCACTAAGTCCTGAAAAGATTTTTTTCCCCAGGGTTGATAGTGTCAGTCCATCTTCCCCTGAAAGGCCAAAACTGATAGATGGATGCATTAATTCAAAAACCTTTCAGATGGCAATTAGAAACTAGTGTATATCCCTGTCTTCTGAAAATCATTTCAGTATGTTTTGTGTTTTGATTAAGTGTAAGAAATGATTGACTTTTTTTTTGATGAAGATGCAAATTCTGGTGTTGAAGTTTGCCAACACGTATGTTTTTTCCCTAGGATTTTGGTGTGGGTCAGAGCTACTCCTGATGTTCATCAGAATCTTTCATACCTTTGCTCTGCTCAAGCCCAATAGTTCAACTTCTCACTTTGCTGCTTTTTCTTTTAAGATGCCAAATTATCTGTAGGAAGCAAACAGGATTCCCAGCTATGGAGCCCCAGATAGTGTCCCTGTGTTCTTCAAACAGCAGCACCAGGGTTGAGACAAGGACAGTGAAGAACGTTTAGAGCTACATCATCCTTGGAATGTCATGGGGAATGGACTTTCCAAGTCTTGGAGAGAGAGTAGGAATGTCTGGGGAGTTTCAGGGTAAGGCTGATGTCCTTCATTTGAGGTGCAGGTGATGGAAGCAGATGCTTTTAAAATTTCAGTATTTTGAATACTCGGGTGGTCCGGTCGTAGCCCCCACACCTCCAATCAGTGCTGCTGGCTCAGTATTCCAGGTTGTTTCTCAGATAAGAAGCATATTCTCACCCTAAATGTTCTCTCAGGGTGTTCCTGACCCTTTAAACAAACACTCAGAGAACCTGTTATAAAATATGAAAGTATATCTCAGAATAAGACCTATAAACGTGCTGTTATAGATGGACTTGCTAACCTAGAAGATGAGTTAAGTGCTTAGGAGTCCAACCATGGACAAATCGTCCTGGCTATTCATTGCAGTTGGAGCATCCCACAGAAATAGGGGCTGGCTGGACTGGGCAGCTTTGAGGGACCCGTGGGTGGACTCACAGATGTAAAGATTTAAAGACCCCTATGGGAATGGGAGCGCCAGGACCCGTGTCCCAGCTCATCTTTCTGGTGATCGCTGCCAGTGGGAATGAGCTGGGACCAGTAAAGCGCTGGCTCTGGGCAGTTGGAGGGTTCTTCATCGCAAGTGTGAAAGTAATATTTCAGGTGCATATGATATTATTTCTAGATTCCAGGGAGAGAACATTTCAATGGATAAAGAATTGCGGGTAATAAGTTTCTTGCGAATAAAGTCTAAACCTTTGATACTCTAAACATGATAATTGTTCCACTTTGTTTCAGAAGCAGGAAACGATTCACTAGGAATATTAGTAGCAGTCCGGTATCTACTGATATATTTTTTTTCATGGCAACACAGAACCGTCGGCTGCGTTTCTGGGGGTTTGCTTGTGCTATCGAGAAATGGTTGACTGTGAGATTGGAGCGTAGATACAGTCACCCACTTCACCTATAGAAAACCACGCGGTTGTGGTAAAGCCGTTCTTTGTATGTTTAGCGGAGCAACATTTGAGCAGAAGCGTTTATTTAAAAAGGCATCACAGTGCAAACACAGGAACCTGAGGAGGTTTGTGTCACAATCTGTTACTTTGAAAGCGTACCAGGACCAACTTACTGCGGGGGAGTCTGGGGTGTTTTGCTGCTGGCAGCAAAATGATTAGTTGAAAAATAATCTTATAGAGAGCTGGTTGCTGATTAAAGAAAAAACAGGCTGCTCCTTGTGTTGTACTTTCAGAGGAATCTTCCTAATTTTTGAGGAACGGCTCATGCATTATTGTTCAATAACCACTGCATTTTAAATGATTAATTTAGCTAATTATAGGTATTTAGGAACCCGTTATATCTTCAGCTTGAGATTAACTTTTTTGCAATAAATAGATGTATGAAAGAGACAAACTAACTGCCTATCAGAAAATAGAAGACTATATAATATATAATAATATTTCCAGAGCAACGAGAGAATAATTGGTAACCAGATTATTAGAAAGAAATTGACCCTTAATCTACTGACGGTTTTGAAAGCAATAAGATATTAGGTCCAAATCATATTAAGTACTTAAATGTTTCAGTTCTTGGGTGCTTGGCTGGAATGTTGCCCCTATTCCATCTTACCTCAACCTTTACAGTTCAAATAAATCCACCCAAGTGTGGCCAATTCAGAAGGCGGCTGAAGGAGAAACTGCGGTCCCAGCAGAGTTGGGGCAGGATCTTGCCTTAAAGTTGACCTAAATAATTCAAGTACATGCGGTGAACAACCCAAATTAAATATACAAATTAAAAGAAATCTAGAAAATATTTTAACTTTGTTTTGTTTCAGTTGAGTTGATTTGCAGTCAAATTGGAAGACGTTCATATTTTAACAACAAAAAGAATTCTTTAAGCAAAAAAAATATAAATAAATACAGCACCACTGCTACAGAGAGGGTTTGTGAAGCTGTTATTAAAACTATTTGGGATTATAGTCCCTGTGCTGTTCCTTATGGTGTACAATAATGGTTGTGGTTTCCATCTCGTTGCACCAATGGCAGTGTTAAAGTTGTGTTCTTGCTTTGTGCTCCCCTATATGGCATAGGATTCACTTCTGATTTTTTTCTGCAATATTTCTTTTCCTCTCAAAGTGTTTGTTTTGTTCATTTTTTAAAAAAACATATAAATATCTTCTTATGTGACGAAACATTCCAAGCATTGCTTAAATATGGTGGAAGTAGGAAATGTGTTCACACAACTAATGTGATATTAAACACAATTAACACAAATCTTATACAAACATAATAAAACCAACTTCCTCTAAATTTAAGTCTCTTTAGAACATGTATTATTCTTATTGAGCTCTAAAACAACCACCATCTTTTTTTTTTTTTTTTAAATTATTTTTTCTTTTTTAAGTGAAACTTCAGTGATTGTCTCTAATTTATTCCTTTCTGAATCCCTGTCTCCAACTGTGTGTGCCTGGGAGGGAGCAGATCCACAAGTGTCTTGTTTTAGGTGCTTGTCTCATTATGTGCCTATGATTTTGCGCCCAGTTTTGACTGTGCAAAAACCAGAATGCAGCAAATGCTTTAGATCTGTGGTGTGTGTATAAACGGGGCTGGAGAAGGTGATGCTGCTGAGCGGGGAACCAACTTGGAACAATTTGGTGACTTTGCCATGCTCTGGAGTGCAGGTTTTTATTTTCTTATGAGTTCTGGGGTCAGGACCAGATGTGCAGAGCTGGTGAGTCCAAGGGGGAGAAGAAATAAAGAGAATGCACTGGGGAGGAGGATGAAAAGTTGAGTGGTAGTGGAAGGATCACAGAATCCCAGAATGTCAGGGGTTGGAAGGGACCTCGGAAGCTCATCCAGTGCAATCCCCCGGAGCAGGAACACCCAGATGAGGTTACACAGAAGGTGTCCAGGTGGGTTTGAATGGCTGCACAGAAGGAGACTCCACAACCTCCCTGGGCAGCCAGGCCATAAACGTGCAAATTCTTTACATTTGGACACAAAATACACCTTTATCTTAAGGATCTAGATCCAGTATTGCCCTTTGAATTTATCAGCTTCCATTTCCTGATTCTCGGTGGCTGTGTGCCCTGGAGGTTTGTGGATTTATCTGCTGGTGCTGATAGACCCTCAGAGCTCCCGGACACTCGCTGACCAGCCGGCTTTGGCCCTTTCGATGGCGCAGGCACATCCAGATGCGTTCTCTGAGTCAAAAACTGTTCACTGCTGAAGTGCCTTGTGGCCAGTGTCATCTTCCAAAACACTTCTCAAGACAAGCATATTCTTACCAAGGTCCCTTCGGTGACATGAGCAATTTTTTCTGCTATGTTTTGTGGCTCATGGTTTGAATCACCCTTTAAGGATACGCTCAGGGCTGAAATCCTGTTTGCACTATTAACTCTTACTCTGTAACAACTCATTTAAGAACACCAGATAGTCTGTAAATAGGCATTTTAAGAATGTTTTGTTGAAAAATAATAAGTTCTGTTCCTGTTAAAACAGAGTTCTGCAGCCTCTGCAATATAACCTTGAAATTTCAAAACTCTTTAAAAGACCTTGTGGAGCTTTCCTGATAGATTGAAGAGTTTATTCTTTTATCAAAGGATGCACTCAGAGGAACACCATGTATTATTTTCAAGCACTGACATCTTAACCCTACTTTCACCTCAGATTTGAGTTATACATAAATGTGTAATAAATATATAGTGTATACAACTATATTTGTGTATTTCGGGAGCATAAATGGCTCACAAAATCTAATTAGCTTTTTCTTTGCGTACAGCCTCATTAGTTTCAGTTATTTCCTTTGGAATCCCTTGTTTTCCCTGATTAATTTTGTAATATAAGTATTGAAGTCTAATGTAGTTTGTCAGAATAAAGGTTCTATTTGGCAGTAGGAGGTGGTTGGTTCTTCCCACTCAGGCCCCACACAGATAGGAAAGGGACAAGAGGCACATCCATGTGCACCTCAGGACAATCTCAGGAGATGTTGGCTTTTTCATTCTGCCCCACCATTGCACATATGATCTATTTTGTGTGAGAGTCTGATGGAGCAGAGGCTGTCATCGGTATTGCTGCTGCCTCTGGACCTGTTTATGGCTTAGGTTTGTACTGTTGTTAGAGACAACTTAAAGGGCTTTCGTACATACAGAATGAGGATTTCTAAGGATTAAGTAGAGGCTCTAATCTGACTCCTTAGAATGCTCTTGAATCCCAGCTTTCGTCGAGAAAATAGAAGTGTTTGGTCGGGACTGGAAAGCAAAGCGCAGACCCGTTTTCTTTCTGCAGGTGAGGTGGCTCCCACGGCAGCGAAAAGTCCGTGAGAGCACCCAAAACCTTCTGAGAACGGCTCAAATGAAATTATGCTGAAATTACATGAACTGGAACGTTAGCCCATGGACAGCAGCAGACCAGTTTGTCCAGTTCTGTGTGAGGAGGAGGCGTTTTTCCCTATTCACTCCTGTCTACGCACACGCAAAGCAGTTCTAATTTTGCTGCCAAACACGAGTTTATCTTGTTACAACACCTTCCTTGAGCAGTCGTGGAGTCCCACTGAAATATTAATATATCTTGTGACTCAAAGCTTAGCGCTGTGTTTCTACTGTTGTATCCGATACGTTGCTATGAGAACTGTTGGTAAGTACTTACCTGGAATTATTGAAGGACTCGACCTTCTTCTGTGAGGTATTAGCGACATTATTGAGTTCTCTTTTAATAGTGTTTTTGTCATCTCTGCCCTTGCAAGTCCCTTCTTCCAAATGTTATAGCTTATTAGTTTATATGCTGTTTTCATCGCAATTATAGCTAGTACAGGAATGTTTTGTTACCTTTTGAACACATTGTCACCATGCATCATTTTTAGCCCCTCATTGCTCCTTATTAGAGGTTATTTAAGCTCTGGGCTCTATCTGGATAATGAAGCATGCTTAGGATATAAACTCGCAAAAGCTTATGTAAAGGTTGTTGCATAGGTGACAGTCTGCCGTGGTTTATTGGGGTTTTTGTGTGTGATCTCTTAGATTAGTTAAATGTATTAGAAATGTACATAAATGTCAGATGGCTGGTACAGCCTCTGCTGGAAGGACTCCATGGCTGTGCTGGAACACGTGAGCTCTCTGCAGGCTCCAGCTCACCTCAGTTTACTTTTTTCCACTGACGCAGATCAAACAGAACAGGATAAATGTAAGATTAATAGCTTTGTGTGGTTGAGGAAAACCTTGGGAGCCTAAAAACCAAAATATTTCAGTTATCATTTTGCTTACGTCTTGTCTGGTGAGTGTGTGGCCTCAGTGTGTATTAACCAAGCATGTCCGAACGTGGAATGTATTTATTAGTTTTCACAACATCCTTGTGACATGAAGAGGTTTGAGGCACACAGCCAGACTGCAGGGATCCAACAACTGGTGAAGACCGTGCAAAGTACTTAAAAGGACCCTGTAAGGGTGTGGATGGACTTCTTAGTAGGGCCTGTTGAGATAGGACAAGGGGTGATGGTTTTAAACTAAAGGAGGGAGATTGAGGCCGGACATGAGGAAGAAATTGTTGCAATGAGGGTGGTGAGAGCCTGGCCCAGGTTCCCAGAGAGGTGGTGGCTGAACCATCCCTGGAGACATCCCAGGCCAGGCTGGACGGGGCTCTGAGCAACCTGAGCTGGTGGAGATGTCCCTGTCATGGCAGGGGGGGAGCTGGGGGGGCTGGGGAGGGCCCTCCAACCCCAACCATCTGTGATTCTGTGAGGCCTGGGGACAGCCCGTCTGTGGTGACATCCTGAGCCGTGTCCCTCAGGAGCACCGCGGGTGCAGCTGAAGCCCCACACGAGCCTGGTGCTGCCTGAGGAGCACTTGGGGGAGAGACCTTAGAGCATCATTAGCGTGAACCTGGGTGTTCTCTGGCATCTGGGTCACTGAAACTACTTTTTGAAATGGAATCATCATCAATGAAATCTCCCAAGTCCTATGTTAACATCCTGGACCGTTCTTCTTTGCATCTCTATATGTGAGCTAATTTCACTTTGGTTCTCATCTGTCAGAGATTGTATAAACTTTTAAGTTTTGTGTTCAAACCCTTTTCCTTCTCTAATTACCCAGATTTCTTACGTTGTGTATTTTGAGAGTTTACTCTTGGGGAATTATGCGGTGGACAGTGTGCTGCTTCCTAAAGCAACTCAGCATGAAGTGTATTGGCAGAACAGAAACCTAATCCCAGGCACTTGTACCCTTTAAAAGTGCCTTTAAAAGTTAGGGGGATCCCCAAATTATCTCTGCGCACTTCCTTGCAATGATTAAATTAATGAACTCCTCAGCGTTCTTCCTCTTCATATTCAGGAGCAAGTTGCTACTACACATAAGGGCTGAATTGCTTGGTTGAAATCTGCAGAATGAACTGGGGACTGAGGCACTGCAATTCCAAAAGGTTTTACTAAAAAAATCCGAGTAAAGCATAGAAATTAGCTGGTACTTCTTACCTGCTGTGTTGTGGGTGAGCGGAGCAGTCACATTTCATCGCAATGAGGTCCGCTGGCCAGAGGACACGGCAGTCTCTGCAAAATATTGGCAAGTAAGCTGGTGTGTGCTTCAGAAGATGCATCAGTTTTTAGTCTGAGAGAAGGACATGTGGATTAAAATTATAGACTGAAACATTCCAAGAGACAGACCAGAGTGTATGTTTCCAGAGCAATCTGTAATAGAAAATCATGTTTGTGTATACTGTTCCATAGGATAATATTTCATTTTTAAGAAAATATTGCAGTGGTAGTTTTCTATATGTTTTAGGATGGTTATAATCTTTTGAAATATTATAACATTTAATCTTTAAAGTAATTCCAATAAAAGCTAATTAAATCGCTCTGAATCAATTCTGTCTGATTTTCCTGCAAAATAGTGACTATAGGCCAGGCTACACTATTTCTGTCAATCGTTGTCAGATGTCAGTGGATTTCCTGCTATATAACTCAAAGCAAAATGTGACCGCTTAATTCTGCAAACAGTAATCAAAACAGTGAACACTAGAGAGTGTGTATTTGGATTCGGAGGAGTTGATTTTTCTCTTCAATTTGCTTTATAGACTGTTGTTAATAGTATTGTTTCCTTTTTCGTTGCATCCTTGAGAGCGGGGTTTACTGTTGCTCCCTATTGTAAAATCCTTTTGGAGTGAAGTCGGGCAGCCTGTGCTAATTGCGGTACGGAGACACCACCGTGTAATATACAGCGTCACTTAAGCCCTGTTCATAAAGCCCTGATTTTCAAATGTTCACCGCATTACAATAAGTTTTGGGTTGGGCTAAATTGCACTATTGACTTTTTTTTTGTAATTAGGTTGTAATGAATTGTATTCACTGAATTGTACGTCTGTCAAGGGACTTGAAAGATTGGGTGGTGATAATTTCATTCACTTTATTTATTTTTATTGTGTCTAAAGATAGAGAGCTCCTGGAAATCTTTTCTAGGTATCAGGACCTTTGGGTTTTTTTCAGCCTCTTTAAAGTCCAGCACTCACTTTTCTGTAGTATCATATTAATAGAATATGTAAGATTATAGGAATTTGGCTTGCCTGAAAGCTGTTAAGTAATCCAGCTCTTAGAAATTTCTGTTTTCTTACTCTTTTCTCCTCTGTACCATTTGGGATAAACTGCTTGACTGAAGTTGGTCAATAAGGGGTTTTGTTGGGTTTATGCTCCTTTATGGTTGCTTATATTTGTTTTAATCTTAAATGCTGGGCACTAAAAAGCTGCTTTTCGTTGTTGATGCTTAATCAAATATCATGGCAGCAGATAATGCCCCGTTCTGATTCGGTTACATGCGCCGTGTTCTTTTACATGAGCTTTTCTTATATGGATGAAATAGTGCTTACACAGATTAGTTTACTCTTCAAAGGCCCAGGGTATCTGCTATAATTTTATAATCGTGACTACGTTTCACTCTTCTAATGGCAAATCACATATATTCCTGAAAGAGTTAAATAGTTCTACAATTCCTGTCTTTCATTAGTTATTTCTGTATGTGTGTGTAAGCTTTGATTTTTTCATTTTTTGCCTAATACACCGGACTTTCCACTGTGCTGCACAGCAATCATGGGGAGATATATATATATATTTTTTTTTGTTTTGTTTTGTTTTGTTTTGTTTTCTGAGTGGAGTCCTGGCTCGACTTGGTTCTATTGTGAGTCCAGGTCAGTGTCCCCCCAAAGGCAGGAGAGCTGCTGAACACTTAATGCGATTGCAGCTAATCCCAGCAGCAGATTCACTTGTCCTTCCGACCACACCAGTCCTGTGGGCTCCGAGATCCCAGTTATTAATGGTAACGCGAGCTCCGATACGGGGCTGTGAGCATCTCAAAGTGGTTCTAGGGCTCTGTTCGGAGTCTTTGCAGCCCAGAATCAGCCCAGCAGGGTTAGAAGGTACGAATCAACACTAATGCATCCCACGTAGGTCTGATGTATATATTCCAGCTTTGTTTTATTCTGTGCAGTTTGCACTTGCTTAGGTAAGAATCAGTCAGTTCAGACACAAGCACATGCACGGGAATTTTAGCTTGCTGTATTTTACCATTTCATTTCAATGAACATGTTCATCTAGAGGATTTGTATCCTTCAAACTAAAGAGTAGGCATAACCCCAGTTCCCTGTTAGATTTAACCAGCAGCCTGGTGAATTGATGCTTAGCTGGGAATCTGTTGTCTCTTCCAGAACTATTTGGTCAGAAGGGCCTGTATTGGGCAATTAAAAAAAAAATTAGAGCTATTACAGCTGTGCCTAAAAACCACTTTGGAATTTGTGCACAGCCATTTCCACAGAGAAATATGCACTTCGCACATGTGGCCGTGCGGTTTAGTGCCAACCATTTAGGTTTATGGTGTGAATGCACCTGTAAGACCTTAGTTTAAAATTTGCTCATGCAGAATTTTGCTTTTTAATTAGTTTTTTTTTCTGCTTGGAAAAAAATTTGCATATGCATATATTTGCATATTTTAGGTGCATTTTTAGAAGGGGTCACTGTAGGTTGAACTGATAGAGTGGGTATACACAAGTATGGAACTTAAGTGAATATAAACCAGGATATGTATCCCAAGGTGGAAAACTCAGAAGATGTGGCTAAAATGTGGAAAATCTGTTTTGTCTTTGGCTAAGGAAGAAATTTCCAATCACAATAATGTGTTCTTAATGCTTCCTCGTGTTTTCCTCTGAAAAGTTATTATTTTCTATATATTACAGCTGATTTTGTTATTGCTATCAGGATATTTAATATTGATATTAATTTTCTCTCTTTCTGGCTATGAACTAGTTTACTGGCTATGAACTAGTTTTAATAGCATCGGTTGTAATCCTAATGTAAGGGCCGTTTGTGCAAAATAGTGACAGGCTTTTTATTTGTTATTACCAGCTGTTCACAAGCAGTGCGGGTAGTAATGATTTTTTTTTCTTTAGAACATTTTAATGCAACATTAGTAATGGTGTATATGAGCCTCTGGGGCAAGACATGGAGACAAGAATAAATCTGTGGAAGCAACAGCAGATATTTCCACATGAGCAGCTTCCTTCTTGTTTCCTCTTAGAAATACAGCTTACCTCTGTCATAAGTTTCATTTATAAATTCCTTTTCCTGCGAATTCCCACAGTTTAAATCCACGCGATCGAGCAGGACGATACCAATCAGCTAAAGTGAGGTGAATGGGATATTTAGTGAAATAAGTAAATATTACACAGAAGCAACTCATTCTGCTCAGTTGCACTGAAAGAATTTCCAAACAGGTGAAGCTTGAGTTTACATAGACATGTTAATACTTTTAAACTCTTCCTTCTGAAAATTGTCTTGTCTTCCACTGAAGCGAAACATGTCAGAATGACATTGAAGAGAGGATGAAAATGGTAGGAAAACAGTGCAGCAAGGAAATGTAGAAGAAGCCGTTGTTCCCCAGCAAATAAAAAATTAATAGAATTAAGAAAGTTCTGAATCAACAAGATTTACTTACATCGTCTTGTCTGTCCCCGTATCAATACAGAATAGTTCTTTTCAGCAAATATCCAAGTGTTTAATCCATGTTAAAGTTCCTTAGATGGCTGGGGTTCAACAAACGCCCTTAGAAGATTATTCCAGGGTCAGATACATCTAAGTAATGTTAACATTTCTGTTCCAAGTTCAGCCTTTGCTCTGTTGCGTTCTATTGCTCCTACTCCTTGGGCCGCGTTAGTTTTTTCCTATTCTTGGTATATATGTCCTTCAGACACTTAAAGGTGTTATCGTTGATCCCTCAGCTCAGAAAGAGTTAACAAGAAAAAACTGCCTCAGTAGTACAAGATGTGGGGACACGGCGTTTTGTAACTGCTGGGTACAGCTTCAACTCTACTTTTTTGCTTTTGCGAAGTGTAAGAGGAATTAAAATCTGCATTGTGGTTTGTTTTTTTTTTCCCCCCTTCATTCTTGAGATTTTTTTAATTGATTTGATCTTTTCAATTAACTTTCCCAATGATTGGATCAGACCGGGAACATTAAATCATCTAAAGTGTAGAACTTGTCCTGCTTGGGAGGTTGAATACCCCGTTAACTGCTGAGTTATTTCTGCTCGATCCTGTGTCACCAGGGGACCAGGTTCACCTCATTTCCTCGTTGTAGATACCGAAATGGTTTTCCACGAGAAGTGCTGCGGTTATTTACAGTGCACACACATTGCTTTGCTGAGGGTATCATTGTTTCCTTCCATTAGTGGTTTTTCTTTTTTTCTTCTAGCTTCTAGTTACCAGTGCTGCTGTTTGTGTTGGAACTGTGGAATTTCCATACAAGAAAGCTTGGTTTTGTCAAGGTAGGTGAGTGAAACCGTTAAGATTGCAAATATTCTGGTGGTGAGAAGGTTGGTTTGCCTGGGACACTTTGTGGTGCCGTTATCTGTGTGTAAATACCCGAGGAATTGTTCAGCTGAAGAGTGAACCGGCCAGCAAACGGTGTTGGTTGTTTATGAAGCTGACTTCAGAAAAGAAGCTACCAGCAAATATTTCTCCATAAATTCACAAATTAAACACTCAGATAACTATAATTTGTATAGCTTTCTGAAACAATGTTATAACTAGCACGAAAGCTGAGCGCTGATGATTTTGTCTATAAAATTATCTATAAATTATCTAAAAAATTATCTATAAACTCTGAAGACTCTTGGTCGTTTCTCTCAGCTCTGATTCTGAATACACCTGGTTTACCCCCAACACATTATCTTCTGTCCTTCTTTATGCCATGAAATAGAACATCAGCACACTGTCGAAGTACAGGCTAGTAATAAAGAAAATAATTGAAGTTCTTTGAATGAGGCTAAATAAATAACATCCCATCTTCGATTAGCTGATTATTTTCTGTTTCTGAATGTCTATTTGATCATTACTGATGCTTTCTTTTGCACTGTTATATATCTGTATAGTTATTAATACCAAACGAGTGATACCCACCATTAAAACCTGGCACGGCTCCAGTGTTTGGTTCTGGTTCAGGCCAGTGCTGGCTCACAAATAGGCTTTGAACTTGCTAAAGTGGATTTGTGCCAATGGCCTGGTGGAGTCTGGAGAATGAGGCCCATCAGACAGTTTCCAGATACTGCTGGTACCAATAACCGAATTCCACACCCAAGAATGTGTCGGGAGGATATTTTCATTAGAGTTGGCCCTGGCAGAAACAAGTGGTCACGATGAAAAGCTGGTGAACAACGGAACAGGGAGAGAAGAAAAGGAGACGGAGGACTGAGAGGCCGTGGCGTAAAACTGGTCTGTAGCTTTTAACGGGTGCAAACAGTGAACTGAAGAGACCTGCTGTAGATGACTGCTGTCCTAAACTCGCTACTATCAGTGCTTTTTGGTGTTTAGTTCTGTTTCAAGTTTCAGTGGAGACTTCTGTTCCTATCTGAGAGAAAATAATAGGTCACTGTTTTGGTGGGACTTCTTGCCTACTGAAATAAGTTAACTTATAATGAGTTTACTGTCCTTGAGCAAGAAAGAACTCATTTCCCTTTTGATATTACTACTGTTCTCTGATTATATGATCATAACTCTTGCAATCACAAGAAAGAGTTAAGGAAAACACTGAAGCTTTGCCTTTCTAGAGAAAAAAATGTAATCTCAGAGACTCATAAATATTAGTGGCGTTATATCTGGAAACATAAAGCAATTTAGTAATTACAGCCCCAGTATGCCTTATATTTAATATATTAATTGTATTTGCATACATCAGGTATATACATAGAACCCCAAAGTCATCTCTGTCAGATTGCCCAAATCTATGAGCCAGGTAGACATCTGCAGCCGGTACAAAAAGTGCGCTTAGCCCAGCGATTTCTCAGCACCACATAAAAACTGCTGCTCACAAACCTTCCCTGGTAATTGAGCCAGGACATAAAACAGCATCTGCAAATGTTTGACACTTGATCCCAAAGCAAGGAATCATCGCTAGGCTGCAGAGGATACATCGAACACCGCGTGCCCAGAAATGCAGGACAGCAAACAGCCAAATACAACCGTCCGAAATACTTGGGATAAGGCTGACTGGTTAGGGTCTATATTAATGTTAGGTTCGTCAGATTCAGCTTTATTCCCAGTAAAAGATGATATAGGTATAGATATAGGTATAGATATAGGTATAGATATAGGTATAGATGTAGGTATAGATGTAGGTATAGATGTAGATATAGATTAGGTATAGATTAGGTATAGATGTAGATATAGATTTAGATATAGGTATAGGTATAGATATAGATATAGTTATAGATAAGGTATAGATTAGGTATAGATGTAGATATAGCTATAGATAAGGTATAGATTAGATGTAGATATAGATATAGATATAGATATAGATATAGATATAGATATAGATATAGATATAGATATAGATATAGATATAGATATAGATATAGATATAGATATGTATGGCTGATTCAGAAAATGTTGTCATCCTGACAGTAAAAATCAGTGTCTGTCCAAGGTTTTCTGCTGAAGACTTCTCAACGCTGACTGGTTTGTGTCTCGATACATTGAATAGTGATTCGTTGATGTAATAATTCTCGTAGTTGCTACCATAAACCAGAGCTAAAGTAGTAAGAAGAAGATAGGGAAGCCTGTGAATGTAAATGTAATTTCAGATGGTATTCACCTGAGTCTAAGCGTAAATCCCCATTTTTTTAGTTGTTCAAAGGCAGCTGGGGATTCCACCGCTGTTTGCTGGTTTTCCAGCTTCCTCTCTGGGCAGCCCAACTATTAAGAAGTGTTAGAAACTTTGAAAAAGCCACAGAGATCTGAGCAGGCGAAACCCCTGGTGCGGTGTCTTTTTCTTTCAGATATTTGAGACTTTAAAACCGGTTTTGAACAACAACCCGAACTACTCGAATGCTAAAAGCCGAACATTTGTCAGAATGAAAGTTTTGCCTGAACAACGTGTATTTCTACCAACAAACATATTCTAAGAAGCTGCATATTTAACTGTGTAGGAAAGGTTGAGGCAGGCAAATAATTTGAATAAAAGTTGCTCATTTTTTGCTAGATCCTTCGACAAACTAATGTGAGCTGCTTGCATAGGCTTGCTGGGTTTTCTCCAGTAGACACAAGGACAGGAATCTCAAGACAGTATATTAGTAACATAATTAAAACATCAATTTCAGAGATACCCAAACAAGTCCCAGCTGGCACTATCATTATCCCTTGAAATTACTTTGCTATTTAATAAATGTTTTGTGATGAGATCATGATCACGCGCGTGTCCAATTGGCTGAACATCAGCATTTCACATGAAAATCATCTTGAAGTTACTTGTGGAATGTAATTGTGACAAACAGTAAACCTCTCATGGTGATCAGTCACCAAATTAAAGAGAAGGGTTTAAAGACTTATTTTTGGTAAGCAAAGAATATAGATAATGGAGAAAGCATCTATTATTGCAGATCGTATTACATTTACATGGATACGACTGCTGTAACTTGGTTTTTTGTTAATTTTTTTTCTCTGATGGGTTTCTGAACTATGAGATGTATCTTTACTTTTACACTTTATCTGCCACTGTTAGGATAAAAAAAAAAAAAGGCTAGGGCAATAAATAGTTCCTCTGGATCAGCATTTTAGGGAGTTTCTTTTTGAGAAACAAGAATCTTGCGTGCGATGCATAGACAATGAGTAGCCAGAATATTTTAAAATGAGTGGTATTTCTTATCTTTACATCCTTGCTAGTGAGCAAAGAGATACTGAAGAGAACAGACCCACAGCAGTTGGGAAACGGTCAAAAATGTTCCCAAAGAGGTTTTACTTTCTACTAGATCATTTTAAAAGTCTATTTTGATTTTCCAAAAGCAGCATTTAAAGCAAAATAAAATGCACTTTTTATGATACAAAAAAACCTCATGAAAAAATGTAGAAAATCCAAGAACATTTCAAAAGTAACTGTCTCTAACCAATAAATATTGCTTTCTTGAAACTGGAGACGCTTTTATTTCACTCCAGCTAGATGGGGTTCTACATGAACTACTGGAACTGTCATTTGTGTTTTCTTTCCATAAAACCAGTTAAACGTTATGAATTGATCATAGTTCTGAAAGGGAATCTTTTTTTCTCCTGTTTCCCAGAATATCTGCAAAATAAAAAGCACTGGCAATATTAATGAAGATGGATAAATACAGGACTCCTTAATGATATAGACTGAAATTTGTGCTTGTATCTGTGGAGGAACTTAGTGAATGAGGAATTGACTTTCTGTGTGTGTCACAAATCTGCACCTTCCTGCTTTCGACTTTGGGGTTTGTGTTCGTTTGTTCTGTTGTTGTTTTTAATTGCCACTTGAAAAATGTTCTGGTTTAAATCTCCAAAATTCACTTACAAGGGGAAAAAATGCAGATTCAGAGCCTCACTACAATTATTGTCTATGACCTTGGGCTTTACCCGAAGCTCTTACATTTGGGATGCAGCTGTTTGTCCTATCCCAAAGGAAGATGTTTAAGATACGTCAGAGAAATCCTCCACTAGAAATGCCCATTTCTTTACATGGGCCGCAAAGGGATCCCAGGCAGCTCCCATCCAGCAGAAAAATGGGAATAATCCCCCTTCCCACATCTTTCTCATGATTTCAAGGACTGAGCTCTAATGTTTTATCCTCAATTAACACAGGAATGAAAGGATGATTTTCATTTGCTTTCCACTTCTATTTTAAGAAAGAAAACAACAGTTTCGAGGGAAATCTGCAGTTGGTTTCTGTTAGCGCCCGAATACGCATTATTTAGACCAGGGTAAATATTAGGATTTGCGAATCCCGCACAAGAGCAATAGATTTTTCTTTCTTTATGGAAAATAGCCCGTTTGCTTTACTGCCAAGCAGTGACTGTTTCAATATGTTCAAGCCTCGAAGGCTGGAAAAACTGCCACAGATGTGATTCCATGGGGTCAGCAGCGTGGGGTTCGGCGCCTGCCTCGCTGGAAAACATCCCGGGGATGCAGGGAAAAACGTACTGAAGAAATGCAAACCATTATTTAGCCAATTAGTTGGGAAAATGTGGGGTTTTTTCAGCATGATGGGAATTAGCTTTGTTCATTTTTATTTGTTCTCATTAAAATTTAGCCACACAGAACGAAATATGTAGTCACAGGGCTGTTATTTATAGTTAGAATAGTTATGTATCAATCCAAATAAGTTTTGAATACTCTGTTTATTAAAGGGCTTATGTGTCTCCTGGGTGATTGTAGGAACAAAGTGGGAGCATACTGCATAAAAACAGGGAAAATCATTTATTGTTTTAGTAACGTAGTAGCAGAGCCTGTATCATATTTTGTATATGGAATTTATTTGACGCTCTTAAACTTGTAAATCCTAATTACAAGACTATATGTGTTAGATTCTTCTTTCCTGGAACAGGATTATCAATGTATTGGGTTTGATGGGAGGTGCAAGAGACTGTAGGAAAATGCTCCTCAGTTCTACAGTTCCTGCATGATGTCCTAAGGACTGGGGCAACCGAAAGACAGACCCATGTGGGGCCATTTTAAAAGGTATAATTGGCATCTTGTTTTGTGTAAGATGAAGATATATTGAGGTTTTCTCAGTCTCTAGATGGATCTACGGTAGATGCGAAAACTTGCAGATCGAAATCAAGAGTGGTTTTACGGGGAGGACCTTCCAGGCTTTCCACATAGTGATGAAATATGATAGAAAGCAGCACAGTGTCAATAAATCTCCAGGAGAAAGGTCAGACTTACATCGATGGACAGGGCTGGCAAATACATTTGTTCCTGCAATGTCTGTGTTTTAAATGCCACCCTCTGATGAACCTAGTGCAGAAATACACTTTTGGGTTTGATGAGATGTCAGTTTTGTTCAGCGCTGATCAAATAAGATGAATGAAAGTGAAACAAGAACAAAAACATTACTTCTGTCATTTGGGTTTTTTTTATGCATTACAGGAAGTGGGTCAGTCAGGGAGATTTCTCTTAAACAAATAGCAATCACTACACCGTATCACCCATTGATCTATTTCGCAGCAGGCAATAGCCTTTTTGTCAGAAAGGACATACAATTCAAATACCACAGAATACGTGGAAATGCCCATGACAGGTTTGAAAAGTCTCTTCCCCTCGTTTTGCTTGCCAAGCCATCCCCCTCTATGAATCAATCTCGGCTACAGAGGCAGCGCCTTGCAAAACGCTTCCAGACCTACCGCGAAGCGGAGCTTAAATATTCTCTAATGTAAAGGAAATATAGCATTTAGCGAAAGGAATTTCGTTTCTATGTTGTAAAAAACCATTCTATATTGTATAAAAAACACCTGGCAAATCGGCAATTGCATGAGCCAAACTGTCATTTTGCCCCACTGTAGCAATTTGAAGGTCTGGTGCTTATGCCAAGCGATGTGTCCTGTCACTAATTCATCTTCGCAAAATGCTATTCAAATGCGAGGGTCCATGCATCCCGTAGGATTGAAAATGTTTGGGTTTTTTTTTTTAAAAAAAAAAAAGTGGATAAACTGTTTTGCAAATGGTTTTGAAAATATGACGCTTCCCTTTACACTTAATTTGCTGGTGACATTATTTTAAAGTGTTTAAATGTCATATTCTGCTTTGAATGATTCTAAGCAACTTTTGTGTGTCTGGAATGAGACAACCAAACACAAATATAGGCATCTAAATAAGTGGCTTGAATTCCTGAGCTTTTGTAACCTGTGTGGAGGTAAATGATATTGCCAGTTTATCACCTGCGTGTCAGAACAGCTGAAAACAATACAAAAAATAGTGGTTTACAGTCAAATATAGAATGTCTGCTTTATATGAGTTATTTATTCAAATAACTGAATTACTTCACTTTGCCTGACAAGTTGTCTTGGTTGCTGTCAAAATCCACAGGTTATATCTTCTTCCGAATAAGTGTATTTTAATGCAGTGGCTCCCATAAGCAGAGCAGGTTTGATTTAATTCAAAGGACTGTTGTTTATTACTTTGGCATATTATTTATGGAGGTCACATAAAAAACCTCTAAGTCATAACGAGTGCCTGAAATAAATATTCCTCTAGTAATGAACTGAGATGGGTGAGAAATACTGAGAACCTCTCGCCTCCCACTGAAATCTGGCTTTACAGGTAGCCCATAATCTTCACTTGAACATTTTCCTTTTTAGAGACAAGAAGCAGCCTCACGTCTCAGAGATTGGGGAGGGAAATAATAGCACTCGTGAATAGGAAAGTTGATTATAGGAGCAAGTTAAAATGAGGAGAAAGAGACCTACATCACGTGGCTGATTTCTTCCTGCTCTGTCCACTTGTTGGATTATATACAAATATTGAAGTATTTACTATTCACTATAAAAAGACTGCAGATCTTAACCATGGTAACCATTGTATCACTCGCTATTTACTATACCTGTCTTACCCTTGCAATGCCGAGAAATGCCATTAAAAGTAAAGCCTCAAAAGTGTTGATTATATTGTAGAAGGTTTTGAGGACCAAAATGTCCATGTATAATACAGTTTATATTCTCAATAGTTCTCCAGCTTTTCAGAATCTTTTTGAAACATGAAGAGTCCATAATGACAAGGGAAAATCTGAGAATGACTGTTATAGTATGGAAAATCTAAAGCTTATGGGAATGACTTCTTTTTTCTTCTGCTCTTTCTCTCCACTGTGTTGTAAGAACACATTATCATTTGTATTAAATCCTATAATCTATAAAAATTAAGTAATATTGGGATTTGGGGATTTTAGCAATGCTTTACATTATGTGATACTGTATAGTATGTTTACTTACATAGCAACATGAAATGAGATTATTAATGAAAATAAATACATGACATTTTAGGGCAGTATTACAAGATATGCATCACTATGCACACTTGCATTTATCAAAAAAATGAGGCAAAGCCTGGATTCCTTTAAAGCTTTACGCGTTTCACGCTAAAGATCTACTGTGAAGTTTTCCTTTTGTATAGGAGAGGCAAGAAAGAATCTCTTTCCATTCCTTGAACATTCCAGCTACTGGTCTGCTGGTACCTCCCAAAAGTCAGAGAACATTTGCGTGTGATGTTGCATAATAACCCTTTGGCCCGTTTGAGTGGAGCCTGGGTGTCAAGGCCTGGAACACGTCCCCTTCACCGAGGGCTGGGCTGCCCAAGACAGCGTCAGGCCCTGGTTAAGCTCAGCTCCCGGGGAGGAGCTGCCTGGGCCCCACTGAGCAGCCCCATGGGGTCCCACCTCCTCCCCTGGGAGCCAAGTTTAACCTGAGGCCTTTGGGCTTGGGCCTTGTGGGTGCTCGGCGGCAGCCAGGTTTGTGTCCTGGCTGATCTGGACCCTGTCCCAGAGACTGGACCCTCTGCCTTACACTTAGGCCTGTGTGGTGACCTGGAGTTGGCTACACCTGGTTGTCCAGCCTGGAGAAGAGAAGCTCTGGGGAGGCCTTATTGTGGCCTTCCTGGACTTAAAAGGGGCTGGTAAGAAAGATGGGGACAGACTTTTAGCAGGGCCTGTTGTGATAGGACAAGGGGTGATGGTTTTAAACTAAAGGAGGGAGCTTCAGGCTGGACATGAGGAAGAAATTGTTGCCCTGAGGGTGATGAGAGCCTGGCCCAGGTTCCCAGAGCGGTGGTGGCTGAACCATCCCTGGAGACATCCCAGGCCAGGCTGGACGGGGCTCTGAGCAACCTGAGCTGGTGAAGATGTCCCTGTCGTGGCAGGGGGGGCACTGGGGGAGCTGGGGAGGGCCCTTCACCCCAACCATCTGTGATTCTGTGAGGCCTGGGGACAGCCCGTCTGTGGTGACATCCTGAGCCGTGTCCCTCAGGAGCACCGCGGGTGCAGCTGAAGCCCCACACGAGCCTGGTGCTGCCTGAGGAGCACTTGGGGGAGAGACCTTAGAGCATCATTAGCGTGAACCTGAGTGTTCTCTGGCATCTGGGTCACTGAAACTACATTCTGTGATTCTATGGTTTCCCTCACTTGATTTTCTCTGCTTGCCTTGCTCCGGTATGGTGGGACAGCCCTTTAGTCCATGAATCCTCTGTGGCTGCCACCTTGTTTTCCCAGCGTGTTCCGGCTGCTCCACCATGCTGGAGAGGAGGAGAAGAGCTCTCAGCTCCAGCCTGGATGTGGAAAGGGCAAAGCAAACCTGCAGGAGACCACAGACATCCCTGTGCATGGTAGGGAACCTGGAGCCTCACCTTGTTCGGTGATCTAATGGATCTTACCTTTCTGTAGCTCTATTTTTTAACAAGGTAAATGTGAATTTTACTGGGGGAAGAAAAATTATATATGTATTTTTTTCTGTTTGGTGAAATATAAGACTTTCTGGGAAAACTGGAAGAAGCAAACCATGCATGTTGCACATAAATAACTCACAAGTTTAAATACACCTAATTTTAAATCAACTTTTCTGCAGCTGCAGACTGGATGGAGATCTTCCAGATGCAAACCAGGCCGCCTAATGAGTGGAATCCTTCACGCTAAATTTTCCCCCTCTGAAACTGTCCACTAACTCCCTGATTTTTACCTCTGAAATCTCTGTTAGATCACTGCGCACTCCAAAGCACCTTCCTTCCCATTATTTCCATATATAATTGACCTTTTTAGCAGTGACAGAGAACAGTGTTCAGTGTTAATTTTGTAGATCCATGCAGAGAGGCTTTTGGCTGCGTCCTCTTTTACTCCTGCAGAGAAAGTAGCTGAGAGTCTTCTAATGACAATGAACTTAGTGACTGTCTTCAGGGCATATTAATATTTTTGAATATTTTGATGACAGCAAACACTTGATAAGGGGGGAAATGTTCTTGCAGTGGCAAATAATTTGACTCACCTTTGCTGACTAAGCAGTTGTTCTTACATATGGTTTCCATTTGTACTTTATAAATTACTTTAATTTACAGTGCATTACATGGCTGTGTTTCTAAATCCCTGTGCAATAATTTGCATCCTTTCCCTTGATAGTTTAATTGTTTGTAATTTTTTTGTTAAGGTAACTTCTTGATAATCAAATCCAATAACTTCTTTCCCTTGCTTCTGAATAATAGATCTTTAGGTACTGTTTATTCAGGTTATCCTAGGTACTTATTTTCTATCTCTTTCTAATCTGGGTAACACAAACAGTATTATTCTTCTTATTCCTTGGAGGTGGGGAAAAGCACCATAAAAACTTATTTTGTTACATAAATAAAACCCAGAACATTTAATTAGATTTGCTAGCATAATGTACTATAAATGGGGTACATATGTTGTGTATTCTCACACTTTAGATGGATCTTTACAGGATTTTAATGTATCTGTGTAAAGAAAGGTTGTAGTTACAAAAAATAAAGCGTCATTGTAATCAACTCTTTACAGGAGTTTTTAGTATTCCAAACTCCACAGCATCCTTGGGATGTTAAATTCATGTGAGAATATTTGTCTAAAGAAAACTGTGGAAAAAAAAAACTAGAAGTAGTACATCTCTAAATAAATGTGGCTTAAAGTCCTTCCAGTTTGTTCATGATGGATCGCTGGGTACGTGACACAATATCTGAACGTTCCTGCCTGTCAATGGGGTAGGAAGGAGAACCTCAGGAAGACAGTTCTGGTGGTTTGTGAGACAATGAGGTTTGCGTTTTCATAGTGGTATTTCCCACGTGTCAAATGGAAGTGCTTGCATCCAAGCAAACGGTTCGAAAAGGATTACGAGCTCTGTCATGGTTGTCTAAGAGGAAACTTTGTCTTCGCAATCTCATTAGAAAACTCACAGCAGAGCACATAACGCAATGGGTATGGAGCTTAAAAATAAAACATATTTATCATTTTTGAAGGGCAAGTCAAAAACTGCCTCTTCATTCACGGAATTTTCATACATCTAATTTTCTACATCTGACTCTTATGTCATTTCCGACCACTTTAAAAATGAAATAGTGCACCTAATAATTACTTTGACCCTCACTAGCTGATGAAAAGATTTTTTTTTTAATTACAGTTTTCAGTAAAACATTAAATGTTTTCTAGTTGTCGTGTGATAGGGACTTCGGTAATTACATGGGAAAAATCTGTTTTGCTTGAGAAGAAATACAAAAATTCTGAATTCTTTTTCTGCTCACTGAAAATTCTGAATGTCCCACTATATGTTTGTATCTGGACTGCAGGCCTGTTCTGTTTTCACCATTTAAAACTTATGAAACGAATCTACTGGTTTGCATCATTGCTAAATACCAAATATATTAAGCTCACGCCACAGCTCAAATCTTCTGTTAAAATCTTCACAAAGCTGTTAGATGAGATTAATCAAACAAATTAATGGTCATATTCCAGTCTGTTAAATTTGCCGGTTTAACCCATGTAAATAGAAATCCACTGATTTTTATCGCAATAGTTTATAAAACCTAGTTGGTGGGTGTAACCTCTTCAAAGCGGTTGTCTTTTTATGTATTTAACTGATTTACCCTTCTTTCTTTTATTTACCATAGTGTTTTTCCCGTGTTCAAGCCATCATTGGAATATGGACTTCCTTTCTGAATTACCTTACTGACTTCAAAGTGTGTAATCCTGAGATTTATCATGACAGGCAGAAATCCAGCAGAACTTTGCAGACTCCTCCTGTAGGGTCAGCAGCACACTGAAGCTCAAAGCAGGTGAACAGATGGCCAATAAACACAGCAGAATTAAATAGGGAAGATAGTTTTTTGTAGGTAGGAGGCAAAAGGTTTTATTTCTTCAGTTGGTTAATTCTTTTCCCCCCAAAAAACCCTGGCATCCAGAAGTTCCTCTAAGGCCTCTTGATTCTCTGAATACTTTGCATTTTTCCATTTTCACTCTTCTTTTTAGATTAGGATTTTAGGGTGTGAGAAAGGTAGACCTGTTACGATTAGCAGTAAGTAGCAGCTTCTGTGACCTGGACTTTTGTAGATTGTGGGCAGTAAAAAATTCCGAAGTAATTACTGGAAAACTTGATTCACTATTTAAAGTCCCTGTGTGCCCAGTCATCATAAATAAGTAGGGAGAAGGAAGAAAAATATGGAGAAAGTCAATTAAAACTTCGCTGTGTCAGTTGGAATCAAACATAATAGTAAATAATTCTATTAAAAATAAATTATTAGGATAGGAGTGTTTCCTAAATTTCTACTAATACTTGTTTCTCATTTCCCCCATCCATTCCTTTGCTGTCTGCAAATTTTAATTTGTTTTTGCTTTTTAAAAATTTGTTCTTGCTTTTTTGAATTTGTTCTTGTTTTCTTAAAAACCAGTCCTGACTTACTCTGAATGGATATAATTCACGGGCGAGAATTCCAAATTGACAAGAAGTTGGGTGTTTTACCAGTTAGCTGCCCTCAATTTGGTTTTTGGATGGTTTTACTCTTTATTCTTCAGGAGGGACGCATGGCCTTACTGGCTGTAGTCACAATTGTGCAAATACACATTGAAATGGCTTTTTTACATTTCTAATGTTTTTTGTAGTCACGTAAATGCAGTTTTCACCTCAGCGTATCTGCCTGCGGGATTGAGTCTCACTGAGATTAATAAACAAGGGAAGATTCTTGTTGGGGTAGGATTTGGCTTTTCTCTAGTGATGTCACATCACTTTAAAGTAGGTTAGTGACACTGGGAATAGGAAAGGAAAGTTCAGGCTGTGCCTCTTCCCCTTCCCAGCCTCTGGAAAGTGCTCTCCCAGCAATGTGGGGATTTCCCTGGTCAGTTCAGCACAAGTAGCTGAGTCAGATGCATAAAATAACCAACCCACAGTCCCTTGCCAAAAGCTCAGGCGCATCGTACTCATTGTTTAATTAGTTTAATAGTTACAGGTTTATTGGAGCAATAAAATATGCTATAGCTGTAGCGTGTCAATTCCAAACCACTGTTCTTCCTTCAGAGGGAGGCTGGCCAGAGAGCATCCAACTGCTCTTCAAGGAATGAGATGGCTCCGTGTTGGGGTCAACATGGAGAGTCTCCATCCATAGTTGCAGAACTTATCCCAAAGGAAACTGTGATTCAGAGATCTGATTGAATGTATCTACATTTTAAATGAAAAATGAAGAATTTGGAGTCTTGGCTCTAGTGAAATTTCCCTGAATTACTCTTTGAACAGATACGGCTGATGTCAGTAGTCGTGTTTGAACGCTGTAGAAGCTGAAAGAGGGGCAAGATCTGAGTGGCAGGTGTGAAGTTACCAAGACAACCCTCCCTTGTGGGCAGGGTTTAAACACCTGGAGGCGTTTAGAAGACGCATAGATAAGGTTCTTAGGAACATGGGTTAGTGCTGGAGTTTGGTTATGATTGGACTTTGGATCTTGAGGGTCTCTTCTAACTGGAGTGATTCAATGGGCACAGCTGAGAATGTTAGCTGTGAAGAACCATTTCAAAAAAGAAAATGGTTCACAGACCAAGTGTTTATGGTTACTGAGGACACAAATGAAGTCCAAAGGAAAAAAATAAATAAGTATGAAACTGGTCATATGAAATCAAGAGAGCAGGCCAGAATTAGAAGATCACAACCAAGAGAGTAGTAGCTCAGGAGAGATACCAAGTAAGAATCTCATTGATAGGAGATTTCACACTGCCAGCTGAGGTTATTAAATCAACAACTAGAGAAATCCCACGAGAAGAAAAGCATGTGACGAATGTGAGCAAAAATACTTTGAAGAAGGTGAAGCATTGTTAAATAATACTGATTGTGAGAGGAAATAAACCATACCCACGAAAATCCGAAAGGGTCAAAAAGAAACCTTGCAGAAGTGGCTGATACAATAGGAACTGAAAATGGGTGCAGGGAGGAAAACTGGGCAGTGACCTACTGATTGTGTGAGATTGACCTACAGCAAGGGAAATACGGCTGGAAATGTAAAAATGCCCAAACAATTTCTGTAGCGATGCAGGTCAGCATGTTAAAAGGCCTCTGGAAAGGACTGAAAAGAAAACAAAACGAATAGATAGAATAAGGTCTGAAAGGCTCTTAGATGGGCGGGTGGCAAAGCTGATGACTGTGATTAGTAACGCTGTGAGAATTTGGGCAACGGCGTTGGTGCTCTCAGAGATGCTTATTCTGGTGGGAAAAATTAAGCTTGATTTTATCAAGACAGTGGTGAAGGGAAGGTGAGGACTCTACCAGAAAAAGAGGAGAAAAAGTAGTTTAATTATCACAATCAGAAACCAGTAATAAATTTGCAGGAGTAATGCTTGAGTGAATTGTCAAATATATGGGTGGTGGTTTGGAAAATATTTCAGGATTACAGTTGTGTGCTTTGGGAAGGCAACGCTGTGCCAGACCTGGAGATGGACTCTAGAGAGGGCAAAGATTAAATTCGGTCAGATTTTTACTGCTACTTTTGGATTTTTCTTTTAATTTCTTTTAGTATGAAACTCAAAGAATAATTTCAAATTCAATTTATAAATAATGGCCCAAAACTTTACTCAGGGTAGAAAATACTAATTAAAAAGAAATGGCTTTATCTGTCCATGAATGAAAAATATATGTTCACCTTGTTTGCTGTTAAAAACACATTTGTGGTAAAACCCTGAGCTGTCTGTTACTTTAGTTTGGCTTGTATAAATAAGGTGTCTCTGTTTAGAGAGAACTGTGGGCTGTTATTCATCATCCTTTTTGCTCTGTGTTCTACACTCTTTGTTTGGTTTTCACTTTTAAAGAGTGTTGGCATCGAAGAAAAATTTGCCTCTGCAGATGTGTTTGTGTTTGGTGTGCAACCATTGCCAGGGATCCAGATTGGAGGAAAGATTTAAGAATATATTGGACCTGGAAACTCTAGCTCCGTACATCTCTACCTATATGTGTTGACAAGAAACGCGTATGGAACCCGGTAGCTGAAGTGCTGACCCCATGGGATCAGAGACAAGTTCTGTGTTGGCTGCAAACAGACCCATATTTTGGGGTCTAGAAAACAATTTCTGCAAGCGCGAAGATGTGTATTTTAGTGGAATGTAGGGATTCTACTCCATTTTGGGATAAAACGCAGAGGTGTTTTTGCTGGTGGATGGAGGGGTACGAGGCTGCTCTGTTGCTTGCTTTCTTTGGAAGGGGTTCAGTTCATTCAGTGGTGCCATAAAAGGAAAAAACATATTTTAGGGCTGCTGAGTTCTCTTTTGTCCCAGCCTAAGAGCACGATGAGAATTTTCTTCCAACAGCTGAGTATTTTTGAGAGGGCAAAAAAACCTGAATATCAGAGATTTGTTCTTCAAAACTACCTAAATGCTTTAGGAGCTGTAGTAACCTTAACTTGCATTGAAACACAAGTCTTTAAGTGCACCTATTCTTTCTGAAAACGGGATTTCAGTGCTTTTGAAGGACTTCCCTATTAATTTACTTCATTTTAAATGGAACTGATCAAGGTAAGCTTGCATACTGTTTAAAGAGATTACTTTAACAGCTTCCACATTTAGATTTATGTTCAGAAAAATACACTTACAGTATTGGCAAGGTCAAACTCTTAATTCAAGTCCCACTAAATTCCATTTAAATTGAATGTAACTTTTATGAAACTGAGAGAGATCTTGTAAACAAGATCAGAATCAAGCCTGAGCTCTGAAGTTTATATGAACACAGGACATTATTGGCCTTTATTTCTCTCCCATATTGTACCTCTCATCACTGCTCTCAAAATTATTTGTTTTTCCTCAATATTAATAAGCCAGTTATACCTCACCTTGCTATCAGGAGCTGTACAACCCTGCTTTTAAGGTTTTGAAAATTATTTTTTATTCTGTATTGGAATAAAAGTAAACTTTTTACATATATTTGTAAAACAGAATAACACAGAAACGCTTCTAAAACTGAAAACTGAATTCATCTTTTTCAGTACCTACTCCACGAGGGCCTTGAAAGATCCTCATTTCTTGCTCTAAATTTCACACCATCTTTTCGCTCCTTCCCCCAGTCACACAACCCCATACCCTTTCTTTTCACCCGCACGTTACCTTCTAATTCAGCATAATTTCCATCACACACTTGACCTTCCCAAGCCGCCGCTGTTCGCGGCTGCTCTGAGAACCCTGCACGGAACGACATGGAAAAGGGAGTGGAAGGGGAGTGTTGGTCCCGTGAGCGGCTCTGCTCCTACCTGCATGGGTTTCTCCTAAGGGCTCTCTCACAGAAAATTCTATTAGGTTGAAAGATCAAAAGATACCTGAGATTTTGTTGCATGCCAGTTCTCCAGCGCTGTACTGAATTTTCAGTACCCTTCCAGTGCTGAGGTGCTGCCATGGAGAAGATGACAGTCGTACAGGTGACAATACTTGTGTGTCTGGTACCTCCCCCAAATCTAGTTTGTAAAGTTAAGTACCATGTTCCCGATTGAGGTGCTGAGTTTACATCTCGCACAGCACATCTGGCCAGCAATGCTTGTTTTTCTAGCTTTCCCAAAAGCTGTGTTTTCGGTTTTGCTGTGAAAGGGAACTGAACATCTGTTCTGCAGCTGGAGCTGCCCATGAGGGCACCGGCTGGGACTGAGCAGAGCCAGAGCCTGCGGCAGAGCTGGGATGTGGAGAAGCAATGAAGTTACTGACTGAGGTCTTGTCCATGCCCCATATTCCTCATAGATGCCTACACAACAGCTCTGTGCAGCCATGGGCTTTGACGTGGAAGTTGACTTTGCCATGGGCTTTGACCTTGTGGAGGTTGGTATGAGCTTCGACGTCCTTGTGTAGCTTGGTATGGGCTTTCATGTCCTTGTGTAGCTTGGTATGAGCCCTGATGTCCCTGTATGGGTTGGTATGAGCTTTGACGTCCTTGTGTAGCTTGGTATGAGCCCTGATGTCCCTGTATGGGTTGGTATGAGCTTTGATGTCCTTGCATAGCTTAGTATGGGCTTTGACGTCCTTGTGTAGGTTGGTATGAGCTCTGACGTCCCTGTGTAGGTTGGTATGAGCTTTGACATCTTAGTGTAGGTTGGTATGAGCTTTGACATCCCTGTGTAGGTTGGTATGAGCTTTGACATCCTATCATAGGTTGGTATGAGCTTTGATGTCCTAGCATAGGTTGGTATCTGCACAGAGTGCATTCAGTAAGGACCTGCTTCATCATGACGTACAAATGGGCTTTTCCCGGGGATGCGCATCGAAACAGAGTCCAGCTCTGCAAAACAGAGCGATTCTACTAATATGAATAGACTAGTTCTGTCTGACCATCCTTCTGGCACCAGAGAGTTGGTGTCCCGTTAAGTGAAGAACACAGATGACTATACATGCTTTAGTGTGATCGTTTTTACTCAGTAGATTTTAAAAATTACTTGTGTTTCTCCTCCATCTAATTTCCCCAGTTGCTTATCTTGCAAATTTGACGTAGTTTTGAATTTATTCCATGATTCTAGTTCCCTTCCATCTCAAATACAACGTATTCCTTTCGTATGTTCTTCCTTCTTATTTTATGAAAAATGCTAACAATGTATATTTTTTACGCTCTGATATAGTGTTCCTGGGTCTATCTGAACATTTGTTAAATTCAGTTCGCTAATTGTTGTGATCAGTGGCCACACAGAGACCTCAAAGAAAATGGCAAAAAGCAGAAAAATGAGAATTTGTGCTATGAATGTGCCATCTGCCATAGTGTGGGAGATGCTATTCTACACAAGCACCAGGAAGTTTCAGTCATGCTTAAAACTAGACTTTAAAAAAAACGTCTTTTGCTAAAGTTTTGAATTGCTAATGCATATCTTTAGGATTAGTTGTTGTTGCAGTGTTTTTTATTTCTTTGTTGGTTTGTTCATTTGTTTGGTTTTAATTTCATTTCTAAATAGATGCAGAAGAACCAAAATACTATAAAAAATCTTATCCTGCAAGATTTCCATCCCAGTCTTGAAAATCCAACATTTTATGATTTCTGTTATAAATTTAATGCACCTTGTAGTTCAACCCTCTCTTTTTAAGTGTGGTTTCCCTTCATTCCACTTCTTCTCATAAAGGGTCTCAACCAGACTCTGAAGCCCTGGGCCTGTAAATACTGAGAATTTTTTACAAGGCTGTTTCCTTAATTTCTCCCATGCCGTAATTGCTTTACTCGTTAAGAGATTGCTGCATTAAATTTATATTTGTTTGGGTTTTTTTAAATCTTATATTTGAAAACCTGAATATGTAATATCTCCCTGGGACTCTGCACCATTATGTTGAAAGCTACAAGTGGAGTCTAAGACAGACATGTTTAATTAGTGAGCAAACTTGACATTTTTACTGTTTAGACTAAACAGGGAAAAAGCCAAGAGCAAACCAGCAGTTTAGGGTGGGGGTTTTTACTGAAGACGCAAATCAAAATGGAACTTCTCTATATCTGTAGTGGATAAAAGACCATTAGAGTTGGGTTTCAATGCTTAATCACAAACCTGAATATTCTAAACACTGAAGTAGGAGCAAATATCTTATTTTTGAGTGATAACCACTCAAATTCTGTGGGTGGAAATGTGAGACCTACACCTTCATTAATAAAACGTTAATTCAGAATCAACCTCTATACAAATCCAAAATTAACTTCTCATACCTACTTTATTCTTTTAATCAAAATCTGTTGCAAATATGATTATTCTTCTTTATTTGCTCTGTAATAGCACAAACCTTTACAGCATCATGTAAAACTGTTAACATGGGGCAGGAATAGAAGTTTTCAGCCATTTAATTAATTTGATTAATTTCACTTAAGTCAATGGGGACTATGTTTTAGTCAGCTTTGAGTCTTTCACCCCCAGCTTCACATATATCATCTTGATTATGTCCTTTTAAATACAAGTACTAAGAATCTTGATTTTTATTTATTTTTTAAATTGATTGCTCTTTATAGAAATGTTGATCCCAATCTCAATCAACAGAAAAAGCATAAAAGGAAAATATTCTTTCATTTCAGTTTTTAAAAAATTCTTAAATGCCCTAAATATACATATCTGAATTTTTTCATTTGGAGTAGAAAAATCCAATCTTGGCTTTGTTCTTTGTGGTGTGTAAAAAATAAATTACTAAATAAATGCAAGTCTCTACCCCACAGTGATCATCAGTGGAGTTTGCGACATATAGGGAAGGCTTTTTTTTGGCGAGGTCTGAAATCAGCCTAAAGCATTCGCTTGACATTTAGCGACCTGCTGAAATAGAAAATGTAACATGGAAAACCATCACATTCCTAGCAGTGGTTTATTACTTATTCAATAAAGTTGGCACGCCGTGTTATGGCATAGCATAAATCAATGAGATATTGGTGGAACAGTTCATATAGAACTATTTTCAAGCTAATACATGTGTATAGTGGCATTGTTCAATCAAATTTCTAAGAATTACAGTTGTTTGTTAAGGGCTCTTCCACTTTTCTTTGGTTTAAGTTCAAGCTATTCCTATGTCCATCTGTCAATAATCCCTTTGTTCGTCGCAGAGGCTGCTCTGGTTCAAAGCAGCACAGCCCTTCGTTTAAATAGAACCAGCGATTTGAGCTGTGCTTCCAGGACACGTGTTTGAATCTGGTCAACCTTAGCTGGGTCCACACGTCAGGATTTGAAATCCGCTTAGACCAACTCTGTTAACCTCATTCTCTCTTTAATGGGGCAAATCATCAGATCTCAAATACAGCGTAATGGATTCTGACCTGGACATTATTCACTGGCTGTCAGGAGAGAAGTTGGGAAATTAATGAATAGCAATTCTGTCATTTATTACTAGTGGTAATAAAGGCATGTAAGGCTCTGTTATCTTAGCCGTGTTTTTCCTTATTTAATATATATTGGGTCTAAGATTTGTCTAAATATTTCTAATTTGTCAAAAAAACACAGCAGACACTGCTTAGAAGCAAAGAAAGCCTTATCTTCCGAATTTCTCTTGATAATTGTGCTTTTTTCTTCCCCTTCTCTCTCAGTCTATGAGGTTCCTAATCCTCATACTGTCTTTCTTGGCTGCACTGGAGTCTTCCACCTTGGAATTAATTTCTGCCACCACAGAATGTTACAGAATCGGATCTGCAGGATGTTTGTGAATGGCTGTATGATGTTTGGGCTGGCAGACGAGCATGTTCATCTGCATCTACTGCCACTGGTTGTCTATAATATCAGTATTACTTAGTAGGTCATTAAGGTGGGTGGTCAGGTTTTGGTTTCAGCAGCTGGGAATGTGTTTATTAGCAGCTGGCAATAGAGTTTTCGTTCTTTGGAAGTCTGTTATTCTTTGATGGGTAAAGAGTGGTTCAGTGGAAAGAAGCAGGAGTGGTTCCATTTCACATACCCTTCTGATTTAGGGTTAGAGGATGAAACAAGAACCTACAGCATCTGGGAGCTGGGGCCCTCAGGATTTAGCTAAGGCCAACTTTCTCATCTGTGAAGTTGTGTTTTTCATTACATCTGACATTTTTTGAGGGTGAGTTTTGTTGCAGATTATTAGCCTATGGCACTGGGCTGGGAAGATGAGACTTCACTGAGATACAGAACACATAAAAAAAAGCGAACAATTGAAATTACAGGGTTATTGGTATCTTGTTGTCAAGGTAGCTTGAGGTTGGTTTTGCACTGAGAGGAATTCAGCTTGCTTTTATGTCTGATACTATGAAATGAAGTCGGTGCCCAGTGTGCCCCAACACTAATTATAAAACTTTCTAAAAACAAAGAAGAAAACCAAAACAATTCTCTCCGGCGTTCTTTCACTGTTTAACTCCTGTCCTGCATCCCTGGAACCGCTGTATTGATTTACACAATTGAGGACTTTAAATGGGATCAATTATTATGTGTGTCTTGCTCTCTCCTGGATTATGTGTATTGATGGAAGGAACAGAAAAGATAATTTTGCATCAGATCGTGACCCCAGGGATGTTACTTAGGCCTCTGAAGGGTCAAGTCCCTGAGAAAAACAAACCAACCAAAACCAAACAAAAATAATAATAAAAATTTAAATAAAATAAACCAGAATGCAATCCAACATGTATATATGCAAGGTCCTATGTTTAGGAAAGATTAGAGGATGGGAATAAATGTCTGGGTAGTAGTTTGCATCTGAAGGCTGTGAACGTAACGTGAGTATTCAGAGGTGTTGCCCTGAGTGCAGCGGGTGTTCTGTGACATGGAGCAGCAGATGCGTAACTGGGGCTCAAAAAACTTCTTTTTTTACTGTGCCTGTAGTTGATAAGACTTCACCTACAGTACTAGGTCTACTTTTAGTTCCTGCATATGAAATAAAAAAGTATGGGTCACTAGAGGAATGCTTACATATTTAAAGATTTGTCTCAAACCTCTTTAGTTTTCTCCCTTTTAAGCTAGATGACTCCGTTCTCTCAGCCCACTCATAGTTGTGTTTCCTGGATCTCTAATTTGTTTTTATCCTCTGAACTAAATATTTAAATATGTTTTTAAGAAGGTCTATAGAAGGAAGGAAACAATCTATTTGGTATATCAATAGCAATAGAACAACCACTATTTGCTTTATAATGCAATAAGGAAAATAAGGATTAGTTATCAGAAAAATCCCTTTTAAAGGTAATGATGGTGATGCGTTGGAATAGATTGCCTGAAGAGATTTTGGAATCCCCGGAGTTGGAAGTTTTTAAAAAGACAGTCTAGATAAACATCTGTCAAGACCAATATGTTTGATCTTGCCTTGGGACAGGGGCTGGATGAAATGACCTCTTGAGGTGCCTCCCAGTTCTGTTATGAATCTATAATGTTCAAACTCCCAGGGGAGAAAAGAGCTACCCAAGCACAGAGAATCTGCTACAAATGACCTTTGATATTTTCGTTGACCAAAGTTTGGAAGTAGTCTGGTGTGTAGGCAGTAATGATGAGATAAAAGTATCCAAACTAGCATTAATCTGTAGTTTCTTCAATGAGAACCCTATATAAATGCATTTCTAGATCAACTCTGTATACACCGTGACTTAAGGCTTCTTGCAGGAAATAAAATAGATGTTCTGTGTTTGCAGAATGAGGTCCTTAATTTGGAAAGTAAATAACATCTTTGCTATCCCGTTGCCACAGAATTGCTCCTGGTCTCTCCAAGACAAGCTTGTGGAGAGAGTATACTGATAAATGTGACTCAGTCTGGAAAGGGTCTTCTGCAGAAAACTCCATGGCTTGCTTGGGGAAAGATTGTTGTCCTTACTTCATGTCTCCAGAGACAGCTGGAATTTGACTTTAAAAGAGTTCGTTTGTAGGGGTCTGCTCACTAAAGAAGCTCATTTCTTTCTGGAGTTGTCTAAAGCAATGGGTTTCAACCTTTGGCACTTTTAAGACCCTTAAAAAATTCTTTGGAAGACGTTGACTCTAGGGTACTGACTGTAAGGTTATTAGCCTGAAGTCTGGTATTAAGGAACTGCAACCGTAGTGGAAAAAACAAACAAACAAACAAAGAAACCCAGCCTGAGCTCACAGGTGTCTGCATCACAGATCTAAAACCAGCTCCTGAAGAGCTGGATCGTACACGGAGGGGAAATTGTCTGTAACTGGCCATAGGAAAAGAGCAAGATCTTTGGACAACAGCCTTAAAGATCCCATTTTATGTACCTTGCAGATGAGTCTTCTGTGGGGAATACCATTGAAATATAAGGGCAAATAACAAAAGTAAAGCGTTTTTATAGAACCACAAGATATTTTGGATTGGAAGACCCAAAGCAGGGTCGGCCATGGTGAAGTCAGACGAGGTTTCTCAGGCCTTTAACCAGAAAGGTCTCCAAAACCTCCAAGGACAGAAGATTGCACAACTTCTCTGGGCAACCTCTTCCACTGCTTCATCTCCTCTTGGGTTTGTGGGTCTTTACCTCCTTTAGACCCCTCACCCTTTCAAGGATGAAGGGAGATTTTTTTCTTAGTAATTATGGTGTCTGTGCAACACCAACAAGTTCTCAATATACTTTGGAAACATTAATCTTTGTTGATGAACAGTTGTGACTGGTCTTTCAACTGCCTTACCCTCGTCTGTGAAAAGAAATGATAATGCTTACTTGGCTTTGAGTGTTGAGAACCTTTGGTAAAAACTGTATTTATGTTCATTAAGATGTTTCTCCTACAAACAACGGTATTTTGCTTCTGCATAAACAAAAAAAATCGTATCCTTTTTTACATTTGAAATATTCAAAACTGTCGAAGTGTTAGCTCAAGGGCTAATTTAATAAGAAAACGCAACTACCATTATCTTTTACTGAATTAAAGGACGTTGAGACTATCTAAAAGATTCATCTACCATGTTGAAAAAAGCCTTGTGCATTCATCCCATTGAAAAGAATTGTGCTATTGATTTCATTGCTTTCAAATAAGTTGGTTCTGGAAATACAATTAGGTATTGGGACACAGGGAAAAAATAGTTTATTTTGTATCATCAAAATGGAAAAAAACCAAAGACTTGCGTGCACTCCCCATACATGTGAAAAGCTTTTTCTAAACAACTAAATTAATTCATCTCTACAAGAAAGCAACAGAGATAAATAGTTCCTCTGTCTTCAAAGAGGGCAGCTTTGCAATAACTAATATTCTTGAAAGAAAATTTATTATAATTCTTTTTCAAAGAGTATAATATCATTTTGGAGAATATTCCTTTTTCTGAGTCATTTACATAAAATATTAATTTCAAGCAAATTAATAAGGGCGTCTCTCTTAAATACTGATTCAGTGTTATCAGTCAATAGTTCAGATGAAGATGCTATGAATAAACACATGCAAATCACACAAATGCTGCAGAGCAGGAAAACAGTTGGAGAGGTTGAGAGAGGTTCTCCTGCCCCTCTGCTCTGCCCTGGTGAGACCACATCTGGAATATTGTGTCCAGTGCTGGGCCCTCAGTTCCAGAAGGACAGGGAACTGCTGCAGAGAGCCCAGCGCAGCCACCAAGATGCTGAAGGGAGTGGAGCATCTGCCGTGTGAGGAAAGGCTGAGGGAGCTGGGGCTCTGGAGCTTGGAGAAGAGGAGACTGAGGGGTGACCTCATTCCTGGGGATCAATATGGAAAGGGGCAGTGTCAGGAGGATGGAGCCAGGCTCTTCTGGGTGACAACCAGTGACAGGACAAGGGGCAATGGGTGCAAACTGGAACACAGGAGGTTCCACTGAAATCTGAGAAGAAACTTCTTCCTGGTGAGGGTGGCAGAGCCTGGCCCAGGCTGCCCAGGGAGATTGTGGAGTCTCCTTCTGTGCAGCCATTCAAACCCGCCTGGACACCTTCTGTGTAACCTCAGCTGGGTGTTCCTGCTCCGGGGGATTGCACTGGATGAGCTTTCGGGGTCCCTTCCAACCCCTGACATTCTGGGATTCTGTGTAATGGTACAGGGAGGGAAGTGTGATATAAAATAGATCTCTAGCTCAGTGCAAGTGTAGGGTGATGCGTGGTGCTCAAGTCTGCTTTGTGTGCTGTCCTGACAACTGTATGGCATCACAGGAAAAAAAAGCAAAATTTAATAGACACCAGAGCTTTGTCCGTATATCCACCATGTATACATATGTATATGTATATATCCTACCATCTATTCTAGCTCACCCAGTAGGTATGCGGAGAAGCTCTTCTATGGAATCTAAGCCTCTCACTGGAGGTGATCAAGGCTTTTAACTGCAGACATCCATGGCCTGATGAGTGACTTCTCCAAACTGTTCAGGTTGTGTTATAGAAATTTTCAGGTTTGGAAGAGTTATTGTAATTCATGGTAAATCGCTGGACTGAACTTGTGTCTCCCTATAATGAATAGTGGGAGAAATGCCGTGTTTGCTGCCAGCACAGCGCTGGCTCTGTGCTCGCTGCTGCACAAATGGTAAAGGACGTTTGACCTTATTTATTCCTTGGCAAGAGTTTGAAGCAAAACTGTAAGCCCCCTTGGGACACTCGACAGGGTTTTTCCATCACATAAAGCATGTTCTGAAAGTAGCGAAATGTTTTCTTGCCAGCTGAAACAGCTGTAATATTCTGCTCTCAATTTGTCGTGCCCTAATTCTTCTGCTTAAACCATGTAAAATTTGGTACTTTTCATAGCAGTCTAACCTAACTCTTTAAAAGTTGTTTAGAATATGGCTTAATACGTTCATTTTCTCTGTCCTGCTACTGCAGTTTATATCCTTCTCTGGAATATATATGAGCTTTTAAATTATTGATGATAGGCAATGTTACTGAGAAGAATATGAATCAAAATGGCAGAGTTTGATAAATAAAATGACTTTTTTTTCTGTCTCTGAAGAACTACAGGATTTTTTTTTCTTATTTTGCCACTGAGGAGAGAGAGAGGGGTTAAATTATTTTCCTAAGGAGAACTCTATCAGAATAGGTAGTATATAGTATCAACTAGACTGTGGCTTTACCTCTGTGATTAACTTTATTGCAATAAACTGAGGCATTTTCAAGCGTATTCAGTGCTGTTCAAAATTAAATCTTCTTTGATTTGGGCTCTAGTGATAACCTGAACAATAATATGAAGTAGAAGAGGACAACCCACAAGAATCCTCTCGATTTACACTTTCATTTCCCTCTCTGTTATTTTTCTCTGTGTCCTCAGGCTGTGTCAGAATGACCGTTCTTGAGCAGCTGGGGAGCGCCTCCCATCCCACAAACAGACACAGCAGTGGGGAATCACTCTTACATCTTGCAGTTCTTTGCCTTTTGCAATTATACTTTTTAACTCATATGTAAATAAGCTTTGAGATACACGAAAGTGCATGCGTGTCCTCTTTTTTTTTTTTTTTCCCCTCCCTCTGCTTCTCCAACAATCTAGAACCAGCAAGACTTATTTGTAGAATATAACAGGATAAAGGAGTATCAAATACAATAGTATCAATGAGTGTCAATCAGCGTTAGGAGACTGCAGTTGAGCGAGGCTGCTGATCAGGATACTAAAGTCAATAGCTGATCTCACAATTAACAGAAAAAGAAGCTCAAGGAGACTTTATTTCTTCTCTTTGCCTTGAGCTGTTGCTCCAGTCACGCAGGACAGACCAAAGGATGCTCCAGCCACCCGCGATGGGGATCTCTGTTCATCTGACAAGCCTGACGTACGTAGGGTTGGGGTTTCCTCCCCTGTGACATTTCTAGGAGCAGAAGACCCAAGAGAGCAGCTCCCTGAGCTCAGACAGCTTTGGCCATCAAGGCGTGTGGTCCGATGGACGCGTGGCATTTAGGCCTATTGATCAGTGACACAATAACAAGAAGAAAAGCCACTAAGTTACTTCGTTGTCAAAGCTATAGAGGGGGTTATTTTTTCCTTCTGATAGCAATAATTAAGGGGAAATCTTCTGCATTGTAATGGAGAAAATCCTTATAAAGATATAGCTTATTTAAAAAAAACCACATTTGTGCTCTTGAGTTGCTCCAAGACGAAGAGTTTTAAAAGCTTTTAAAATGCCAGCAACCTGAAATGTCAATCCGGAGTCAGGCTGAGGAAAAACTCCGCTCCCGACAGCACTTTGTATTTGCTGCTGAGGAGCGAACGTGCTACTCGCATTGAGGAACACGAGCGCGCTCGTTAGCTGGGGTAGATATTGGTCATTTGCCATAAATTCGGGTACGTTGCTTGCTAAGTTAACCTGGAGCTGCTTAGACCCAGAGTCCCAATTAGTGGACACTGAGATGTGCATCTAGGGCTGTTATTCTTTGTCACAGAGAAGAGCTGTGCAATTATTGTTATACAGATCATGGGTGGTTTTCCTTTTAAAAAAAACGATTGTCTCTCTAGCATGTAGGTACACTATTATAATCTCTATATATGCTCCTATATCTTTCTGCTTCCTGGTAAAAATCCCATTAAGGGTTGAAGTTGCATGATGATCGTGTTCTTATTATTCCCAGACAAAACCTGGGAAATGAGAGGAAAAAAACGAGGGGCATTTTATGTGCTTTTTTATATACTTCATTGTTTATCTGCTTTTTTTTGCCAACATAGATGAAAGCAACCAAAATGCTGTTTTCTCTTCTCTTTATTAGTCTTGAAGCCTTTACATAGTGTGTGCAACATGAAATTTTTATTTTAGAACTACTACGTATTATAGTAGCACTTCGTATTAATAGTTCACCTGCTATATCTTAGTGCTGCATAGGTGTGACAATATAGTTAACTGTCCAAATGTTCACAATTTGGGATTTTCTTTCCCGTCTGTAGGTACTTTCTGTAACGAACTAAAAGGAGAAGTTAAGTTCTTCTTGTAACTTCAGGTGAATTCGAAAAAGATTGTCATGTTCTAAGGTTTGCGGCAAACAAAGTGATGAAACTTTATATTGAAATATTCCTTGGAGAAGACTATTTTTTTTTGCTGAGTTTGAACGAAGAAATATTGAAGGAATGTTTTTGTATTTTGTAGTGACTGTAAGAAAGTAGCCGGCTAAAATGAGAGTTCTGCCTTTTTTCTTTTTTGGTCATGTATTTACCGGTTTATTTTATTTTTAAAAAGAAAATTCAACGCTGCTGTAAACCTGGGTGCCTTGGCAGAAGACGGAGGTTTGAGAGTATTACAAGTACAAAAGAATAGCAGTCGTTTCTCTTCCAGGCCTTTGCTAAGTGTATCATGTCCTGTGCGTGGCATTCTCAGATGGCTATTCTGTAGGGAAAATTACATATATTTATATATATATATATATATATATATATATATAAATTTTATACTTGTGACTCCTGTCATTTGAAAGGAGCTCGCCCTGGCCACCTCCATGGGTATCTTCCCCACCACTGGCACATCCACACTTGGGGGTCACAGAAGTGCCTGAGAACATGGATTTGGGGCTCCCTTTTTCTTTCAGGCAAAGAGGAAAAAAAAAAAAANAAAAAAAAAAAAAAAAATTTGGAACATCCGTATTTATATAAAATAAATAGAATAAACCAAGACAATGTGGAAGCTTTTGGCAAAGGTAGCAAATTGAAATAGTTGTCTAAATACAGCACTTCAGCACCGGTGGAGACTTCTAAGTAATAATTAAGATTAGGTAAGGTAACAATTCAAGATGTGAGAGAAACAGGTGTCAATTTTTCTCGTCATTAATCATAGCCCGTTGTTTTATCAATGACATAAAAAATTAGTGACATAGGGAGTATAAGTTCTGGACATCTAAGAGGTTGTAGACTGGTTGGATTCAGAGTAAAGTCTCTTAAATTGGTTTATTTCCTATCACAAAGAATGTGAAATAAATAGCAATGTTCTTTGCTTTTTTACTCCAGAACAGGTAATAGAAAAATCTTTAAATATGTAATAACTTTGTGCGGCAGGTCTGAAATACTGTGTGTGCATGAATGTCCAAGCACAGGTGTGAAACCATGGCAATGATGAGTGCACAGCTTGTGCTACCTGGGAGCCCAGAAATGGAAAAATGTACTTATTGAATCAAAAGATTCCACTGTTAGGGTGAGCTACACAGAGGAATCAACTCCTGAAAAAGGAATATTTTACTGTTACATAGTTCTGTTTCCTTTGTCACCTAAAGGAATAAACTTTGCTTTACTGTAATTGCATTTTCCATTGAAAATATACTAAAAAGTTTAAAGCTCTGTGCAGCTTCCATTTCCAGCAGATCATATAACATGGTAAACACATTTGAATTATACACGAAACATAAAATGAGGCCAAGTTCTAATGCTTATTGTAATCCATAAATATATGGTGTAATTATTTCACAGCATAACTAAGGATAAATTTAGTCATATGTACACACATACCAAGTATCAATGTCCAACGTGACTTTAGACTGCTCCACATTAAACATGCATCTTAATTCCTGCGGGGATATTGAACAGTACCTTTTGTATCTTTTTGAACAGTACCTGAGCTCTCCGCCATGTAGTTTTCTGACCATCTATGATCTTATTTAACCATTTTCTAGTTAGTAGCCCGTGTTTGCCCAGTGCTGGCCCTGATGTCCCCGTGTGTTGCTCAAGGCAAGACGCTGGATTCCCGGTGCTCAGGAACTCCACCTTATCCTGACTCCTTGGGGAGGTTTGCAGAAAGGATTCACGTGAGAAATGAAGGTACAGACTATAGACCTGCTTTATGGAAAGAATCCTAATTCAAATAGAAGTCAACTTTTCTATTTTAAAATGCTTCATAGATTTCAAGATATTGTTTTTCCAGCTCGTTGTTCATGTAACAAAACTCACAGGATTAAGCAGTCTTGTCGATCTTCATTTGCTGTGGTAAATAATTTTTCTGTGTGTTCTATATAGATGTGTGGGTATGCTCTGAGAAACAAATTGAAGATACAGTAATTCGGCATCTGAGTTGTAAACATTCAGTGTTCCCTTCTGCGCTCCCTTTGGCTCCTGGAACAATAATGACTGTCTGTCCACAAATCGCACAACTCTGAAGAACTGCGGACGATGAAAAACTAGAATTCCCCTTTTGCAATTCAGCCCATGTCCCATTTTCTCTTTTTATTTGACCTTGCTTGAATAATTAATGTGGGACTGGCAAGCAGATGACTAAGGAAACAAATTCAACATGATGCAATTATGGAAAAACTGTTATTAAAACATAATATATATTCTATACAAAATACGGGATAATTGGCCAAGTTATACTAACCTCAACTAATTGGTCATTATGATGGGTTTGTGGACGTCGCCTCCTTCTGGTTTTTGTTGGGGGGATTTTTCATTTTTTAATCAAACAATATGAAATTTCTCCAGTTGGCTGGGAAATGGTTGGTGCTTTGTTCTTGTAGTTTCAAAGTAGCACGGAGATTAGTAAATGGATATTAATCTGTCATCTTCAGCCAGTTTAACGGAGTCTGGTTGGCTGGAGGAGCAGCAGATTTGGATTCTTGTACCCAAGGAGCACAGCCACAGAGCCCCACGGCACACAGACACCTCTGGAGGAAAGCGCAGAGATGATTGGGATGAGAGCTAAAGCTATAAAAAGGCTGAGTGAAATACGGCATCGCTAGAACGCGTAGCAAAACTCGGGGTGATTTCCGTGATGCTAGAATTTTATTCTAATTCGGCAGAAGTTTCTAGAAGGAGAGGAAAGGTCAGATACACAAAGCTGCACAGAGCATGAATATGTTTTAATCAAAGCTCACTTTTATCGACCTGGTATTTCCTACATTTTAACATGGACATAACTCTTGTCCTTGTACTCACAAAACCTCATTTAAAATAAGATTTAGAAAGTGTTGATGCTTTTCTATGGCTAATCAGAAATAATTTCTGAATCTGTGGAAAATTAAGCTGAAACCTCTGTAAGACAACGTTGAAATATTTCTAAACAAATGCCTAAAGTTGGAGGGAAGATTGTTCCTTTAATTGCAGCAGTCCTGATCCTCTGACATCAAATGGAGGTAACTAAACACCTTTAAATATACATTGCCACAAGTCATTTTACCTGTTGGTCCTTCACAGCATGAGATTGAATACTGAGGGAGCAGGTACCTACCGGCTTAATCCCATCTAACATTTACTTTTCCAGAAGTGAATCTCTGTGGTAATGTCTGTTTTAAGAGTTCACTAAGATGAACCTGATGTTATTCAGAAGGGTACAGTTGGCTTGGTGTCATTGTTCCATTTCCAATCAAAGGGAGAAAAACAGAAAATAAAAGCTTTTTTCTTGCTTTACAGCAGGTAAATCATTGGTATGGATAATGGAATATGCTGCAGTGGTTTTAAAATGTTAACTTTTTTTTTTTGGATCTACAAATACTTAACAAAATTTAAATCACCTTTAAATCAGTCATTTGGGAGTAGAATAAAACACCACCATGATCAGAGGCACTGCAGAACTCCAAGGGTCCCACCGGAAGGTTACAGGACCATTCAGAGTCCTTGTATCTTTAATGCACTAATTCACCTGTATCTGCATGCAGAGGTTGTGTTGGTTGTGTTGGGATTTGTCGTTGCATTTTGTAGTGCTGTTGCAACAAACATTAAGCTACAGGTCCAAGCTCTTCAAAGCACACAGGACTTTAATTTGTGTGTTCTTGCTATTTATTTGCACTGAATGCTTCTGATCATAAACCCAGATACTCCCATCAGGCATACAGTTATAAGTGAGGCTAAAATGATTCTTGCAAATGGTTACAAGAGCATGTCAGTGACTTACTGGCCCCTAGGAAAGTCAAATTGTTCCCGAGATGGAATCCAACAGAGCTGAAGGAATCAAAATGTTCACAGCGAGATCTACAAATCCCCGTTTCATTTTCATGACTGATATGAAGATTTGTTTGACCCTTACTGAAGTTATTTCCTGAGAGTATTTCATACTGCAGAACACTCAGTGAGTCTCACCTGCTCTGATGTACAGAGCATCGTGAAAAGAACCAGTTTTTGTAAGACTTAGACTGGTGATTTGTGGTTGCATCTTCCTTGCCAGAAGGAAGAGCAGCCAGGGGAGTTACTCTTTGCCATAGGTGCTTATGCTGCCAGGTTCTCTCTTGTCTGGTCGTGATTTTGATTAATGTAAAGCTTAATGTAAAGGTAAGGAGAAAATACGTAAGCAAACTTGCCTATGTCTTTCTAAAAATTATTGAATTTTTTAAATTATGCCTTCTAAATTGCTTGAGGTTTGCTCACCAAAGCCCTGCCAAGGTCAGTCTGGGATCTTCCTGTAGGAGCCGTTTTCTTTTGCATGTGAAAGAAGAGGCACTTCTTAGCACTTTTCTTGCTTATTTTCTGATAATTACCACCATCCCACCCCCCCCAAAAAAGTAAAATTATGGATTTGTGAAAATCCATCTTCCAGTAAAGTGGAGACAGTAGTGAAGGTAGTGAGAACAAAGAAGGGAACACTCACCGGGTTCAAAAGAAAGAAAATACACAAATGAGCCACTTCTTTCTAAACTCACATCAAGCAACACAGAAGATATTGAATATTCCTCTCTCTTTCCCTCCTTTATTTTTTTTTCTTTCTTTCTTTCTCCTGAAGTCAGTGTAACACACAACTGATTACTACTGGCAATTCTTGTTCCACACGCCAGCTTCTGAATAATGCTCAAATTTAGCTCTCAGAATTTTAACTTTTTCCAGAATAAAATATCGGTGCTGTTTTCTACCTACAAAATAGCAAAACATGCCAGAATTGTAAAGCAGTTAATCAGTTGGAACAGAGTAATAACAGGCTCTGTTTGCTGAAATTTTCTTAGAAGCAAACACTAGTTACACAAAGTCATTTCCAACTTCTCACTCCATCTAACCTAATCTTCACTTTGATCAGTATCGCCATGGTATCTGAGAAACAACCAAAAATCACAATAAGAATACTCCAACATTTGCCTCGCTCCTGACCTTCCCAACGTTTTTGTTGCTTAATTAAATTTCTGAAGAGTTTTCTGGGAGGAATGACAAGAGCCACACCGAGAGCCAGGCAAGGTGTAGAGGAAATCTTGCACTTGGTTCTGAGCTCAAGTGTTGTTCTCACCTCCAAAGAGCTCCTCCAAAGTTTGATTTTTCCAACCAGTAAGAGCTGTGTCTCTTAGATCCTCACTTCTGAAGACACAAGGTTTTATTGCTTCAGCTGTACTCTGGTTTATTGAGCTGAAGTGCGTCAAGAAATGCAGCATTTCCCTCCCTTGCTGTTGTTACCTGAATATTTAGTGCAGAGTTGCTTGTGTGACTCTCTCCTTGAATTCCGAAATTGTGCTGTTCCTTCTTTATTAACACGCACTTACTTCAAACTATAAGGGTTATTATGAAAGACTGCAAATAGTAAGGGCTCTCTACAGAAGATGATAAAATCTTTGTTCTTCACGTAAGCTGATATATAAACACTACTGCAAAAATCCTCTTCAGGCTCCGTGACGTTCTAGTGCTTGATGTCACTTGAACATGGACTGGAAGTAGGTCAGGCTTTTGTAATCTCATTTCTTCAGATTTAGTTTGATCACCACAGAATTTCACACGAGAGTCTCTGCCAGAGCAAGGCAAGTTGTAACGAAGAGATGTGTAACAAGGAGGACTTGGGCTTTGCGGGCTGGTTTTACATAAAACACTTTGTGCGCAGAGGCATTAGGACTGTGCTGCTGCACAAGTTGAACTCGCTTGTTTTTGCTGAGATTGCCAGTATTTGTAAGGTATTTGGATAAATTATTTGAACAGGACATTGTTTGGGGCCTCTTACTCATCCAGATAGGAGGTACTGATGGTTCTGTCCACACTCTTGAGCTTCAACACTTGTATTACACTTCTCCTCTCAAAATACCTTGGTTTTTGTTACACTAGCCATGCTAAGCTAACATTGCAGGTCTTGTTTCATAGATAAGAAAACCAATGCAACAAACCGTATTCTGTCTGATGCCACAAAACCTGGGAGAAGGCAGCTCTTGTTTTTTGTGGATAGTTGGTTAACCTTAAGAGAGTGATGTCAGTTCTGACTTGTTTTTTGTTAGGATTAGCACAGATTCAATGACAGGGCCAAATAAAGCTGCATGAATTACCATCTCTGCTGAGATGCAGAGGAAAGATTTACTGGGCGATATATTGACATGAATTGTCTTCTGTTACCAGTGTGGACCATCATGACCTATGGACTCTACATCTGGATGTACAGAACAAATTTGTGTAGTGTCTTAAAAAACAGTAAAGCTTCCAGCCATCTTGCAGAAGACTGACACAGTGGTTGTGTAGTGTTGCCAAAGAAGAAAACCAGAAGGTGAAAATCCAAAAGGAAGAAACGTAGAGGGGTTTGAGTTGGTCTCCTTTCTTTGCTAATCAAAGATGACATCAGCAGGATCGTAGAGCAATTTATTTGGCGCTGGTGATATTTGGTGCTCGTGATGTTCCACTGTGAAGTAACTGAATGGGAAGGTTTTAATTCCATGCTCGTCCATACTTGCAGCAGCATTATGAGACTATAATCTGTTAAGGCTAAACTCTGTTTTATTGCTTTCCTTTCACAATCAAATTATTTTATGTAGTAATTAAGGTCTTTTGCAAAAATCATAAACATTAGCATATTGCTAATTTAAAAAGCAGTTACTACATAAACGCCTATCACGCAGTGCACATGTTCCACTGTGCACTTTGCTTATGTTGATGTCGCTGTTTCCATTTTTGTTTCAGCTGAGTAAGAGAAGTCTACCCAAAATACTTGCTTTCTAATCAGGTGGATGGTCAAGGATATTTAAATAGCAAAACTGGGCACATAAATTGTAAAATCAGGCACATAAATTGCAAAATGGGCTAAAGCAATCCGTCTACAATCCCTAGTAATTTTACTGTACGAATTTCCTTATCATTGCACATATAAAACACTACAGAGCTAACTAGCTATTCACATGCAAAGAAAACTTATTTTCATGTACAACCGTTGGTGCATTTCTAGGGAATGTACTGCATCTGAAACTTTTAAAAATATGGCCCTTGAAGAAATCATTTCAGACTTTAGGGTTTATGTTTTTAAAGCTAATTGGGGGATTTTGATGCCAAATTCTCATTTACATCCATTTACTTATTTCGAAAAAGCTCTTCTTCGGCAAGTATTGATTTTAATATCTGAAATAAATAATGAGAGCAAAACAACTGCCTAATTTTCATGAAAGTAATGGCTACTAACTTATGTTTTCTATCAAAATAGATCAGGATTGCTGTGACAAATCACTGGTATTCGATTTGCTATAGCTAGAAATAATCTTATCTATCAGATCTCTATATTACCCAAATTATCGTATGTTATTGCTTATTTTCCAGTGTAGGTTAGCACTTTAAGATAGACATTGCTAACATTAAAGCTAATATCAAGATTGGGGTAATATTATTTCAAAGATCCCTGACGAAATGATAATAGTCCACGGCCTTGCTGACCCCTCTGATAAATAAGAGTCCTGAGTTTCTCTTTTAATGTCCTGTATTGAAAGGTAGAATCTCAAGTTAAATAGGGTAAAATTATTAATAAATTCCTTCAGAAATGTTAAAAGTAAGAGAATCAAAGTAAATTTTAGAATCAGTTGGGTTTTGCTATTGGAATAAAGGTCTGCATAATAATGTGCCAGCTTAGGGAAAACCTGTATGCATGGCCTTTGTTGGCCAGACCTCAGCTTGAGCCTTGAATTCTCCACTGTGGTTATTTTGATTCCACACACACACAAAAAAAAAAAAAAGAAAAGAAAAAGGTCCCAATTCTAATGTAACTCCTTACATTAAATTCTTTTAATTCCTAAAACGATTGATGGTTTTTAGGGAAGTTATACATTGCTAATACAGATCTCGATGTTTATTGAAGATACTTCTTTTTAGTTACTCCTTTGTGTCTAAAAGCATGCGGGTTTTATTGAATGTAAAATACTGAAAGGAACACAGAATCCATATTACATGGCATGTCCTGCTGTGGCCTTGCTTTAGCAAAGAAATGTAGCGAAAACGTGCTGATAATATCCTTTGTCTTCATTATAAGAATCTGTGTAACCACATTCTTTCTGATGTAAGGCCATTTACCTTGACTCCCAACTACATTTAATCTCATTACACTCACTGTCATTATAGCAACATCTTTATTCCACTTGAAAGACTTAAAGCTCTGGAGGATGATATTACAGTAAGGGCAGAATATGCTTTATTGAGTAGGGTCCTGTGTAAATTCCAGATATGATCACGCCATGCATTTTTATGAGCCTGCTCACACGATTCTGGGTTAATGCAGCAATTGTGATTCTTCCAGTTAAAATGGGGATGGGAAATCAGACCATGAATAAGCATCTTAAATATTTTGATATTGAAAGGACCACAAAACATGTATGAAAAGATCTTAATATAGATCTTGACTTAAAAAAGAACTTCTGTACTTTTCCTGCAAAAGATTCTACGAAGTGAAAATCTGTATAACTACAAATGCTAATATCAGAAATAAGAGTAAATTAATTCCAAGACAGGAAATGACATCATTGTAACTTACCCTCAGTATAGAACTCAGTATTTCAAGGATCATATTGTGTTTTTGTAATTTTAATAACAAAATCTACAGTGCTGAATTGAATAAGCTTTACTCCTGGGAAAAAAAAATAAATCGAGTTTAGTTTGCTTGGCAAGGGATCAGCATTAGAGTGGAAATGTTCAACCAAAATGCTTCAGCAAACTGAAAAGCCGGAGAGGCAGAGTTTGGGTGTCCCTGAGAGGTGGTAGAACACAAGGATCTGCTGCCATCTGCTCTGCCCAGCTCTCTTAGGCCTATAAAATATATTTCTGAAAATACGTCTGTGTGTTGGATTACCTCTTTCACCTCCTGTATTCTCGTAGGTGGTTGTGTAGAATCACGAGTGCAAGGTGCGAGCAAAATTTATTTGGGGTCAGATAAACTCTGTTCTTCATGTCTTGCTCTAGACAGTGAAATAAATAGCTATGTGAAATTAATGTGTATTAAGATATTTGTGAAAAAATAGTGAAAATGTCCTGGTGCATGTCTGAATAAAACACTGTCGAAGCACTCAGCATGACCATGCTGATAAATAGACTTACCCAACAGCTGAAGGGCAAGTTATTGGTTCTTGCCTTTGGTCAGTGATAACGTCGTATGATCTTGTCATTTATTATGGTAGATTTTATTAGGTGTGTTATTATAGCCTGCCCGTGAAATTTTATGTACTAGTAGAAAATAAAATTATAGTTTATCAGATTATTTCTCTGCCTCTAACTATGCTAGATGGGTGAAAATAGCTTTGCAAGTTATAGAACTTCTTAATGAATACAGACCTAAAGGCTGATAATGTTAAAGATGATTCTCTCTGCTCTTGAGCCTCTTTTAGCAGCATCCAGTGCTGGTCCTGGACTGACCCAGGGGTAACAGTAAAAGCTGTGAGTTATATTGAGGTGGCTGCTGAAGTTTTCATTTTGCTTTGTGAATGGCTACAAAATGTAAAGACTGGGTATGGCTTAGGCTGATATATGCAGAATTGTTATTATTTTTTTTTTTAGGGGCAAGCTTTCTGCTATATTGACTTAAGTAAGTATCCACGTTGCTAATCGGTTCAGCTGATTTAGGTAAATGGTGTTTTTTGAAGATGACTTAACATGCAAGATCAGTCATATGAATAGAAATAATTGCCTATCTAGCCATTTCAGTAGCTTCTGGTGTTCTCTGCCTTTTATCTCACCTCACAAAGCAACTTCATCAGGCCATAATAAGCGTTACTCACACGGGACATGTAAGTCTGGCTTTGAAGGGGCATATAAATGATGAAAGGAGACACAAGACAGGCAGGAAATAGAACTGAGTGAGGTTGTAGATTCTTGCAGATTTTTCTTCCCAGCTGTTATTCAGTGAAAAGATTTCCCCTTCCCTCGTGCCACAGAACCACAGCGCTGTGCTACGTGTTCCTGGCTGATCCATGGCGCAGTATCTTCATCATTTTTATTGAACTGGGGAGACGGGAGATCGGGCTGACACGGGGCTTCCTCACAAAAAGATTCATTGGTTTTTCCACCGAACAGAGTTCTCATTACTGAGGAACATGATCTAATTTCCACTCATACAATGGATGGGTCCCACAGTTCACAAAAATATATGGAGGGGAAAAGCGTCGTACAAACCCTTCGCTTTGTCTTTGGTTTCTCAGAGTTTATCCCCAAATGAGTTCAACAAAATGCTGTTTGTATTTCCTTTTCATATGTAATTCCATCCAGGCATGTCTAGAAGTGACGTTTGTCCCAGGTTGCGCAGTCACCTATTTGTACAGGCTGTGTTCCTGAGGCAGTAACGGGCTCCCTGGCACCTCCTCAGAACGATGGTTCTTTTCTCAATCACTCTTTACAGTAGTCTTCCTGTGCGTTAGTATTAAATTTCGTATTTGCTAGTTATTTCATTATTTCTTTGCTCTGTAATTAAGCTAATGACTTCATTGCTTTTCTCCTCTCTGATCAACCAGGAAAACAATTTCTTTTCCGTGTGTTCCCGCTCAAGTATGTTCTGCTTTTATGTAAAAATTAAGGGATTTGATCCCATGTCTTTCTCTCCTGTATTAGAAACAATCAGATCTAGTTTAAGATTGGCAGATACCAAGTAATCCCTGTTTAGAAAGTTTTGTGTTCCGGAAGTGCTGCTCTCATCACTCGTCTATCAAATAGTAACGGGTTGGCTGGTTTTGCCACTACGTCTCCATCATGCTGCAAAATACTCCCGTAAATTCTGTTGTGTTTGTAGTTCTAAGACTCATACAGCTAAAAACAAATGGTTGATAGAATTTGCTCTTTTGAGAAGAAAAAATCTAAAAAAGGCAGGTGTACAAAGCTGTAGCAGAATCCTAGCAACAGTTAAATTTACAGAAAAAGCTTGGCCTAACCTTATTTATTCTTGGATTTGCATCTGGATTTAATTATGTAGAAATTGAAAAAGGAGAGATACTAGACATTGCTAGTAGACGTATTTTGACCTAGTCTGACTCTTTTCAAGGATTCCTAAGTTCACAATTTTGAAGGAGTATTCTTTGAAAAAAAAATGAGGTAGATAAAGCATTCTTCAGAGAAAATGTTTGTAGAATTGGAGTCTGAATCAGTGACTGACACACCATTTTCTCACTCCTCCTCCCAATTGGATTTTAATTTAAAAATCTGAGATATTTTCACAAAACTAATCATTTATTTTGATCCTGTGAATACATTCTCCTTGAATAAAGGCAAAATCAATAGGAGAAAACAATTGATGAGAGGAAGAAAAACCATTTTCCTATGCTCTAAAACTATAGCTGTCCATTGACAAATGGTAGCATATTCTACAATTAGCTTATAGCATATCTCAAGGAGAAAGATACAGAAAAGACTTACGATGGTCTCTCAGTGGGACACATCAGTGTCTGGTTTGGGGGATGATTCAAATCCACTTTGTCCTCCACCACCTTACCATCAATTTTCTTAACTTCAGCTAGCTGCCGGAAAAGTTTTCTATTTGCTATTGATATGTGCAAGTTAATTGACACTATTAATCTGCATTCCAGATATCTAGATATCCCAACTACTAATTCCATTTTTCCCATACACTTGACAACCTATGGACTGATGCATGTACGATCTTATCCATCATTACAGTCTGATTTCTTTGATTATAACAAACTCACTTAATCTTTATGTTCTGTAGGAAATGCTTGGGCTTTTGGTAAAGGAAAAGCATTGTATAATTCAGCTGACTGCCTTGGGTTTAATCTGCTCTAGATGATTTCCTAGAATTTCCACAGACATATCTGTACCCACACAGAATTCTTCTAATCTGCTGCTCCTGGAAGAGGACGTTGCATTTACAACAGCACCAGTGTGGATGTCGCAGTTTTCTGATTGTTTCATCGTAACTATTTAATTGTTCAATGCTGTATAATGAGGTTGGTTCAGTGTGCGGACCCACAGTAATGGTTTTGTTGTTGACTTTTCTTCCAAACGTACCATTAAGTGCTGATAACAGCATCATTTCTCTGCCCAGCAGATGTTTGGGGCCTACCAAACCCATTTGCCAGCGGAAGAAAATACAGGAATATAGAAAGTCTTTTGATTCTAAATGTGGTTAGCGTACAGGTGCTCCTGGGATACAGGTGCTATTGAACAGAACTCTTCTACGTGAGGAGTCTAAGCCAACAATAATGCTCAATATCCAGACAGAAATTGTCTCAAAAATGGAGGCGGGGATGAGCCCAAGCGCTCCTGGCACTCCTGCGGTTCCTCTCTGATCATCACTACCTTGGTATTAGAGAGCACATTCTTTTCAGAACTGGCACGTAAGGAAAAGAATATAGAAAATTGCATCTAGGAGCATCTTTTGGGCACACCTACCAGAAGATTATGTTTGCAGATAAGATTTATTAAGCCTTAAATGGAGCTAAGTACATATTGCTCTTTGTTAATGATGCTTGGTCGTCCTGCTGTACTATAGAGAATACTTTTTTTTTTTTCATATACCTTTTGGGTAAATATGTCATGGTGCTGGTTGATAACACTGATTCCAACAGCTGAATCATTTTGCTTACTTTTTGCTTCAGGTATCCCGAACAGTAAGCACAGACCTCATCTGTCTTTAAAATCCATAAAAAATTTCCATTGGAAACCTAGTTTGAGCCCCAAAACGCATTGTCAGTTATGAAAATGATTTAGTCTTTCAAGAATCATCTAGTATTACTTGATACCCCACCAAAGTATTTGTCCTCCACAATCTGTTTTCATCGTGAGTTATTTACATTATGTATGTTTTCCCACAGTATAGCACATACAGGCAAGTCAGGATTTTCTAGCTTAAAGAGAAATGGCTCGTAGTACAAAAAGTGAGAAGATTTTGTTTCTTTACCCTGTGTTCTCACCTTTTCTGATTTACTAACGTATAATTGAAGATTAACAGAGCGGCTGACAGTATGCACCAGCCTGTTAGTTTTAATTCCTGGGTTTATCAGAGAAGTCTACAGAAAATGAAGATACGCTGCACATCACTCAGGAATAACTTAGAAGTTCTTCAGTGACACGTTTCGTGACCTAATCCCTGACAGTGTTTCCTAAAGGCAGACAGACCTGTAACAATTTGAGGCTGAAATACCAGTCCTTATATTTCTCATGGTCTGACGAGCTGCAAAAACTTGTGCAAAAGCATCTTCAATTTTTTTTTCACCAGAAATTTCTACCTCTGTGGCTAAAACTCTTAGTCCTTCAGATATATATTCTGCCTTGTTTCTTCTCAATATAGAAGAAAAGGATTAATTTCTCCAATTCCGTTTTAAAAAAAAAAAAACCCATACAAGTTGTTTCTTTTTGCTGGTTGTTTGGGGGGTTTTTAAATGTTTTCCCTTAATTCGTGTTCATACCAGAATCTTACTATTCACAGAAAACATGCAGATGTTTTTGCTTTCACTGTTATTTCTTGTGGGGGTCACGTGCTGCTTTTAATTACAACCTTATTCCCTACTGAGACCTGTGCAAGTGTTATCCAGAGCAACATGTTAGCCACCACATTTAGACTGAGAAAAAAGGGTCTTCTGTGTCAGGGGTTTACTGTACTGGAATTATTAACACCTTCACCATCCTCACCAGTACTTTGAAATTCTTCAGCTGAAATTCATCCTAAGTGAAGTCAACCATAATGAATTCTCAGCCTGCTGGCTAATTCTGGGACAGATGATGAGTTCTGAGGTATAACATTAAACTAGAGACATGTAACTGCAAAAGAAAAAGAGTGGTTGTAAATGCTGATGGGCACGATAATTACGCATTAACAATGACTAATGAATAAATCAAGTGGAGACTACAAAGAAAGGATCCCAATGACCGGTGGTCAAAGACTGTGCTTTGCGTTGTACATTCAAGGATAAATCTGTGGTTTTTAGTGAAAGTGCTCCAAATCGTTACCTCTTTGTTTCAGAATGTACCTTGTTTTTATGTTATATTTCATTAACTCTATGAAATATGTGCAAAAGTGCCAAGAAATTGATTCCTTCAGGCACGTTTATGTGGTGTCATTGATCCAAGTAGGAATCGCATAAAGTGCCATTGATCTGAACGGGGGTCGGGTTGAAACGTCCAAGGGAAGAAAACGGTACTTTGGTTCTATAGGAGCAAAACAGCCACTAGAGGAATTAATTCACATGCACTTTTCCAAGCAAGTCACAAATTATTCCTCTAAGTCCTAAGACTGGAGACTTGTCTGTCTCACCAGCAGGCACGTGAGTCTTGTATTTGTTGCTGCAGTGAGCGATAAATTAGCAAGAGCTGATACAATATTAACCTCCTTTAATTGCAGTCTCCTCGTTGTCTCTTTGCTCTGCTGTATATATTTAGTTGCGCAGTCTCCGGGCGCTGTGGTGTTTCCAGTATGATCACAAATAAATGACTCTGCAGTTCGTTTTCAGGCACCAGTGATGAATTTTCATCAGCCTCTAGTAATGCTTAAAGAAAAATTTGTCTGTTTCAAAGAATTAAAGCAAATACTTAAATTGGTTCCTATCTGTTATTTCCATACAGTCTCTTCCAGGCACTGGCGAGAGGTTAAATTCAGACCACAGATAATATATCATCTAAGCATTTTATCAAATCCAGAAATGATCAGAGAAGACAAGGGAGAGGGCACAGATGAAAATGCAAATGGAAACCTCGGAATCTGATGAATGGGAAGATGAGTGACTGGGCAGGTGGACTCTACTGATACGCAGCTGAAATCAGAGAATACTTCGTGGCTGAAAGGGGTGAATATTGGATGAAATGAAATTTAAGGTGCTGAAAGCTACAGTAGGTGGGGAATTCACTGAGTTTTTAACATATTCCAAACTAGGTGCTCTGTGTAGACACCTTGTCGCAATAATCAGCACTTGAACCTTGGTGATGCAATTCTGCCCAAACTAACTCATCCTGCAGACTGCAGAGTTATTTCCACTTTCTATTGTATAGTGCTGCTGTAAAAAATTAAATCACTGCCACAGTGCATCTAGAAGACAGGATAATTTATTTGTGACTGATAGAATGTAGTAGCATCACAGCTGATTTTTTGGGGAGTTTCAAATCTACGTCAGAATCGGGTTTGGCACAGCCCCGACTTTCTGAAAACGCTTCTGCAAGTGCGAGGTGTGGAATTACTGTGGAAAGTGATACACACCTAAAATTAATTGCTTTTTATACTTTTTATAAAAGGCTTTTTATAAAAGCAAAGCCTTTTTATACTACTTGGCTGATCTTGAAACAAAGTTAGCATTTCAAAAACACTTACTGAAACCATCAGCTTTCTTGCAGTGCATTCCAGTTCAATAACTTTAATGAAGAGAAGTCATATCTTCACATTAAAATTCTAACAAGGAAAATATTTTCTAGTCATCTCTGACTCCAGAAGCTGTGTTTTTTCCCTTTGTTTTCCACTGAGTTGTATTGCTTTCCAGGAAGAAGTATCCGTCATTCATGTACAATATCCTAACCTTAAAAAGACCAGATTTATATCTATTTCCAGAGGTCTGCCAGCCTGGGCCTCTTGGTGGGAAATTACTGGGAAACAGGTTCTATTGTATTATACAGCACATTTTTGAGAGCCACAAAATAGCATAAGATTGACTTTTGCACATGCATTACTGATTGTTATTGCCTCCAAGGGTAATTATTCTGGCAGTATTTGTGTAACCGCTTAATACTTGAAGTTGCACTGCTCTGGTGCACATCCCAGGGTTGGCAGAGGAGCCACAGAGCAAGCGCGAGGGGTTAATTGACTTTTATTGAAGCAGTTTATAGCTGGCTCTGGTCTTCATCCTTAAGCACTACTGATCCACTGGAAACTCAGATCTATTGGGACAAGATTTTTAAAGATGTTTAGTTTTCCACTAACCTATATTTTATTTGCGTCGTTTCATTTTTTCCTCAAGATACTCTGGTGATAAAAAGGATAAGGTCATTGTTACTGAGTCTCTTTTTCTTAAGGTGAACATATTAAATTCTCTTGCCCATTAAAGGGCAGATGTTGCATACTTTTTTTCAGAGAAATTTGCATACACTTCAGTTTGCTGAACAGAAATTGCATTAATTCAGTAGGCAGCTCTGTTTGCTTAGTTTACATAAAATGCTGTGAGGAGATCTGAGAGGTGAAGTGTTACCCTTGTAAGTGATTTTTAAGATATCAAATCTTATTTCAGTTAATTCTAATGGTTTGCTACTAGTAGTATTTTACCATTATCACCGTTCTGTGTGTTTGAGCTCTATTAAAGATTTAGATTAAAGTTTTATGGAATACACTTTTTTATAATTCGGAGGATTTTATGGATTATTATTCATAACATCTGCTACTTACAGAAAAAAAGCCTTAAAATGCTCCTTTAATATGTATTTAATGGTTGTGATACCATTTTATATTAAATAAGATTTGTTTTATTTTAGCAGTTGTGTTTGTGCAGCTGTGGAAAGATTTGTTTGCTCTAAAACCCCTTAGGTCTGAGGTTTATAGCTTGGCTATTAAAACTTTCATTACAGGGAAACTTGATATCTCTCAGCATATAACATGTATATGTTTTTTGCGAAAGACGGAAGACTGGAAAAAAGAATACAAAATAGATATTTTAATATTAACGAGTGCTTGCTGGTAACTAAGTAAAGGAGTAATGTAGATCCTTCCTGTTTTCCTGCTGTATGTTTTATAAATTCGTTTTCTTGAGAAGCAGAGCTTTGCTCGAATTGGATGTAGCTCCAGGAGAGATCTTGGAAGGCGTTCTAGACAAATCGAGCTGAAGTCCGTGTTTATTTTTACCCGCAGGAAACCCCCATTGCTCGGTTCGTGGTTGTCGCTGAACGGGCAGGTGTGTCCACAGAAGGGGCCCGGGAGGATCCGCGGGCTGGCGCGACCAAGTGACAGAACTGTGCGAAATAGCGGCGGTGGTCTGGCAGGAGTCGCCGAGCAGGTGGGTCCGAGGCGCCTGTCTCCAAATCAACGGCGCTGATAACTCCCGCTTGCCTGCTGCCTGACCCGGGAGGCAGCTACGTGCTTTTTCCCCCGCATTATTTGTCACCAGGCTCCTCTTCTGTACATTTTGACATGCCTGGAATTGCCTTACTCTTGATGGATTTGGGATCCAGAAATTGTGTGTGTATATATGAATGTGATGTATGGTGAATTGGAGAATTTGCATATACATGTTGGGAGGCATACATTTACATACAAGAGCAGGTGCTGATACTGGTTTTTACTGAATACAGACAACAGTGTCCATTTAGAAGGTCTAGAAAGCCCTTTCTCCTCTTGTATCATTACCTTTGTTCACCTGCATTTCCAGATACTAATAAGTATGGTAGAATAAGATAAAAATATCACCTTAATCAGCAAGAGAGTCGTCTTTCAGAAATGTTATTTCATCAGGAAAAAGACTGGTCAAATGGAAGTGTCTAAGAAATCATGAACGTTACATTAGGGAACTTTTCCAAAAAGGATAAAGTTTTTGCTAAGTGAATAGACTAGAAATAGTCAGCGGTCTGATAATTACAGCATTTACCTAAGAGCGGTTGGGGCAATGCTTAGAATGTGGCCCTGAAGACCATAAAGGTTGTGCCTGAGCAAAGAGGACGTAGCAATTTTGAGGTGATGTTTTCTTTCTCAAAAACTACGCATTACAAGAAGGTAACTGAGAGCAGCCGATATGGACTTGAAAATGATAAATCGTACTTTGTCAGCCTGAAACTATTCATCAAAAAAGAGCGTGGTGGAGAAGGGAAGCGCAATGAATGGAATATACCTTGATTCAATAAAGACTTTTCACGCTGTCTTCCACAGCATTTTCATTTGGAAACTTGGGAAGTTTGGACCAGATGACAGGAGTATTAAAGAGCCTGAAAACTGATTGACTACCAGGCTCAAAGGGCCAACTAGTGCCTTGATGTCAGAGTATCCAGGGGTACATACTGAGGCTGTTTAGATTAAATATCTTTGTCAGTGATCTGGGTGGTACAAGCAGCCAAATGGCAGATGACACTAAATCAAGATAGAGCTTCAGTGCAGACGGACCAGGAAAAACTTCAGAGTTTGGCCAACATAAACCTGCTCAAGAAGAGCAAAGCGAAGCACAAAGTTTTGTAGGGGAATGGAAAACCCTGGGCCTTGGTACAGCCAGGAACAAAGTGCAGATGGTCCACCGAAGGGTTGTCGGGATTTGTGATCCAGAAAGCCCTGAGGATGAGGGAGATGCCCTTGTTCTACCTGGCTAAGATGCTACTAGCAGCCTACATCTGCTTGAACAGGAATTGCCAACATAGTGGGGTCAGTCTCTCCTCAATCGATGGCACAAAAAGGGGCAATGGCCATGAACTGTGGTTTGGAGGGTGTGAATGAGCCATCCTAACAAAAGTGCCAAGCCATATACAGGTTGTGAGTGTGCTTTTCGTACTCCCAAACCTCATAATCATTTATTTTAATATCTTTAACACTCCAAGCAACACAGAATGAGTCTAAACCAGGCGAAAACTTCCACAGTCAGTCAGTCACTCCCTTCCTCAGCTGTCTGCTCTCATTGCACTCTATTTAAGTCTCTTCTGGGAGTATTCAGATTTCCTTTTTTGAACAGTGGAATGAATTAAAGGTAAAATATCAACTTGGAATTCCCCAGGAAAGGAATTTCAGTCAGCTTTCATAACAGGCTTTAAGCAGATTCAAAGAGGGGTTTGGTTTATGGATTAACAGCACATGCAGAGCATCCGCATTGACCCAGCAGACACTAACAGCTCTGTCTGAGGTGTTTGAGTCTGTCAGGTTAGTGATTAACTGATTAAAAAACCTCAGTGGTTTTTGACATAATGGACTATCATATTCCATCAAGTAAACCATACAAGATTATTTAAAATTGCAATTCAGATTAAGAAGAACTATTTTTCCTAGAATATAGTAGAGTTATGTGGAAAATAAAGCACTAATAGAATTGCCAGGATAATTTACCGTTGCATGACATGAAAGTGGCTTAAATCTCTGCTGGCAGATGAGCACACAGAGTAATGGTTCAAAGTGATCGTTACTACTTAATCATGGCACATTCTGCTGGAAGAGGTAGTTATCATTCTCCAAAACGATGCATTTGTATTTCCTCAGCTCTTCTTCCTCTTCATGGCATATATCAAGTGACAAGGTGCATATTGAAACGAAATTTGTTTAAATTGTTGAGTTAGTAGAAGAATGGCCATGAAATACTTGTTTAAACTTTCCTCAAATAATGAAAAGCATTTCAAATTGCAGTTATCACTGTTATCATCATTGACTTGAAAATCAGTAACACATAATTCTTGTTTTTACTCCTCTCATTTATATTTTATTTATGTATTTACAGATGCAATCAGGTAACATGATGACAGTTCCATATCCTATTCCTAATGTTTGGTTTTGCTACATTACATTTGCATTATTTTCTTTAGCTGGCATATTGTGGAACAAAATTTAATTGTTGCTATTTTTAGTTTACCAAATTAACCTTCTTCAGGAAGAACACCTGCAGAAGGAGTCCCTGGAAATGATATGCACATTTTTGCATATAGTACATGAATACCATGGTGCATCTTAATAGATGAGATGTAGTTTGAAAAGGTCAATAAAAATCCGTAAATTATGAAAAAATATGAACAAGATTTTAAAAATTCCCAATATTTTGGATGCCAGTTGATTCACACCAAAGGGGCACTGTTCTTTCCAGGTGTCGGGGGACATGCCTGTTATATTATGCCTGATATATCTTCATGGAATTCTTTTGAATATTGAAATCAAAGTGGTTTGGTTTTACTCATGGAAGTCATTATTCGGCCAAAGAAAAGGAATGCCCACAGCCCAGAGAAATACTGCCAGAGCTTTTCAGGGCGAGAGAGGTGACTCACCTGCATTCCTGAGTATCACCCCGATTCATGAAGATGACGAAGATTTGTAAGTTGGTTATAGGCCATTAGACACCTCAGTGTTGTATCTCTTGTTATTTTTAACTAAAGAGCCATCACTGTCTTCCAAAGCTCTAAAAATGTCTACGTAACAAAAGGTATCAAGACATTTTCAGTTAATGAAAAGCACTGAATGATGGGTCATTAAGACATTCAAATGCTGGTCATATGTGAAACTCCAAAACTATACAAAAGTCTTAGATTTAATTCATTTGGTTCTTGGTATTGATTAGTAAAGGTAATTTGCAAGACAACTGGTGAATGGATGGACTCCTTAATATTTTTGTTATAATGGACATTGTCTTGTGTTAAAAGGAAGAAGATGATAGTTAATGACACCTTGCAAAGTAACTTTTGCCATGGAATTCTCTTTTGATGCATTCATCGCTTTGTGACAGTGTTTACTGTTTAAAGTCTGTCTCTCATGACTAGTCTTCCTCATCCCAACAGGACTGAACCATTTCAAACATTCTGATTTCACAACCACACAGGGTTTACAATACAAATTTCTCCTGTATCTCATTAAGATTAGAAAGAATAGATGTCACATATGTTTGCAGGAGCAGATTGCTCCTTGATGTTTTAGTAGAGGTTTCTTTTTTCTTTTTTTTTTTAATCTTATATTGAGCTTTCTTTTCCTTGTTTTCATTGTGTTTTCCTTCTCTCCTTTGAAGTGTCCTATACTCAGACTCCTGGCCAGGATGGGGTGACGCTGCTCGTTCTGCCGTCCCCATTGTGTGTCCATTTGTTTGCTAATGTCAAACATCCCCTGTGCATTAGCTCAAACTGGATGAAGTCATGTCCAGGCTCTTCATGATACTACCAAATACATGAAAAACACCTGTCTTGTATGATTGTTATAGAAATTATAACATTATAACAGCTTCCTTCAAATCAGGTGTTCAATATGACGTTTGTGTCTATAAGATCTTCAATGAATTATTTTTTAAATGACTCTAAACATAAGTTTTCTGCAGACTATGTCTTGCTTATCTTTGCCTGTAAAGACCTTGTGTAAGTCTTGAAGGTACAGGAGATCTACAAAATGTTCTTGTTCTTGGGATTTTAAATTATAATTTATCAACTGAAATACCGTTCTTTACCACAATAGAAATTAGAAAATTGAACAAAGCTAGTTGTTATATTCAAAAGAGGAGCTCTACCAACCTGTGAGATATCAGAAACCAGGCCAGCCAGTCTAAAAAACTTTTTGAGTTTTGCCCCAAGTGAGTAATTGTTGAAATGCCTTGAAAAATACGTCTCAATTTAGGGTTTGTAGGATAATGCTCTCACTGAACATTTTCATACCAAATAGTACAGATGTGGCAGTCAATTAAAGGCAGCAGCAACTGGAAAAATCTAGAGAACCCATGCTTAAAAAAATCAAGAAACTTTAATTTTGTGTCATAAGAGAGCCGCAGTACAAATAAAATGGGTTGATATTTGATCCACAGAAAGTGATACTAATTAAAGGACTTATGGAGATCATGTCCTGATTTTACATTTCTGGGAAATATTGGGCATTGCATTTGAGAGGATACAAGGTGTTATTTTAAAGTCTATGCACAAGATGAAAACAGTGAATGTAATTTTTTTAATTCATACAGATGCTTTTTATAGCTCATCATATAGTAAAGTTAGAATTAATTTACTCAATCCAAGGATTTAAATGATGTAGAAAAAATGATTTTGTCCTTTTATAAAAACTACAGAGAAAAAGATTTAGAATTGTAGAACAGAGAAAGACAATTACTGTGGGCAAAATCAATGAGACTGTGCACAAGGGAGAGAGGGATACTCAGCAGGAGTGAAGGGTTAGTAGAAATAAGCCTTTAGTGTGAAATTCAATCCTGCACTAAGTACCAACATAGACGTGTCGCACGAACCAATTAAGGGCCGTTTAAGACTGATGTACTTTTTCATTAAGTGTCTCTTAAATGTAAAACTTTACTAGGTCCCATCAGTCAAATATTCACTTAGAGGTGACCAACAAAGGTAGTAGAAAAGCTTTTCCTTTAAATTACCTTTTCACCAGGAAAAATCTTGCTGAGAAGCTTGATGACAGTCTCTAGTAATGGGAGGTTACAAAAGGTAGTCTGTGCTTTCACAAGTCCCTAGCTTATTTATAATTAAGAAATGCGCTGAATTTTGCTCTGCAAGGCAGCAGTTCCTCATAGAACAGCTTGTGAATTAGTAAGAAAGAGTACTAATTGTTTGCTTGATCATTAATTAGCCATCCCGCCTTTCCATATCATCATTTAACTCCATTAAGCTTAATGTTTATATATATATACCATGATAATGATCTCGCATACAGATAGCAGTGGAATGCATAGTGATTAGTGAAGCAATAATCGCATAAAACATAATTAATTTCATCAGAGTTAATGTTAATTCCATCAGTTTGCAGCATTACAATAGAAACTGGATCACAATTGGAGACGTATGTTTTGAGATCATATTTTATTACCAGATAAAATTCTTTCCAGAGGAGCAAAACCCCACGAAAGTAACTGAAAACACCACCAAACAACCCCCTCAAACAACAACAACAACAAACCAGAGAAGAGGCTGAGTTTTCTAGTGATATCAGTATAATAGTTAGAAGTCTTGAAGCTCTCATTTATTTTAGTCCTCATTTCATGACATGATGATGACACAACAGTGATGCTTTTCAAGAGTCGTGTTTCTGTTTTCTACATGTTCTTCCATATTTTGATTGGGACAACTGAAATGTAGACTATCTGTGAAAACTCGTTAAAAGCAACAAAGCTAGTGAGGTGTACATTAGGATTTACACATAAAGCACTTCAAAGATGACAGTGGTTCAGAAGGTATAAACTGATGCCCCTTTGGGTCATTTGCCAGTTCACAGCACTGGGATTCTCACCCTGCAGTGGTTCTGTCTGGGAAGGGTGGGCAGTTGTGGGAACACAATTCGGAATAGTGATGGGGACATTTTCTGCATTGCACATCTCAGGGAGAGAAATGCATCATGGAATCAAGGGCCAGTGCATTTAGGCCAAAGAAAATAAAATATGTTATGCAGAAAATAGTTAGTCCGTGCATTTTTCAATGGCAAAAAAGACAGATAACATGTCTGTAGGTAATGGGGCTGGGTAATTTTTGTTTGCTAACACTATTTGTAGCTATGATAATACAGATGATCTAATCTCATGTGTCACTTCAGTCAGTTAGATGTCTTATGGGTATATAAAGCAGGGACATAAACTATGAGAGGAGCTGTAGAACAGTAGATGGACCCATTATGACAAATTCTCTGTTACTTGCTCCGTGCATACCCAATCCAGATTGCCCACTGTTGCCAAAGTGCAGAAAACATTTCTATTTTAAGAGTTAGTTTGGGCAAGCAAAGCTGATAAATGTTAGAGCTAAAACAAAACTATGGAGCAGAGCTAAGTGACCCAACAATAACATCTGACAACTTTTTTATTCATATGACACCTGGTTTATACAGCTGTAGCTCCCACTGCTTTCAATGGTTCCTTATGATTTACATTCCTGTAAATGACGATGTGATCAATCCTTGCACAAAAAGGCACTTCCAGTTGAGATTTTTCTGTCTCAGTTCTGTGCTGCACAGGTTCAAATGCTGTTTTCTCTTTTGTCGCTTTTTGGCCAAGGCATGTTCTCTGTAAAAGGTTCTGAGAGACTTCTGTCACATTAATACTTCCTAACTGAAGACATCATTTGCCAGAGCCTATATTCAGTGTCACACTCTTTAAAAGAATCGCCCTTGGCATCACAGCCTAATGGCATTACAAATCCTGTCACCGGATCAACCGTGGAGTGGTAAGAGAGGTAGAAATATTAGAATGGGGCTCCATAGTCATAGAGCTTGGCAAAGAATAATCTGACTCATCCCAATGAAATGTTGTCAATCTCCGCTCTCCTGATTTACAGGCTGACTGAAGACCACCGGAATCAATCTTCACCTGTCCAAGGGGAGCAAAGAATTCCAATTTAAGTGCTCTGCAGTGTTCGAAATAAGAAGAAACTTGAACTTCGTGTGCAAACAAATCAGTGGCATCATCACTTGTTTCAGCCTTAACAAGGAAGTAAATCACCTTAGCGAAGCATTCTTCTTGGATAAATCCTAAACCAAGATCATATAATCCAGCAAACCCCTCATGGACTTCAGTACATGTAGTGCAATCTGTCAAGAAGCCACCTGAGAAAGCACCGAGCAGTGTCGAATTTGAATATATCAGACTGCAGCCTCTCACACAGCCCCATCAGGTAGTTGGGTAAGTCGTGACAGAAAGAGGTATTTATTGGGTTCTTTCTACACATTTCTGAAAACTAAGAGAATTTCCAAAGCCGCTACAGTACAGAAAGTTTACAGAATTTCCTAAAATTAAATGGATGCATTCATATGATGTATATACCATTTCACAGGAAAACCTAGTCTTGCCAAAACCAAATGTGTTTGGTATAACAACCTTAACTATGTTTCCTGGAAGAATTGTTAGTGGTTTCAATCTATTATTTTATATCATTAGTTGGATTTCCATTTTAAGTCTTAGAAAAGGGTGTTTTTCATGAGAATAGTTGTCCATTATTATCCACCCCTGATGGCACCCCATAGGACAAGGTTTTCAATGCACTGCTGATACAGCAAAAATCAGTAGGAGCAGGTAAGCGTAGCTAAAATGGAAGAAACTTGAATGTAAGCAAACCATTCAATCATTTCTGATTTTGTTATCAGCTTCTTTAAGTAGACTGGTTTAGTCGTTTACCAAAGAAAAAAGTGAAAGCACTGATGGAAAGAAACCTTCTACAACAGTTGTGTTGTGCAGATGCAATTAGTTTCCCTTCTGTAAAACCATCAGAAAACTTAATGGCTCCCTAAGGTATATTTAAATATCCTTTGATGAATTTTCTTGTGTCATGGTTGATTGTGCATGTGTCACACCATTCCAAAGATGTGTACAGTGGGAGCTATCAGTTCTCCTGGATAACTTTATATAGCTTCATATATAATCACAAACAATTTACACGTGTTAGATCTGTGCAGGAACAACCCTATTTGCTCCAGTCCTTCAGTGAAAAGGTTCTTGTCTGTCATCTTTTTGGGTAAAGATTGTTACCTACAAAGCAAACGTTCAGTCTGAATGTGAGGAAGAGGATGGGTCCTGTGTCTGTTAGTGTAGCATGTTTAAGTGAATTAGTAAGACTGAAAACAATGAAAGTATTTTTTAAAACGCTTCTTTTTATGTGCCAACCAGTCACTAACTGAGGAAGCAAATGTCATCTTGTGTTGGACTCAACGTCCCTGCAAACACTGGGCAGCATCCTTGCCAATGACCATTCGTATAATGCTTCCTTCATTCTGCTAACGAGTTACTCATTATTCAGATTGCTGCTACCACCTTAAAATCATCCCTTCTCCTTAGAGCTCTAATGTGATTTTCGCTGGTTATCTTTCTTTTTTTTCCCATGTGTTGTGCCAGCAGTGCCTGGTTAGTACCACATAGAATTTACATCCTCTTGATTCCAGGTACCGGGAAAAGAAAGAACTTTTAATTTTTTGTTGAAGGCTATAGAAAGGAAAAGCAAGAATCTTCACTAATTACAATATTACAGACAATTTCTTTTCAATTTGTGACCTGTATGTGTGGGGATACATGAGAACCGCTGCTTACTTTTCCCGTAGCGTTGGGATTCTGGTGTCCTTGGGGTCTGTTCTTCAGCCTGGGTGAGCACAGCCCGTTTCACCCCCGCTGCAACACCCGAGTCCCTCTCTCCTGAAATTTTCAAAAATCAGCCCGAGAGTCTTAGAAATTTCCTAGAAACTTACAATCTAAATACTTCTGATTGGTAAAGCTGTGAGCAATTGCTAGGATGACTTCGCGGTGATAATCGTTAACAACCTCAGCAGGATATGGCCTTTTAGCCTTGCCTTTTCAGCTCTGCCAAATAATATTTTTGACTCATTGTTATGCCTCATTATGCCATTAATTCACAATATATTATTTCACTGAAATAGCCTGTTCTTGTTACCATGAAAATTAGTGGCAACGTCATCACTGCTGGCTGTCGTTTGCTGTGCTTTAAAATTATTCACATAAATCACTGATATCAAAATATAGGTGTTGTACATCCCAGTTTAAACAAAGTCTTGTAGACAGAATGTGTAAATGGAGGACTGAGCGCAAATAACACTTTCTGTTGCTACAAATACATCTTTTTTCTTTAAAAACAGGAGCGGGGGAGAAGTAAGTTCTTTGATGCTAATTCTATTTTTAATTAATTTTTAGGGTCATGAATTAACATTACTAGAAAGTGTGAAGACTGAAGTTTCACTTTGACGCTGTACATTAAGATTTAATGACCCAGACTTATTTACACCTAAATGAGTTTTTTAATGGTCTAATTAACAAAATGTATCAGTTTGCCTCTTCAAACTGAGCCACTCTGAGGTAGTATCTTTTAGTAATTTCAAATGTTTAATAAAAGATTAAAGCCTTCCGTAATTTTAAGTGACTACTTTTCTATCAAGCCATTTCGTTTTAACATATTACTACTTCCTCAAGAAATTGGACTTTACCTCCAGAATAAATTTAAATTAGGATCAACTAAAGTTAAATTTGGAGGAATTTGAGCATTTGGTGGAGGAAAAAGGTAAAGAAATGTTTAGATCTTGATAAATTTCTGTATGAGGAAGTATTTCCAGTCTGTGAAAGTGTGTTGAGAAGAACAAGTCCTCTGTTTCTCTTGGCTGCTGAGTCAGACTCGATCCATGGTGGATTAAATCCAGTTCTGTGGGTTTGGTTTTTATTAGGAAATCTAATTATTAAATACTGATTATTAAGCATTCTTTCCAACTGTGTTAGCTAGAATTCGATTTACATCAGAAGAACACAATATATTAATTACATAATCTTTTGTCTGCAGGCTTCCAGGTGCATTGCAGAGACAAATTTTACCCCCGTTTTGAAAGCGCAGGGAGCTGGGGTGTGGGATGATTCAGGACTTGCCCAAGATCACACAGAAAATGAGCAGCAGAGCTCGTCATTCTTAGCTAATTCTTAATATTGTGGCACAGGCTGACATTTCTGATGTGCAGCAGTAACTTAGAGAAGCGCAAACTTCAAGGACCAGAGGAACCCCACTGGTTCCCGTGGGGCTGCTGCTATGAACCAAGTTGAGCATTCACATAAGGTACCGGCAGGATTAAGGCTTTACATATGGTGGAGAATCGAGCTTTCTATAAGCTTTAAATAGATCCCCACTCCTTTGTGCTTCCCATTGTCCTGCGCTGCCTCTGGCTCTGAAATAGGGCACGTCAGGCAGCGCCGCGCGGGGAACTGCAAGGGAGAGGCTGCCTCCTGCGAATTAAAAATCTAAAGGCTGACCCCCCAAATCATACGCTTCCGTTTCAATAACTTCCATGGCTTTGATATCAACCCTGTGATTCTATTTTGGTTCGTCTTCTGATTTTTGAACTCCTGGGGTTGGCTACACTGACATCATCTCTAAATCTGGTGGGGAGAGAGAGAGGCAAGTATTGTCAGGGCGAAGGAGCCTGAGCAGCTGCTGAGCTGCTCAGTCAACACAGTCGATGTTATCACACGCCTTGAGATTGAAGGTTTCTCAACTATATTTTTAGCGCATTAGGTAAAAGCTTATTTGTTTTTTGACTGAGGTGATTATGCCCTTGATGAGGTGCTACTGCTTGTTCTGCAAAATAATAGAGACTGTTAATCTTCTGATAAACTCAGGGGTGCGAGATGAGCGTCACTCAAGCCTCTGTTATATTACATTCATGGGCAGAATGTTCAGAAAGCAGACCTGCATCTCTCAAATCGTTGTTATCTCTGCTTTAATGTGCATTGCATCAGTTACAAAGGATAAAAAATAAGTTGCCTGAGTCTCCTGTTATGGCTGGGGAGCTCTGCAATTTGAGTAAATAATAACATAGAACACAGCAAGATCAGAACAGGGGACATGTCTGTTTATGAGCTCTAGCTCAGGAGTATTTTTAGCCTCCTTTAGAGAAAGGAGTTGTAGCAAGAACCACAGTATGTTAAGAGAATTCGCTGTCGTCTAAACAGCCCCTGCACTGGAGGCCATGAAGTATTATGGGCCATAATGAATCCTTCACCTTCCATCAGCGACACGTCAGTAGTTTTGTGACAGAGAGGTGAATCCAGGCGGGTTGTGAACCCCCTACCTGTAACATGTTCCTCAACAGAACCAGGAGCCACCCTGCAGCAACAGCTCCATGCAGATTTACTGCTCCGGTAGGAACGATACGTCAATACTGCAATCCTGCTTTTAGTAGCAAGCGAATTTGGAAGTAGCGCTGGATAACACTGCATTGTGCTCTGCAGACGTGTGCCTGGTGAAACGGGACCAGAAAGGGGAAATTCTGGCTCCCCTTAGAGTCGGTAGGGGTTTTCATGGTACTTCAGTCGGTTCAGCATTGCACCCCTGTCTTTTTTACCGGTTTAGGGTTTCCCACCCACATCTGGGTTCATCCCACAGCCGGTGCCATTGCAGCCTATTCACTGCCATTCTTATTCTTCATCCAAGTTGTTTGGCAACTGTTATAAGCTGAAGAATAAAAGCTAAATCTCTGTCTGTTGAGACAGAAAGGTCTTTGGGAGCAAGGACTGCCTTTTGCTGGCTGTTGCTATAGTGCCCAGCACAACAGGGGCCTGGGTCTGAGCTGGAGTCAATGCAGTATCCTCATTGTGGTAATAAATGTTCCTGAGGAGACAGGAAAATACAACAGCTGCTCTGTAATGCAGCCGTGCACCATAATGGCGTGAAATAGCTCGACATACAGACTAGCGACATTATGTGTGGCATTACACATTGCTATGCAAAAACTTCTCAGGCACTAAAAATAATCCTTCGTGTAGCACTGATGATCTTGCAGTAACCCAGATGATTTTACAGACCCCGAAGCACTCTTTCACAGGTACCACAGGCTCTAACGGAGCGCTGAACTTGGGGAAATGCAGCTACACAGGAGACAACATGCAGAAAATATTTAACAGTGCCAGAGCTGCGAGACAGAATGTGAGCTAAAAAGATGCACTCCGTTAATGTGATGAGGTAGATTTAAATAAGTAGGAAATTATCTGCTGGGATGAATTTTGGCCAGAAGACCAAAGACCACTTCTCTGGCAAGAAGACCCAATTTAATATTCCCTCATGTCATCCAAAATGTGTCATGTCCGTCTGAATAATGTCCTCCCAGATGGAAACAGGCATAAATTTGCCAGTAAGCAGTGCTTCATTAAAAATGCTGACTTACTGAAAACAAAATCTGATATTTCTCAGGAAATTCTCTGGGTCTTTGGGTTTTCTTGTTGTCTGTTTGTTTGTTTTCTTCTTCCCTTTATTTCCCTCTTCCCCCTGCCAAAACTCAGGCAGCTCTCCTTTATTGGTTGTGCCGCACCAAACCTTCTGAATTTCTGAGGTCTCTGATACAAGTGGGGGCTCCTCAGCTTGGACTCCCCTCTTCACAACAAACAATTTGATGTCGTAAGTACCGCCCCAGCCCCTGGCCCGTGCGGGTGGAAGCCCTGGGAAAGGGCTCAGCAGTGCCCTGTTCTTTGGCACCTCCAGGTCTGGGCACTGTAAATACCAGGAATGCTGGTTAAAGTGTGGGTGTCCATATTGCTGAGGTGAGGAACAATCAATCCCGGGAGCCCTGAGGCTCTCAGGTCTGCTGGTTTCGTCATGCGATGTTTCCTGGGTTCATCCAAGGTTTGTACAGTTGACCCCATTTGTTTCAGACAAAATAATCAGCACCAAAACCGCCTGATTTTTCCAATAGAAAATTTTCATTCCATCGGAAATTCTGAGAATCCTCTTTTTTCCTTCTATTTCAAAACAGAAATGTGGAGCGCGGACCTCAAATTGAGTGTCAGTATCTCCAAGCGCTGTCTGGGGAACGACTCGGTGCTCGCTCCTCGGACCAAGGGCTTCGTACGGAATTGGCAGCATCGCTCCAAACTCGTCGGCTTGCTGGTTTGCCATCTGAGGCTGGTCAGGTTAGTCATTCTCAGCCTGACAGACGTGGCGTCTCGAGAGTGGGAGGCTGATAGTGTTTGGCACTTAATTCTTGGTAGTATATTGTTTACGCCACAGCCATTAAACGTTCTATAACCTTCAGTTGTATTGTTTTTTAACCGTGACTTTGAGAGCGTCAAGATGTGTTGAAGCGTATGTACAGTATGTTCTGTCATGGTGTGCGCAGAGTTCAAAGCTTTGTGACTCTGTTACGCAGAGTCTCCCTGTGCCTTCGCAGCTAGAATCTTTCCTCTTGACAGAAACATTAAAATATAATAGCTGTGCAAGTTAAAGATGCTCCCTGCTACCCATAACAACAACGTTTCAGTGCATCAGAGTTAATAGCTGGGGAAGGACTGAGCACAACTGGCTGGTGCTGTGAAATGTTGCTGTATTTGCGTTGAATTTTCCCTGTCCAGTGCCAACGTGGAAGAACGCTGACAGCGTGTTACATTAACAGTCTCTGATATGCATGTGATTAGGACGAAGTTTGCACTGGATGTGGTAAATAACAGTAATTACAGCTCTCAAAACACACAATAAATATGCAAGAACCGTATTAATTGACCAGCAATCAGTTGTGAGCAGATTTTGTTAGAAATCAAGAGACGTATGGCACCTGTGTGCGCATACACGTAAAAGCCAGGGTGGCCGAGGCTGCAGGTTGGTCCCTTGTCCCTCGTTCTGTCCCTCCGCGTAGACCAGGTGCAATGGCAACCCTTGCCATGCAAAAGCTGCATTTGCGGGTCATTTGTAGGAAAATCTGCCTGGGATCCCTGTGCCAGGGCACATCTTGCTCTGCGGAACCTGAGAAAGCAAATGAATTTGGCACTTAACGTAGGCAAGAGTCCTGAGTACTGAACACCCACCACTTGGCCGTAGTAGGACTGCTCCTGCACGGCAAAGTGTTCGCAGGATCAGGACTGGAAAAAGCTTTGGCCAGGATTAGAATCCGTCAATTCCCAGAATCAGAACATTCAGAAAAAGATAGTGGAGGCCTTATTCAAGGCAGGGCGGTGAAATTTCCCTGCCAACTGTTTTGCAAAAATTATATTAATAAACAGTTAATCTGGGAATTATTCCAGCAGATCATGCACAGGGACATAAAAAAAAGAAGTGGTGCTGGCATCATTTTATGTATAACGAGTGCGATGTCAACATTATGCAGAGATTTGAGGGCTCTGGTGCCTAACAAGAGAGGAAAAGTGTATGCTGGGGGAAAGAGAGAAAAAAAGAAAAAGTTCGAGATGGTATTTGTTTAAAGAAAGAAATCCATCATATGGCTTTTTTAAATGAGGATAAAACTACTCTCTCCAGCTGCATACAAATGGGAGAGCATCTCACATATTAAAATGGAACTGGGACTTTCAAGTACTTCACTCAATATGCAGAAAATGATACTGGATGTTGACAGCTTTTCTCCACAAAGAAGACAGCTGTGGGGGTCCTTTTATTAGACAGTGTATTAAAAAAAAATCCTAAAGTGAAGTTTTCCCAAGTAGATAGGCAAATATTCAATAAAACAATCAAGTGCTGTTTTTATTTTGCTGTTCAGCATGGAGTTTGTTACATTTCCTGCAAATAGTACACAAAACAAATCCCTTTTTAGGACTGTGGGAAGTGCTCGCACATGACAAATGGTGATTGGTGTGCGGATGTGCTGAGCTGGTAATGTCTGTGTTCTCCAGAGCCCGTGAATCATCTGACAGTGCCAGTGGGGTGTTAAAGGAGAGCAATGTTTTCCTTTTCCATCCTGGAACATCCCGAACTTTCCAGAACCAGGGAGCCTTCCTTAGAATCAGAGATGAGAATCCACAGACCCTGTCCAGTCTCAAAGTCTCTGTCTGGTTCCACGTGTGCACTAAACATAGTGCACGCGTGAACCGTACGTCTTGCCCTTATTCTTACACATGTACACACCCTTATTCTTACACACGCAAATCCTGGGGTCAAACACTCAGAATTATGCACTAGCTGACTCGAAACTGCATCATCCCCATCGCTCCGTGGCTGGGACCAGTCTGGGAGCTGCTCCTAAGGGTAGACTCGGGTTTAGGTGCAAAGTGACAGTCATAGAAGTGCTTTGGCCCAGGAGCTGCTTCCTCCACTCCCTGCTCAGCTGATGCTGAAAATATTCATTCTAAACTGGTTTTTCAGGGATTTTTTGAGCCTTCTCCAAGAACAGAGGGAGATGTTCGGGAACAGTTTATACTGTTGAAAGTGACGGTTGTGTCTTTCACCAACTATTTATGATCCTTGTGTGAGCATCTGGGACACAAACCAGTTAATATGCGAACACCAGAGTTAACTGGGATATTAGAGAACATCGGCAAACGTATACAGTATAAATTTGACAGGTGATACATGGAGATAAAAATCAGCCTGACAGCTCTTAATTTCTCGTCAAAAGACGACTTCCCCAGGCTGAAGTACAGCTCCAGAAAACAGCTGCACTTCTCCCATGCTTTCCCTCTCACGGATTCAAGAAGGGCCTTTGCATTTCAGGAAGGAATGCCTTCTTCCCTGAAAAGTCAGCTGTTATCTGCCATGGTTTTTCCTCTCTTAGTCGCTTTCAGTCAAACCAGAGGTTTCTTTGTTGTTTGTCTTTCTGTGTTTGCTTGCAGAGCTACAGTTAAACACTGATTACAACCTGGATATGTGAGAATGTATTGGCATTCCTGTTTAACCCGCTTTTTCAAGTCTTGATAATGGGTGTCTTAATCATAGCAACTGTTATCACATGGAAAGCCAAATGTATCCAATATAGATGCTATTACACGGTTTAAAACTGCCACTATTTAAGAAAAGGACTGATGAAATTGATATACTGAGAAGGTTTTGTAAATCTCTACAGGAACACATTGCATAGTGCGACGTGAATTACGTCTGCAGCTAGTTCTCATTTGAAAATCCTTACACAGTTTTGAAAACTCACCCCATTTTATCTCTTTAAAATGTATCCTTTGTTCCTTACTTTCTACAGTGGTAGAAATGAGAGGCTAAAACCATGCTCATGGCTTGTGGTGTGACAGGCTATTCCTCGGCTCACCCTTTACCTCTAGTGCAGTGCAAGCATCTCTCTTTGCCACACAGACCCTTTGAAGCTTGCCCCGTTCTCCCTGGCTATTTGACTTCTGTGTCTGACCTCCATCAGCACTTAATCAAGGCATGTTCGCTAGCTTAATTAGCCAATACTGCATTTTCTGCCAAATCTCTGGTAACCTCTTTTGCCACATCTACACAAGGCCCAGATCCTCACCCACAGCTCGGCAAGGTGCAAAATGCAGTTGTTTTCCCCTGGCTTACTTTTCTCTATTCCTCTTCTATAACCGCAGATCTAACCCAGGTGAGACAACTTATTGCCACTTTATTGACTCTTACGCTGCGTTCCCACTGGGATTTCAGTGCCACCTGGGGCTTCTCAGTGCTAGAATAACATAAATGTTTCATAAAGTTAATATCGAGAAGGAAGGGGAGCAGGTAGGAGTCAGGTTGCCACAACCGTTGAATAATGGGACTGGAAGAAATGCTGCGAGTCTCTGTAAGCTGCAAGCTTACATTAACATCTCTATTTTATAATTACATGGTATACTCAACGGTTGTTAGCTTTGGCGGGCGTTGCACAGTAAAGATGCATTAGAGTAATTATATTGTAATGACAGAAGATCATGAGTCAAAGATGTTGTGGATCCTGTTAGTACACATATCTGAAATTGTTTGGAGCTGATGCGGGAGGTGTATCCACATGGAATTTGATAGCACGATATTGTAATTAAAGCTGAGGAGATGGGGTTTGTACTTATTTCCTGCTGCTGCCTGTGAATATTAATTAGCTGGTGTAACCACCTGACCCCAGCAATAATCAGCAGATAGAGCAGGGGGGAAAATGTGAATTGCCCACTAAATATTTATTGAGAAAGCCGAGACGAAAACCACCCAGTTGTGATAGAGCACAGAGGCTTCTGGAAGCCCAAGTGCCTCCTCCCTGGTGGAAGGAACAGCAGAATCTTCCCCGTTCCCTCTGGCCTCTGCTTCGTGGAGGACAAGGACATTTCTGGCACCGCGCAGGTGACAGAAACACACCTGGTTTGGCACAAAAATGAGTAAGAGAATCACAGGCCTGCGGAGATCTCTGATTTCTGAAGGCAGCTGAGACTCTGTTTTGCCAAGGCCAAAAATATGTGTCTGGGCTGAAGATCTTCCCTAAGCCTGGTCACCCTGGGTAGACACACGTTATTCTTTCTGAGGGCTTCAGCATCACCCTCCAAGAGAAGGGAAATGAAAGATGGGATGAAAAAGTACATGGGAAAGCCCTGGGAATTAAACTAGATTGGACTAAAATTATAGCCCCAGGTCCTGGGCTGCCTGGCAATCGTCTGCCTGGCGGAGCAACCCTTTTCACTGCTCGTGCTGATAGTGCTTTGGGGAAATTTGGCGGTGTGCTTTTTAAAGATGGCAAGGAAAAGCGTGGAGAAAACTAAGATTAGTCTGTATCTGTAGCTCTGTTTCTGTAGTATCTGTAGTATCTGTTTCTCTCCCCATCAGGTCCTGGTCTTGTTTGCTGCAGCAGCCACTTTCCTAATTGTTTGCTGATATTATAGAGTTCACATTTCTCACATCTTCCTCATCTCTTCTCATCAGAGTTCCCTCCCCAGTCGTGAGGATTTGCTCACCTGTGATGCGCAGCCTTCGGAGTCTGCGCGGAGGGACAGGCTGCGTTAAAAAAGAAATGGCGTGTTCCTAATGGCTTTAGGGTTGGCGAGGCGGTAATTGCCAGCAAAGGTGCTGGAGCGTGATGCTGCTGCTCTGCTGGAGCCCCTGAGCCGCCGCAGCCCCGCGAGTCCTCCTCCTGCTGCCCGACAGCTCCGCGGCACCCGGCTCTTAATGAGCGCGCGTGGGACGGTGTCACAGGCTCCGAGCGCTCCTCCGAGCAGAGCGCAGCGCTAATGCCTCCCTGCTGCTGGTAGCTTAGGTTACCATTACTAGGCTGAGCCGCCTGGTCTAACGCTTAAGCGCTCCAGGCTGAATTGTCGAGAAGTGTCGGCACCAACACGCGACCAGAGCAGGACCCTCCGCGGCCCTTCGCAGCCCCCGTGACGCCGGCGGGCGCTGCCAGCCCTGTCACCCGGCTGGTGACGGCACGGACAGGAGGCCGAGCTGCTGCCGAGAGCGGGGACACGCGGAAAGCATCGTTGTTGTGGCGGTCGGTATGATATTAGACGCGTGTGTTACAGAGAACGAGGAATTTATGTATGTTTTATACCGAAATATCATATGGCTCTCGAGCTGTCTGATTTGTAACTGGCATGATTTAAAGGGTGAAGGGGGAAACCTGCCCAAAATGAAACGGTGCCATAAGGGTTTCAAAGGAAACAATGGAATAGCTGACTATAGGGAATAATTGTAGCTCCATCAAAGTTCGAGCGGTTTACTGTTCCCAGCAGTGAGTCCGACATCAAAGGGAACCTAAACCTGAAACCCTTGGGGAGAAGTGGGTTATCAGCAGAAACAGATCCATGTAGAGAACAAAAAGAACGTTTTGTGAGTGGGCCAGCCTGGCTTGTCCCAGCTCGGTGCCAGCGCTCCCCTCCCTGAGCACAGAGGGGTCAGCCTTGGGCTTTCGGGCCTTTCAGCATGGGAACACGTGTTCCTCAAGGCCTGCGTACCTTCAACGCGTGAATAAATAAGGCTTTATTTTTTAAAACATTCTGTAAGTTACATCTGTTCAGAGGATCCTGCTGGGAACAGTTTCAAGTTCCAGAAGCAAGTTAGGCCTGTGGTGTTAACACAGGAGTCTGGTGAACTGCGGTCACCCATGGGCACCGAATAGTTACAGCGGCTTGATTAAACTTTGGGCATTTAAATGCTTTACAGAGTAAGGGCCACCAATGATAAACTTCAGCAACTTGACTTTATCTGTTGGTGACCACTTTATGGACCCTCCTGATGCTGTATAGGCCTTCGCTGTGTGTCTCGAAGAGAAATAATTGATTATTTGGAGCTACCCTGCTAGTAACAGCACAGACAGGAGGCAGAGCTGCTGCCATGGGGTGCTGACAAAAGGAAAAGGCCATTGTTGTGGTGGTTGACATAATATTAGTTGTGTATGTTATAGAGAATGAAGAAACTCGGTTTAATTAGTGTGGAAACGCAGAGGAGCGATGGTGGCGTTTTGCGCTGGGTGTTCCGACTGGGCTGGGACAGTCCTCCTCCAGACAGACGATCTTCACGTGCAGCTGTCGCCGATGAGCGGAGTGCAACTCGCTCAAAAGAGAGAAGCAGCAATGTGTTTGATTGAGGTAAAATAATAATTTTTCAGAGTCCGATAAATCTGATGGAATTTAACAAAGTTTAACAGCGGTTTACCAAAGTTCAGTCAGTTTGATTGCAAGGTTCACCTTATTAATTACCGCATAGATGGGCAGATGTACCCACGTCTCCTGTAGATGACAGAACGGCAAATTTAAGATGTCTCCTGCGAAACGTGCATCACTGGACGTAGAAATCTGCGGCACGTTTTTTTTTACAAGCGTAAGGCCGTCACCCATTTGAGCTGTCGCAGGATCGAGACCTTGTTTAGAAACAAGATATTCAGTAAAAATATTCAATTTTCAGTTTTGAAATCTTATACAGATTGTTTTAGAAATGGGAATAAATACAGACATGCTCAAGTACTGCATATTCAGAGGTCTCGGCTCTAGTAAAATATTATGGTTTAAGAGGCTACCTTGTAATTCATTTCAGCTGCCCCAGAAGTAAAAAGACAGTGGTGTTTCAGGGGCTGATTGCAGAGGTCGCAACCTTCTGCACACAATATATTGAACAATTCCATCATTCCTGCCTTCAAAGTGAATTTAGACTGACATAGCAGAATAGAAGAAAATGCTTAATAACCAAAGGGTTTTATTGCACACACGCGCAGTCTCATAGGTACGTATTCGGCAAAGAGCGGACATGACTCTGTAATAGGTACGCTAAAAAAAGCAGTGTTTGTATTAATATCCCCTTTCACCACACTGAGTAAAAAAAGACCTTTCCAGCTATTTTACTCTTCATTCTCATCAGCTTTATATTTGTTTTGCTATAGTGTTACCTTAGTAAAGAAACCCTGTTATGCAGAGTGGTGACTATGAGGTGTGAGAGGATGGATGGTTTCGGGGCGGCAGCAGCTGCAGTGCCCCGAGCCAAGGGGGGCCCAGGGGGTCCAGGGGAAATGGAAATCAGGGTCGTGCACTTATCACCTTAGGCATAAGCATTAGTTAACCCTTTGATGTGATGAGGTTTGTAAGGAAAATCCCACAGGCTTTCATGCCCTTGAACAGATCCATAGCAAACCCATTTGATGCATCAGTCCCTGCCTTCAGCACCCTCTCCCCCACAGCAGCCCCAGGGACAAACAGGAGCTGCAGGATCCCTCCTTTCCAGAGGAGCAGTTGAGCTCCAGGGGACTAAGACCAGAACCCCCAGGACATCAACGCTTCCGAGACCACGGGCCCAACTGCCCCTCTAGAATCTGGGACCAAGGTTGGGAAGCAAAGCCTTACATCCAAGGCCTTAACGCCTCAAATGTTGATCATAAACACAGCACTATCCTTCTCCTGTAGAGAAGTCCCTCGCTGTAAATAATTCTTGGTTACCAACACTTGTTTGCTAATTGCTTTTGCTTTGCAGCCTCACTGTTTCATTTTTATGTTGTACAGCCACCGCTACCTTACTTTTCAGCAGCATGTTGTCAGTCATATATTCGCTTCTCGTTGCTGTGTTGTTGTCAGGCTCTAAGCGGTTTATGAGTCCCTGAAACGTGAAATTTTGGTCTTGTTCAGTTTTCGGCTAACCCTGCTGCTTAGATGCAGGAATATCACATTTACCATACAGAGAGATTTATTTAAAAACCAACTGTGAATTACACTAAGGAATCTTCAGTAAACCATGACAATAAATAATGAGAGGATGTCTGCCTGGAGGACTTCTCCCTAATGAGGTTTGGTCTTAGGCAGGCGTTCTGCTTGGAAGTCAGATACCTTTCTTGAGATTTTCTTGTTTCTCCCTACGTAACGGGGCCTTCTGTGAGATTTTGTTAATAATTCACCATAGGATCACTAATAATTACACATAATGGGAAAAGGCATGACCATGAACATACTTGGGTGACAAAGAGTTTTCTGTACAATGCGTCTAATATTTATTTACTTGTAAGCAGAAAATCTTAACAAGATAGCCCGGTTGTTTTGGAAGCAGGCACAGCCCAGCGTGCCAAGTGGAAAATATCATTACGGGCCACGTTTCTTCAGAGAGGGGGTTCTGCTCTGCTCTGAGGTGCACGTCTCGGTCTTGTTGCAGTCTTGAGTGGCATCTGTTCTCAAATGAACTTTTCTAATTGATCCCTCACTTTTGGGGCTGTGGCATTAGTTCACCCTCCCAAACCTGCCGGGATCTGCGCTAATTCGGGCTGTGGAAGCCACACGAGTGAATGTTGGTGCCCCAGACAGTCCAACCGTTCAAACCTTCATCACTCTGTAAAGTTTTTGAGTGCGGTGTTTTGGACACTCTAGAATAAGGAGATATACGTAATAGCAGTGAAGGTTTGTATGATGCAGGAGCAGGAAGATCTGTAGGGAACGGCTGATGATGTTTGAGGGAGATGGTGCAGTTCTGCTCCTTGCAACGCCTGGCATCCTGTATCACAAGCCTGGACATGAATTTAACATCTGTTCAAAGTCATATAAAGTTTACTTAAAGCCTGATACAAATAAGAGAGCGAAGCACCTTTTTACTTGAACAGTGAGAGGCATCAGTGCAATTACCGCGAGCCCCAGGGGCCCCGGGCAGTTCATGGGGCCTGGGGAGTTCCTTGCTTGGATTCTGCAGAATAGATGGACACCCAGATACGGGATAGGAAAGTCACCAGACTTAAGGGTTCCCCTTTGGACAAATCCCCACTGATATTAAAGGGTAGCCAGAACACACATATGCCAGGACACAGTTATCAAAAGGTAATATGTATGGCAAACTGTTTTGGTTGGATCTTTCAAGCAAAATTAACCTGCACCATGATTTTGAATAGATGTATCCAGGATGAATTCTTCCTCCCTAGATGAGACATTTCATCACTGCTCATTAGTAGCTCTTTCCCATACTCAGCAGAACTCTCCTTAAAGTAGAGCAAGAGGGAAGAATAATATCGCCAGGCTCCTAAATGAGTGAAGCTCTCCCCGATCTGAAGCAGCCCAAGCATTTATGTACTGCCAAGAGCAGCGCGGCCTCGAGTGATGGAGATCCGCGACGGGAAGGGTCCTCTCTTCACCCCGGCCGCACGCCTGATGGCCCTGGGCCATGGACGGGGTTGAACTGATGGCCCTGGGCCATGGATGGGGTTGAACTGATGGCCCTGGGCCATGGATGGGGTTGAACGGCATCCAACCAGGATCTGTCACCGTGTCAGGTTCTTCGGTAGCGGCAGGTTCAGCAGCCACGTGAACACAGCATCACCCCCTCGCCTCCGGCAACATCGGCTCGGGTGACAAAGTGAAAGCTCAGGAGTTCTGCACTTCAAAAACCAGTTTGATGTCTGCCTTGCATTCAAAGTGCTCGGTAACTGCGCTTTGCACTTCCCGAACTGGTTTAATCTCTCACAGCGCAAGCAACTTGATAACGTAATAATCAAACAAGACTGACAGAGGATGCAGCAAGCTCAACACATCCCTCTGATTCTCCTACCGTGCAGCGATAGATACTTCAAGAAGAAAAGAATTCCCCTAATGTCTTCATTGTTTTCCAGGCATCTTTCTAGATCAACTTTTCCAATGGTAAAATCATTACAAAGTAGAAATGCCTCTCTAAGGGCTAACTTGAAATCCTAGTCTAATATAAGGAGCTGTAATGTAGTAATGAATCCTATAGGCAAAACAGGACATTTTGTCCCCGGATTTGCAAGGTGAAGAAACGGGACAAAATGCTGCGTTAGGAGTTAAACTAGAGTGTTGGTTTTGACTGCCTGATAATCCGGGATGTTACAAACCCAAGGTCTTTCCAAAAGCTAGAGCCCAAACTCTGAAATGAAAAACTCCTTGAAAAAGGCCCTCCCATCATGTTGTCGTTTTGAAAATGAAAAGGCAGTGCTGAGAACACTGCTGACATTCAGATCTCAAACTGGGTTCGGATGGTACCTCTCGACATTAGAGTAATAGATTTAGAGTGAGAAGTCAGGAAACAGCCAGAAGTCTGCACAAAGTACTGAGAATTAGAGACACTTTTGAAAGAAATATTACTTGCTTTCATCCTTCTTAGGAAAAGAAGCAATTGCAATCAGTTATGTTGTAATTTTAATATTGACCTCAAAATATTTATAAGATTACTTTGTGTTTAATAATGCAGCTTATCCTAATATGAGATAAAAGCACAGTTTGCCTAGTTTGGAAAAATCAAACTTAAGAACGGCCTTGTTCAAGTTGGA
>VWYH01000155.1:161454-178497 GCA_013399365.1 Pampusana beccarii
TGCATTTTCCTTCCTGTGTATGCAATAAATGTTACACTTCTAGGAACAATATCTGTTTATATATTCCAATATTGCAGAAGTCATTATTAGGAGAGAGCATTTTTAAAAATACATATATATACATATATATATATACACACACATATATCTACACACAAACATATATATAAAATTATATGACTTACATATTTGTTACAATTGTATTATTGGTATTTATAGAATTTGTACTTATATATTTATATGCATATGTTATCTTTTAAGGTACATACTATTACATATCTACACACAAACACATATATAAAATTATATGACTTACATATTTGTTACAATTGTATTATTGGTATTTACAGAATTTGTACTTATATATATTTATATGCATATGTTACCTTTTATGTATGTACTATTACTTATATTTATATTAGTATTTATACAATATTTGGTTTATATGCTTATTTATATTATTTATATAGTAGGTAAACGTGTGTATCACGTTATATATTTCCTCTGTTACCTTTTCTATGGCTTGTATACATCTAAAAGGACAACGTGAAGGCGACAGGTGCTTTCCACCTGCCCAGCTGTGCGGGGAGGGCGGGCGGTAGGAGCGAGTTTTGGTTTCAAAGAGTCAGGATGGGGACAGGGACACCGGCTCCTGTCCAGGCCCACGGGGACCTTCGGCTGCTCGGCCGGGGCTGGGATGGAGCAGGATTTTGATGTTGTGGAATTCCCCATCTGTTCTCAGGATTCAGAATTTCACATGTGCCTTCGGCGATCCAGAACGGGGAGGCGTTTGCCTCTTCGATCGCTCAGGTGACACAAGCTGCTCCGCAAACTGCAGAAGCCACGTCTCCTCGCTGTGGTTTACAGCACTCGCCACGTGCGGTTGTTTGGAACTGTGGCTGATTCTGAGGACGTTTGCAGCGATTTGAGCTCAGGGTTTGTTTTTCACTACCCCGAAGTGCCAGCAGATGGCACTGATCCCAGGCACCCGCCTGCCCCTGTGACACCTGCACTTTGCGCTACTTGGCTCATTTTTCACTAACTGGCTCGTGGCTCCAACAGCACCCAGCTCGTCACCGTTTGGTTTAAGCTGTGCCTATGAAATGCTGTGATTCTGTGACAACGACTTGAAGCCTTGGGATTTAGATTTAATTATCCTATGTCATATTTGTTTTTTAAGGCCTGAGCCGAGCCGTACACCAGCACACGAAGACCGGACTGCGATACGCCCACCAACAGCTGACATTTGTTATTCGCTGCTAAATCGGTGAGTTCTTTTCCAAAGGCAGCACCCAGCAGTCACGGGACCGTGTGCTGGAGCAGGGGCTGAAGCAGCACTTGGGCACCTGCTGGAGCACAAATTGCTGCTGTTCTCTCTGGAGCCTCCTCCTGCCCCCACGCTGCTGAGCCCAACACGGCCGCTCGCTTGTTTTCTGAAGCATCTCCTGTGCTTTAGCATTAGACACTCATCTCTGGATTCTCCAGGTATTCTCAGCTGGTTCAAAACATCTCTCGTCATTTTGCTACAACAGTAAGCTGTTGTTCATCGCTGTTGGCCAAGCTGTGCCCTTGGGGCTGGTCGCAGCACCCTGAGCGGTGCCCCAGCGGCTCATTTGACTGATGAGCTGCAATAACTGCTTTGGAATCCCTGTGCTGTGACAGTGGCTTTCAGTTTCACCCATGTATAAGACACCCTCACAAACACAGTGTATTATTTCATTCCTTCATCAAGTCGTTTTTTTAGACTTCAAGTTCTTTAACTGCATCAAAGTTTCTGGATAAAAACCAATTTACTGTCATGGTTTAACACACTGCTCTTACATGGATCACTTTTCAGTAAATCCATACATTATAGAGCCTGCCCAACACTAAACCAATAGTCTTTTCATTTAACAAACTTCTAGTAAAATCAAATTTTTATTTTGCCTGGAAGCTGAGTTTGTTCTGGTTGCCAAAAAAAAAAAAAAAAAAAAAAATCTCTTTTAAATGCCCTTCTCATCTATGAAAAGCTACACAGCGGCCACATTCTGAAATACTACAAAAGCGCCATTTCTTTAAAGATAGGATGAATCCCACACTTTTCCTGGGTTGAATCAAATTCTTAGCCGTAAGAAAATATAATGACTACAGACAGTACATAGAACAGATGTTTATGTGTAAACATACGCCATTCGGCTCTTAATAAAAATGATTCAGACACCAACATATCAAAGGCATATGACTGACACGTGGGGTCTGACACGCTCCCACAATGAATACATGTGCTGGCTTTGATGCCAACCACACAAATTGTATCTTTCCAGGGGAACAGTCAGATTTGTGCCTGTACAGGAACAGAGAACTTCAGCTTCTTCTGGAGGCCACACCACGTCGTAACCACAGGGTGTCAGCTGAGGAGAACGTGTGTCCAGGCATGCGCTGCCTCCGTTTCTGCTCAGAGCCAGGTAAGGCTGCAGCACACAAGCCCGGAAGGGAGGCAGAGCTGTTCTGGAGACACCGCTCGGCTTCTGGTGAGGAGAGACCGAGAGAGCTGGGGCTGTTTGTCTGGAGCAGAGAAGCTGAGAGGGATGTGATCAATGGATCAATATCTCAGGGTGGGTGTCAGGATGGACCAGACTCTGTTCAGTGGTGCCCAGCGCCAGGGTGAGGGGCAACGGGCACAGACTGAAACACAGGAGGGTCCGTGTGAACATGAGGAGAAACTTGTGTGCTGGGAGGTGCCAGAGCCTGGCCCAGGCCGCCCAGAGCGGTTTGGAGTCTCCGTCTCTGAGACATTGAAACCCGCCTGGGATCCTGTGTGATCTGCTCTGTGACCCTGTGAGCAGGGGTTGGACTGGGGGTCTACAGAGGGCCCTTCAGCCCAGCCAGGCTGGGATTCTGGGATTCGGTGACCCTGCCTCCAAAAGCAGGGTCAGGGGAACGTATCCTCTAAACCAGCCAGACAACAGTGGCAAACTTCAGCCAGCCACACAAGGTTGGTTTTTATCCCTCTGCCCTAGTTCCTGCAGCCCCTTGGCGTCAGTAAGAGCACAGAACCCGAGCAGAGTCTCCCATCAGTCGTCACAAGACAGTCCCCGTTTGCTCAAGCCAGCCCGTACCACGTTACCCACCTGGAACAGCAGCGCACACGGCGGCTGCTGCTGGACTGCTTCCCCGGGGCAGGCGGAGGGAATCGGACACAACGGGCTGTTCTCACAACTGACGACTTCGCCTCCTTGGCGTATGGTGGGTGGTTCCAACCCATGGCAGGTTACTCCTTCACCACAGGAGAAAAAGGCTTATTAATATGATGGGGATCAGTCAGGCTCATGTGGGGTGACACGCCAAGGCCCTCAAGTCCTGTCTAGACCTAAGTGTGTCCCAGCACCAAAAGTATCGTTTCAGGTGCTGGGAGAGATGTGCTGGCCAAAATTCGAGGTACCAATGTGGAGGCTCCTGAGGGGCCCCCTGGGTCAAATGTAGGGTTAAAACACTTTGAAGATTTCAGCTTGGAATTCAGTGCCTAAACTTTACCTGTGTTCCTTTCTAGGAAGTCCTCAGGGAGCAGTTGTTCAGCTCAGAGTCTGTGAAAACAAGACTAAACTAAGCAAAGGCCACACTAAAGTTTACGCAGATACCAGCTGAGGAGGGTCAAGCTGTTGAGAGAGAGACTTTACTGTGCCTGCTTATGGCAACAAACACGGGAAAAACCAAAACCAAACACTTAAAGCTTAATCAGCCCTATGGTCCTGGCTTCCCTAAAACAGCTCCTACCTTGAATTCAAGTTCCTGAGTGCTACCTAATTCATGTGTTCTCATATAAATTTTTCTCTATCAAATAATGTACTTCTGCACCAGAATATCCTTAAGTCTAGTGGTTAATGCATCATTTTAAACAAACCCATTCAACTGAGGAGGGTTTCCCAGGAATGCACTAAATAAGGAGAAATTCCCGAGTTGTTCCTTCTCTGGCTCCGTTTAGAGGCCGGTGGGCACACACGGCTCTGCTGTCCCAGCTGGCTCACATCTGTCCCTGCAGAGCACGCACACCGCGCTGCCCTCCCTCCCGGGGACAAGAGCAAGGAGCTGAGACAGCCAGCGCTGCCCGGCCTTCAGCCCAGCGACTTAGGCTAGGCTTAAGCTGCAGGTTCGATTGCAAGAGGTCTGCCTTGATTTTTTTTCTGTTTTTGTAATCCCCAGCTTTCTGCCCTTAAATAAAAATAGTGTTAGTGTTTATAGAATTTCCACAGTTTATTTTATCAACCTGTGTGTTCTCCCCGGTATAAAAAAGGAGAGGAAAAAAAAAAAAAAGCCATATATTGTCTTCTAGTCACTAGCTGGTCCTCCTTTAAGGACCTTGTAAGACATTTTTTTGTGTATTGTTTCCCTGCATATGTGGGCAGCTTTACTACTTCATCCCCCTCAGGACCACTTAACAACATCAGCAAAGCAATTAAGTGTAGTTTTCAGGAAAATGCCAGAGGCATTACACTGTCTGGATGGGAGTCTCAACCCAATTATTTTCAGCTAGTTGTGAACTGTGGAAAGTGGACTTTACTTCATTATAACTTCAGTTCCCACTGATTAAAAGTCTAGTGTGTTACAGACGGTAAGGAAAAATGAAACAATTAAACTTTCCATCAATAAAATTGCTGCATATTCTTCAACATAGGGGTTTACTTCTCTCTAGAGAAGTGATTAAAATGAACTGATTGAACTATAATTTGATTGACTGAAGAGCCTCAATCCATTGCACTAAAGCTTAAATTCCATCTTATTGCTCTATTTAACTCCGAATATAAAAAATTACTGGCGATCTTGCAAACCCCTTGCGCAGCCATCCAGCTGAAACGTCTTGCTGCTCGCAGGCTGCGCTGGGTTGTTCTTCCTCTGCTGCGTGTGCGCGATTCACAATGGATTGACGCTGGAGAAGGGGCGATGGCGCCTAAGAAATGACATTAATCCAGCTTTTAAAAAAATTAGAAAAGGTCTGTTATATTGTCAGATGTCTTGTACCTATATGTAAACATCTGGAGATTCTAAACTCAACCACAGATAAATCCAAGAGCAGAGAAAATAATTGTCAGGTAATATACAGTTGTTGCAGCAAAAAATAGCATATTCTCCTGATGAAAAATGCAGCTGTGATGCACGTTCCTGCTGCAGAGCTGTCGTCAGCAAGGGATGCACAGGTCTGTATGCAAATGTTTGTGCGGCTCTCTCCTTCCAGGAGCACAGCGAGGTCTAAAGGAAGCCAGGTAGGAAACAATGAGCTGCTGTCAACAGGCTACTCTCATGTTTTGATACGGAACACCTAGAATATCATTCCTGCTCTGAAAATTTAATTGAAATGCCATTATGAGGTTGCCTCTCTGGTGTATGACACCTGCTTTCTCTATTCCCACCTTGTATTTGGAAATAAAAGTATTTGACCTACAACTGCACTGCAGTAACATTAAGACTACATTGCAGAGCCAGGTTGCAGCAAGAACACGTTCTATTGGTAATTAAATGAATCAGGCTGGGTAAGATGTGCAGATAAAGATGGGCAACCGCTGGGTTAAATACTTAATGCACTTCCTTGCACAGGCAGCTCAAACTCCAACCAAGTCAATAGATGGTTTTCCATTAATATCAGAAACAGACATGTACTCCTGAGCGAGAATATTTACTGTTGAGCTGTGTTTGCTGTTGAGCTCTGCACTCATGGCTGTGGCTGATCTACGAGGTTGGCTCCATCGCTAATCCGGCCACAGATGTGATTTGGATCTCTCCCAGCCCTCAGACATTGTCAATCCCAGTTCTACAGCGATTTCTGACCACAGTCAAGGGTCACTAATTCACCAAGTTCTTTGGTGTTACTGTTTAAGCACAGGGCATACCACAATTCCTCATATTTGTTAGTCAAAAGCTACCAAGACTGTACTGGAGTCACTAAGGCAATGCTGATCTCATAAAATGGCACCGCTATCTAATTCAGAAGGAACGCCTTTGACAAATTATATTTGCCACTTAATGATAGTCTTGCCTTGTCGGCCTTTTCTTTTGTTTCCTCTTTCATTTTGAGTACCAATTACTATAAACAGTGTCCTCAACTCCACCTCAACGCGTGTAACTTGAATAAAGACGTGCAGCGGCACCAGCAGCGTTCCAAGGGAGCCAAGGGCAGACCCACAGACGTGCAGGTGTCCCTGGAGGCTGCGCGACGTTTGTTCCCTGAGCCCGGCTTGATGTGCACACACCGGAGCTACGCGGGGCCCCAGACGCCTTAAACGCTACTTAATGCCTAATTAATCTTTTGGTTCTTACACGTTCTCTCAATTACAATAACATATATATGTATATAAAAATAACACAAATATATATATAAATATAACAGCATAAAAGCTGCAGAAGAAGGTGGTGTGTTTGAAGTATTTTATATCTCACTATCTTTCAGGACAAGAAAAGAGCAAAAAGAGGAGTCCCACGTGTGAAACTAGCCCCAAGACTTCTGTTATTCCTAAATGAGAAATAGGCAGGGATCTTTTTTCTTTTTTTTGCTATGGATTTTTGCTATGGATGCTGCAAATCACACAAGTGACTTCTCTGTGCTTACCCTCTCAGGGAGAGGGAGCAGAATTTTCTATTTTTCAACAGCAAGTTCATTTCAAAATCTCTAATTACAAAAAATATATAAAAATGTATTAGCCAGCAGATTTATGTTTGAAAAATACAGCACCTTTATTACAGAGATATCGTAATTCTCTATTTTTGATGAAATGTGATTACTGTTATAGGTTAGAGTTTCACTAGTTAAAACACGATTTGAAAGGCGTGGTGTTATCTGTTTATTCCACACTGTTAAAACCACAGCAAAACATAAGCAAACACTTCAATACTCTCTTCCTAGCAACCAAGGTCTTTCATCAGAAAAGCAGCACATTTGTCTTTTTTTCTGTACCTTGTATCAAGCCAAATTTGTAGTTTGCAATCCTTTGGGCCATTCAACAGCCATCAGATTCCTGGAATATAATTTTAGGTGAAAGTCTAGGCCAGTGACTAAGCCAATCTCCTTATTCATTTTCTAAAAAAAATTAATTGAGCTTTTCTTCAAAAACACCACATGAGTAACTAGAGTGTCCTTGGGTTTAATGTTACAGAGAAACCATCTATCAAGGTACCCAAAATGACTTTGGGCCAAAATTCCACACTGGATACATCCAAATCTCTCTGGGAATGCACTGAGCTGCTTTCCAGTTAGTAACCTGCTGCATCACTTAACTCCTCACGTTCCCAGCAGCAGTCTATGAAGTGCTGAGTTTCTGCAGGTCCCACCGCAGTGAGGACAACGCAGATACCGAGTTACTCCCTTGGGATTTAGCGCTGTCTCTATAGACTGGGACAGTGGTGATGGTTTTACCGAAGAAACAGGTGACGAGATCCTGACTCAGGTGACTTGTGCCAAACGTGCGTTACCACACACATCCCCCAGCACGTTATGCGTCTGTTCGCCACCACTTTGCATTTTCAGAGCTTATTTCAGTATTTTTGCATTTGTTTCACCCTTAATAATTTATTTATGAGTTTTGGATTATTAACAATTTGAAGCTTCATTACAAACTATCCTGGGGGAATCTCACCTGCTTCGTCCCACTAAATTATTATTCCCAAATATCTAATTTACATTTAATAAGACATCAGTTGAACATCAATAAAATAATAATGCATTAATAAACTACAGCTTCCCAGAAATACTAGTAGCTTACATAGGTAAGCAAATGCAGTGCACAGTCTGCAGGTCAGTTGTCAAATCTCTCTGAGAATATTTGTCAGAATCATTTAGTATTTAGCACATGATAATAAGCCATAAAAATATTTAATTCCTATGGTCTTCAACTAATTCTTGTGATGATTCTGAACCACACCAACCTGTGAACCTGCAGGGCAGAGCTGGGCAGTACCCAAGTGTCCTATGTGAGTAGCGCAGCCACCGCACAACGTGTAACTGCCTAAGAAATGGCAAAAGAATTTTGGTTAGGGTAAATACTTTTTTTTTTTTTACTTTAACATGATCTCCTAAACAAAAATGCTTTAATTTTCTATACAGAAAGCTGAACTACACCCTTTTTTAAAGTGACTTAAACTTCCGCCTAAGAACATTAACATAGCATAGTTCAACATTGCTGGCTGGGTGTTCCGTTTTAACAAAATATCAACCCCAAGGATGAGCTTTGACAAATATTTCTATCCAGACTGAAGCGGCATTATTTCACCCTGGGGAATTTTGGTAAAGCCCCTAACCCTATTCCAGCCTCTAGCTCCACAGCACTGGTTATCACTAACTGGAAACAACTTCCATGTGCGTTTCCTGGGCTCATGCAAAGCCCAGGAAGAAGGGGAAGCACAAGAATCAAGATTTTAATCCTGCTTTTTTTTTTTCTTTATTTCACCAAGTTCTTTGTATGTTGCTTTATGGTTCAAATTTTATCAGGGCTTGAAAAAGAGCCTCAGGTGGAAAAGCTGCCCATGTTGTCAGTAGCAGCTTCTCCATCACTGAGAATCACTTACCCCGTTCTTCATCGTGATGCCTCTGGTGAGCGGAACTGCCTCAGCCTCCCACTTCAGCGGGATTTTCACGGGGGCTGTAAACGCCCATCTGTGGAACTGAAGCCAAAAGACAATACTATCCCTTTATGACAGTCTGAGATTTTTCTTTTAATATTTACTGACTCTCTCCTTCTCCTTTTAATCCACAACACAATTTTTAACTGCTCGTGTCCACTGTCTGGACATCTCCATTGCACAAGCTGCCCTCAGGCACGCAACGTGGCTTCATGCAAACACTACAGCCCCACTGCAAACCTTAATGCCGCTTGGGATGTTTACAAGTCCACCGACATGTGCTGTGCAAACCCTAATACAGAGAGAGGTTTTAGTTTAACATTTAAAAAAAAACGTTAAGGTCTAAAGGGGCCACCAGACATTCCGGTCTGACTGCTTATGTCAGATTTTTACCCAGTTACTTCTATTTCACTAAAGCACATCTTCCTGAAATACTTCCAGTCTTCAGCTGTAAATGGAAAATCCATCATCTCCTCTCAGCAGTTTACACTAGCATTAATTACCCCAAGCATTTACACTGGCATTAATTACTCTGTTCCTCCTCAACAAATCCACGTACATACCTTTTTTGGGGCACTCTCACAGGGAAACGATGACTAGTTTAACGCAGAGAGCACTTGCCCACAGCTTTGAGGGATGCTTCTAATTTTAGGGCAACCCACTTACCAGATTTTCCATTTCCTCTCATTCAACTTTTGGAAGAAAAATACCACTCACCTCTCTTTTTTAAAAAATTTCCACTGCAGAATAGTTTCACTACCCTCATTCAATCAAACTACTCGATGACTTGAATAGACATTTTTCTTGAGTACGGAGGAATAAAGCCTTCGGTTTCTGGGCCTTTTTCACAATGGAACCTGTGAAAATCAAAATAAATAATGTACACCAATTCATCCTTAGTGAGTGCAAAAATAGTCCCTCAGGGTGAAAGCGATCGGTTTGTCTCCAGTGAGAGCTGTATAACCTCTTCTGTAAACACGACAAGGAATAATGATCGGTCTCGTACTCCTCTCTCACTTTATTGTGTGACTAACCCTTAATTATGGCTATTACACCATTAATTGCTCCGGAGAATTCTACATGGCTAAAGCTGTGTTCTCCGGACATCAAGGACAGTATAAAAACCCTCCTTAGGAAAGCTCCTCAGAAACATCTGCTGATGTTCAGCCCACCTAAGGCTTGCTCTGTTCTAGACAGAAAACACATCGCTTCAGCTTGCTGCCTCCTACAAAAACTGATACACCGCTGAAAACTCAGGGGAAGATTTCCACCTGAAAACACTGAGGGAAAGGAAAAGCCATCCTCTCAGATTTGTTATCTTAGCCAGACCTCTAGATCCTGCAAAGCTCACCCATCCTTAAGAAGTTCCTGACCACCGGGGTTTGCAGCGCAACAGCGCTAAAGCAGTACCACGCATTCTGACTGTGTAACACAAAACCGAACCAGAAACCAGCCACTGAGGCACTGTACCACCAGCATCTATTACAGCACCACCGCTGGAACATTTTAGTTGTGTATGTACAGCATTTATGGGCATCGTTCAGGGATAAATGTAACTTTGAGCTTCTAGAGTCAGCTGGGAAGGAACAACAGGGCAGAATCAAGATTCAGGTTTGCACCAAGCCATGAACTAATAATAATAATAAGTAAAAAACCTCCTTATATGTAGGTAACATGAACCAATTCTTCCATAGTAATTACTAGAAAATTAATGTTAACTGCCTCTCAAGAGAATTACTGGACAACACAATCCTGTCTTCTGCAGGGATGCAGATGCAAGCTAAAGCTAATTGTATGTAAAGGTGATGATACATATTATGATAACATATTTGGTTTGAATTTGGTTTGGAGTACGTAGCGACTTCTTGATATCCATCATCTTACAACATTACCTATGTGGAAAGTAATGCCTGGCAATTAATCAATTCTTGAAGTCCTGTTGATGCTGCTCTTGATTTTGATTCAGCTGATTTTCCTCTGGGCTCAGCACTGTGGCTCATCCATGTTTGCCTGGCTCCCTCAGGATTTGCAAATACAGATTCCTACTTAATGAGCCTGCTAAAAAAAATTAAGAACTCTATATGCAGCACCCCCCTCATCTGCCCATGAAAGCAGATGCCAGAAAGGCACACGTTTGTACCGAAAGCAGCGGTTCCAAGCTGAACCTTGTGTTATCCATCCTAAAAGCACGATGTCAAGGTGCGCGGCCACACTCGCCTAAGCCAGTTCGTGCCATGCAGGAAAACAACTTTCAGCTAAACCACATCTGTAAAGGTTTCTTCAGAACTTCACAGCCACATGGTGACGAAGCAAAAATAAGTAGATTTAAAACACCTCTCTGTCAAAACTTAAGCCTGTTCCACACCTGTACTATAATAATTACTTTAGATGAGTAAAGCATGACTGCATTCCAAGCAGAGTTTAATTATGTCACACACCTCAACTATCAAGAGGTGCTGTAAGCAACTGTGATGTCCTTATATCCTTACCGTGATACCAGTCCTATCCTCAGCCAGCAGTAACATTTCTCTGTGAACTTCTCTCCAGTATCTCGTACTGACATCACGTCAGCCACTCCACGGGCCACGTTCCGCAGCTTTCCACTGATTTACCCAGCTGTGGGGACTGCTGAAGATCAGGTCTCATGTGATTCTGAGTTCACAAAAGTGTTATAAAAAAGGACATTTAACCTATCTACGATTCTTGTTGCAGTTTAAACCCCGCGTAATATTTTTGAGGAAGTTTCGTGACTCCAAAAATCCACAGTCTAAATGAGGGACTGGTTAAAAAAACCACTGATTTGCGACAAAAATCGATCTTCCATTGCCCAATTCCATTCTTAATGAAAAAGACAATTCAGAAAGCTACAGGAACATGCTTTATTGATTCATTCGCAAGTCACTAAAGCCTGCTGCCTGTGTTGCCTCCAATAAGACTAACCACATAGTGCTTCTCATGGACTGAATTGCAGGAAAAGACGATGACCCCCGATCTGTTCTGCTGGAAGTCCGGTGAGACTAAACATACCCAATAAATAGTAAACACAGCAAGCCACTGAGTTAATGATAAATGTGTGTAAGAGACAAAGAGACTTGCATTTCCTCTTTATTATCTCTTCGGCTGAGCTGCTGCCTCCTCTGTAATTTATTTAGGCAGGACAGTTGGGCCCAGATGCAGAGGTGTTTTTTTCATAGAGGCACTTGTTTTTCTCGATTTTGCAGATGGATTAAAGAAGCCAGAAGAAGGCCAACCTCCATGTGAGGTCACACGAAGAACCGTAATCTGCACTGCAGCAGGAGCCTCAATCCAGTCAGGTTCAAGACCTAATTTGGCATGAACCTGGTGTGTAGCTGTACTGCACCGACTGTTTTATAAACATCTCTTTCAATAATATGTTCTTCTTACGAAAGCAATAACAAGCAGTAAGAGGAGCAGAGCCTAGGCAAGCTTTCCTATTAAATTCCACTAATGCGTGTCAGCCGTGACCCGTAGTAATTTGGGTAACCCGGTAAGGCTGAATGCCCCATAGACCCTGGGATGATGTACGGCCTATCTGCAAGATATGAGGACATACAAGAGAGCAACTAGACACCAAGTATCACCTTGCACGCGGAACAAAAGTGAACTTCAAAAACAGATGTAAGAAAATACATTATCAAGAATAAGAAAACCAGCTTTACATAGTCCTACAGGTACTTTCAATGCCACCAACTCAGCACTCATTTCCAGCTCACAACATTACATCCACTGTCCTGCTTAATGGAATATGTGACACTTGGGTTAATCTCAGGCTTTACAGTAACTACAGTTACTACAGTTATTCCAACACAAATACCCTGAAGGATGGCGTTTTCTCAAACCCAAAGTCTTCTGCCTTCTACCTTATCACACAAGAGGTTTTAGAGAGCCCACTCCTCTTAAATCGTTCTAATACTCTTCTTCATTTCCATATGCTTTGGATAAGCGTGCACTGACCCAGTGAAGCATTAATACTCTCCCCTGCAAAATTCATCTGCTCACCTCAATCATGATTTCAGTCCCTTAGTGGCTTTAGTACAACTCCAGGTAAGGAATGGCTTCGGGAAGCAGCCTCTGCTCTCAGGTAGCTGTTACTTGGAAAAATAAGGTAACAAGCAATGTAGTGGTGTAGACAGGAATTAAAAGATTTTTTTATGCTCTTTAATAGATCCCTTAATTCTAAAATCAACCAAAACCCCAGCAAAAGAATCACTTTCCCTTTAGAATTGTCTCTCAGCAGGGTGGTGCGCTGCCAAGTTATCGCTTTGTGCCACATCGGATTTTCAAAGCCATCAGTATTCGATGTGCTAAGAAGCGACACTGAATCCTGCAATCACAAATAAAACCAAAAGTTTCAAAAAGATTTCAGAATTTAGAGGAATATAAATGGCTGCTTTGAAGCTGCTTTTACAGATTTACATTTTAGTCCATTTTGAATGGATAAACAGACAAAAATACGTTTTGTAAAGGAACAATAAGATTTCCAGTTTAACACTTCCCATAGTTAGATTGTAAGCAATACCAGGAGCCACAGAAAGAATAATTTCTATTCACCGTGTGGAAAGCTTATGTTTCATTTCTGCTTATTACTTGAGCTCCTGAAAAGCACCTCATTTTATAACCTTAACAACTTCATGTAAGGCAGGAGCCTTCTACAAATGTACATTCCCACCGTGATTTCCACCCTCACCTTTCCCACCCAACTGCAAGGATGATCCAGAACAATCAGGGCACGATCACCGTTCAGCCAAGAGATTCCCAAGGTTTATCAAAGGTTTTCTTTTTTCCTTCTGAAAGACACAGCTAACATTGCCAAAGCATCCGTACACACTCAGAATTAAAAATGTTGAGAAAAGGGCTCTGAAAGGAAAATTAATTAGGAAGATTCATTCTCTAACACTGCTTGCTGTCACTTCACTCCTAACGACCGAAGTGTTTTCATGGTTTTCTGCGTTCTCCCTCAGTGTTGTGTCATTTGATTTCCAAATCCCCTGAGCTTTGCCACAAACCTCGGGGTGTCTGCGGGATGCAAAGGTCAGAGCAGGCGATGATGGGGATGGGGGATGCAGAGGGCACGTCTGAGAACCTCCTGTGTCAAACCCGCCGCTGACACAGGAACCCGGGGCAGCGAAGCACACTGGACAATCTCCCAAAGGAAAATCAACCACCGTGGGAACTTCCCGAGGAAACACCAACCCTGGCAGGCACCTCTTGAAGATCCTAGAGTCACCGCCAGCAGAATGCAAGTGGTGTTCCCTAAATTAAAGAAGACAGCTTCCCTAGAGATCTTCTGCACAGAAATCAAACAGGCTTCCAGATTTGTTGAATAAAAATCCTTCAGTGGGAAGCCCAAACAACTTAACTTGCATGTTTGGCTGATGTATTTAGGGAAATGTCCCGTGCTGTGTTCCACCCACCCTCCAGAGAAACCCATCCTGAACCGGCTCCTCCACAGCCCCCAAATTCCCAAAAAGGCGCTGCTGTGGTGTCAACTCAACACGACCGGTAACCAAGTGCCAGCCAACCTCTAACTTAAGCCTCCCTAACAACCTGATTTTCTTCTTTATTGGTTCATTAACATAATCACTTCTCAAGAACAACTGTAACAGCAGTCAGCGGAACAGGTGGTGTGACTAGTAAAAAGTCTATAAAGAGAAAAATCAATATCCCACCAGAGGTATGCAGAGGATGTACCTTCTAACATCACAAATTCCCTTGTGGGGGCCTAAATAATTCTCTGCCGCTTTTGCATGATGTGCTTCAGTTTTACCTTATTTGTTATTGTCTGTTTAATCAAGTTCTTCTGTAGTATAAGTGTGATCACCATTATGCTAATCTCTGCACTAGACATGCATATATATAAACATTTGTGTGCCAAATTATTACGGTTCTGTCTATAATGTTATGCTCCTATTCACTATCTATATTTTATGTCTTATGGATTTCTAAACATTTAAATTTATATCAGTGCTGTCACATATCTGCAAGCAGAGACAGTTTTATGAGCACTAAAAAAGCTGCAACACACAGCCACTAAATACTAATGACATAAATGGTATCCACTAATGGTCTCTATTTTTATTACAATACAAAACTTCAATATATTGCAATTACCACTGCTCTCAGACTGAACCATACACACTGTATAATGCCAGCTTCCATCTCTATAGCGTAAAATGGCATTATTTGTTGTATATAGTTCAGCCCTGTACTGTAGATGTTGACTGAATGCTCAAGTCAGCAGTTGTAGCTAAAATTCACTCTATTTACAGAGTCTTACTGTTAACTAATACCCTAAGTTGTCAGATATGCCAATGCATTAGACATTTTTCAAAGCCTGCTGCACTAATAGCATGTAAGTGTAGCACATCTTGTTGTACCTGTCAACAGCCCAGTAACTCTGCAAAGGTAAAGCATGTCAAAAAAAGGAAATTATCTTCCTATGCTTCTGGGTTAAAAAATCTTTAGTGAGTGACTTTTTGAAAATATTGCAATACAAAAGTGCAGTCGACAAAGCTTGCTCTCATGAAACTCAGTTGCTATTTTACCTTTTTAATGCTAAATTTTAAATTCTTCATTCACAATTAGAACAGTCTCTCTTCTTACTTCAGCTATCGAAGGGACAAAAACTTGCTCTTAGGACTTCGGGACAGCAGAAACCTCAATGTTGTCCGTAAAACTGGATGAAAAAAAAAGCACAGGGCAAAATCCCTCATACATGACAGTGGAGTTCATCTCACCTACGCATTTTACTTGCCAGAAATTTTCACCAAAACAGGAGAGCTAAGGTCACCTCCCAGGCTCTCTCACGTCTGTTTATCTCATGTAAAACAAGCCCCGTTATATTGCATTTCAGTGACTTAGCTGAGAATAACCTCCAGCAGGCTGGAAGTTCTGTCTGAAACAGGACACGGTTTCCTATTTCCATGCAGCTGGGCAGTCACTTACCCAAGGAAAACACTGGAGACAAAGTAGGTGTCAGACTTGGTAGCGTTTTACATGCATTTGCTGACACAAGGCAGACAACAGAAACGTGCACACAAAATATTTCCCTTCGAGGGCTGACTAGTGAGAACAGCAAAAACTGGAAGGCAAAGTGTTATTATTGCAGAGTTACCAAATACTGCTTGTGCTTAAAAATACAATGCAAAGATCACCCTGAACTTTTAGCCTGGAAAGCCCCTCCACCTGAAAGCAGGATTTTCTTTAAATGTTCTCACTCAGATTGCATAAATCTAAACATACATGACTGACTATACAAGAATGAATGATGTAAAATACGTAGAATAAAAATATCTAAAACTTACAACTGGGAATACTGGTATGGTATCACTTCTTTTTTCATCTTCCTTTTTCTGCCAATAACCTTGAATATGACAAGTGCTTCCTAATGTCATCTGAACCCACTTCAGCGTTCCAATGTTTTGACTAAACAGATTTTATCTAGGATCCCAGTTAACTCTGTTCTACAATTAATAAAATGTTCCAACTGAAAATTCAATGGCAGTTTAATTTCACAATACGGGATTTCTCAGGAAAACAAATTCATTAGTTTAGGCATTTGTATGAAAATACGGCTTTTCCAAATAAGTAAAATATTCTACCTCATTTTCTCAAGAAGAATTTAAAATAATGGTTCACTTTTATGATTCGAAATGTTGGGGCTTTTTCATTTTTAATCCTCTCTACACATCTCAAAACTTTAAACAAACCACACTGACTGACTTCACTAACACCAAAATGAAATATTTGAGTCCATGAGAAGCATTTAATTTTTTTAATGATTTCCCCGTTTTTCTTGAGGAAACTGTTGGGTCACCACAACCCATTTTGAGGAGTATTTTTGGACGTTTTGAAATGCCATCTTCAACAACCTGTACCGTTCACTGGAATTCTTTCTCCCTACTTAACAATCACATTGTACCAAGGGAGAAAATGAGCTCTTTTAAATCTGAAGCATATCAACTTGAAAGAAAATGTTGAAGTTTGTAAGTGTAACGCCTGCAATAGAAAAATAGCAATAGGTCGCAGGTCTGCTAATTCCAAGCCAACAAGTGCCTGACTCATTTTGTTTGGTTTTATTTCTTTCTTCCTTTTATCTCTCCTCACTTGGGTTTCCCATTTTTGCCAGTATAACTCTCAGTGCAGCAAAGCTCAGTGTTATTCCCCTAACGGATGGGATTTTGATGAGGTCCCTAATTTAGGAAAGCAGCTGCCCTGGAAATGCTGTAATATCAAGGAGAAAGAGTGAGAAGCCAAGGTCTCTGCAGCAGAGTGCTGCCAGCTCCTCAGCCAGGTGTCTCGGATACCTGAGTTATGTGGTCAAAATCCAGCCCAGGATCTAAACTCTTCTCCCCTAAAAATACGCGTGAATGGGTTTTGTGAATAGAATCATTTTGGTTGGAAGAGACCCCCCCCAAGATCATGGAGTCCAACCCCTGG
>VWYH01000155.1:178562-192908 GCA_013399365.1 Pampusana beccarii
ACACTTGTGCTCCAGCCCCTTCCCCAGCTCCGTTCCCTTCTCTCAACTCACTCCAGCACCTCAAGGCCTTTCTTGGCCTGAGGGGCCCAAAACTGCCCCCAGGATTTGAGGTTTTTCCTCCCCAGGTCCCAGCACAGGTTCGGTCACTGCCCTGGGCCTGCTGGCCACACCAGTGCTGGTCCCAGCCAGGATGCTGTGGCCTCTTGGCCACCTGGGGCACACACTCACTCACGTTCAGGCACTGCCACCAACACCCCCACGTCCTTTTCCTCCAGGTCAACATCCCCAGATCCTCTTCCACCACAATAAGGATTTCTATTGCAGCCTTAGAAGTGTCTGTTCACCCGCGGCACTGCCGCAGCACCCAGCTGCCCCCAGAAGCAGAATGGCGGAGGACGGTGCGTACATCCACACAGCAACGTGTCCGGTGGGTTTCTGCCCTCACAGACACCTTTCCCACCCAGCTGCTGAAGTCTCTTCTACAGGAAAAAAAGAACGCTCTCCTGTGGAGCACAGCTCTGCCTGGGTACACACAGGGAAACCTCTGCTGAGACAATTAAAAAAACATGGAAAACAACGAGAGCCTTTCTGTGCACTCCAACGGGTGGCTGACCAAGCCCTAAACTCAAAGCCTCTTGCCTCCATTACCTGTTTGGAATATCTGGCTATAGATGCTTTTGTTTTCACGTGAAGACATTATTTTAGAAAGCACCCTGGGAAGGATGGCTGTCCAGATCTGCATTCCCTCCAAAGGGATTGGGGTGGAATATTTACACCTAAGGCAATGGTTTTTTAAGGTGTTCCTTCTTATTATAACAATACAATGAAAGAGCTGTAATATCTGGAAGGTTTAGACTTTTGTCTTGTAACCCTGCAGATGAATAGCTTCAACCTTTGAAAGAAATTGCAGCGCAAATGTCTGTTTTATTCCAGAGTTGTGTCTGAGCAGACTATTAGTAGAATACTGATAAATGCTACAATAACTATTCTTTTTCCTCCCCTTCTGCTTTTATGCCATTTCCAATACCTATTCTTCCCTTGGTGCTGTCAGCTGATGTCTGTCTCATAACTCTCAGGGTAACAGCATTAGAAGAAAAAGAAATTAAGTTCAAATAAAACTGCCAGGTAGAATTCAACATTATCAGATTATGGACCGAATTGTTTTCTGAAGCAGGCACATATATGCAGAGTTATACCACTAATGACCTACAAAGAACTTACGCATTAAAATTTAATTACTATAATATTATTTAAGAGAAAGGAAAAGATACTAAAGCTGATTATTTTTCTTTTTCTAGTAGCTCTGCAATTTTTAATGGCAAGTAATAACTAACTTCATCTTCTCGGTATATTTCCTGGGGACCATGTTAGTAGCACCATACATTGCACCACTTTCACATGAAATCAACTGGTGTTATGACATCTTCGCAATACATGCATATGGCTACTAGGACATTTAACAAGGCCTTTGCAAATCCCACCAGGCATTCTTCTGCACATAGTTGCATTTGTACAACTTTCTTCTTTGCATTTGCTCTTGTGTAATAAATCTGAAATGATAAGGAGCTCCAATTGTTGGTCCTGGGAGTAAAAATAAATCCGTGAGATTACAGAGAAGAACATGAAATATAAAGACTACACAATAATTATTAAGAAATCCAAAAAGTAACTGAAAGCCATGCAAGTAAGAATAGGTGAGTACTTGATTATGATACCAATAGCTTTAAATTATCAGTACAGAGCTGTACTTGTGAAGCACATGAGTGAAGCGCCTTTAACATGTGACAGAAAAGTTATCTGTGCTGTAATTTATGTCACGTATCTTAAAACCACAGTCAGATACTTCACCGGGATTGCAGCAACTGCTATCGCCGTCAGAAACAACCAGCTCCTTAACTGGCTGTTCCAAGGAAGCCAAATAATGAAGTGCCACGGAGAACAAATACAGTGTTTGTTCCCCGCAGCAATGTCTTCACTGAGTTAGAGGTAACAGCTTCATCCCAGGGAAGCTTATAAGGCTGTAACCGATGCTTCATTTGCTTTGAAAGTGTCTATTTTCTATAGGTCCCACACAATTAAGGTTAGAGCAAAAATAACACATGTAAAAGACACTAATTTTTTTTTCTCATAAATACCCAAATAAATTCAGAAATATTAGAAACGTCTAGATATTTGTCCAATCTTAACGCAATCCAACACAGCAACATTTTGTTGAAAAGGCTCTAGCACGGTTAAAAGTAACAGTTCTACTGAGTATTAAGTACTTATCTTTTAAGATGACGGTGGTAAGTGCTGTTGAAACATGCAGGCATGCAACTTAGGAACAGCCCACATTTGCCCATGGCTGGGAAGCTGTGGTGCATGCAATCTTATAAAGAAGCAGGACAGCCAAGGAGAAGAAGAAAGCACGAGGCCATTTCAGTTTTTGGGAAAGCCGAGCCAGCTGTGGCTCTGTCAGCTGGAAGCCTGGACAACAAGAGACATCACGGGAAACCCCGCACGACTGCCCACCAAAACATATCTGGCTTGTGGGGACTTCAGCGCACAGTCAACAAATGACCAGACCCTATAACTGTGTTATAACACTATCGTGGGACTGAAAAATATTAGCAATGCTAATGGCTGAACGCCAGTGAACACAAAAAGTGTAGGAAATTAGAGGGATGCAGTAGTCATGGTGAAGCAGCTATCAAAAGATGAAAGAAAATCTAAGCAGATCTGGGAAGGCAGACAAAATTGATAAACGGTACATAAAACAGGAGCTGACAGAAAAGGGGGACCGGCAGTTAAGATGCAGAAGAAACAAAAAGAAATTGGAACATTTATCAGGAGACTTACATAAAGTGATTTGTAAATATATCACAATATTTATAAAAGGCAAGGATTTCTCTTCAACTGTTTTCTTTGTGTACTTATCTGTAGTTCTAGAGACTGTCAGTTTTGGAGATGACATCATATGCGTATTAGTCTCTCAACATACTGAAACAATTTTTTTTACCTTTCCTGAACAACAAGAGGTATGTTTATGTAATTTAGGCTGATTCACTGTCATTCCTAACCTTTGTCATCATACCAAATACCTTAAAGATACTGGACATAGTTCTCATAGCACAACTATTTCAAAGAATGAACAAACAGAGTAAGATGACACGTGCTGGTGTCTTTAACGTTCACCCAAAGAATCATCTAGAAACTGTGTTTTAAATGTTTGGAGATTTGCTGTTTCTCTCCCAGAAGCCAGAGAGACAGCACTTCTCACATCCCATGGCTGCTCACATCTCCAACAAAACCCAAAACATTTGTGGTATTAAGCTCAGCTCTGTTGAAAGCTGTTCTCCTGCCTTTCGTCCCTGCCCGCCCTGCGGAAACACGCTGTATTCCTGTTTCCAGAGGTGGAAAATGCCTAGAAAATGGCACTAAATGAGAATACTGCTTTCCCTTAAGCTTGTGCACCAAAATGATCCCACCCACACCCCCCAAGCTCCCACTTCTCCTTTACGGTGGCTGAATCGAACAGTCACAGCCCTGCAGAAGCCAGAGAGCTCCCGAGGGTGTTGAAATGTCAGCTGTGCGACTGGTGAGCTCACACAGCGCTTCACGGGTGTCCCTGCCACCACACCCATCGTGCGAGCTCAGGAGAACCTCCGGTTCATTCCCTTATCCCACCTTACAATCATGTTGCAGAAATGGCATTTGAGTTTCTCCTCTCCCCATCCGCACCTTTAAAACTTGAGCCAAAGAGAACACGAAACCACCGAAGCTCCAAACTGAGAATCACAGAATCATTTTGGTTGGAAGAGACCCTCAAGATGACCGAGTCCAGCCATAACCCAGCCCTGGCACTGCCCCATGTCCTGAGAACCTCATCTCCGTCTGTCCAACCCTCCAGGGATGGTGACTCCAGCACTGCCCTGGGCAGCCTGTTCCAATGCTCCACACAACTTTCCATGAAGAAATTTTTCCTAATATCCAACCTGAGAGCCCACCAGACAGCATCTGGCTACTTTTTATATTCGGTCTTCCCAACCTGTGTTCACAGGAGCTGACCTGCTACAGCCAGCTTCACCTGCTGTCTTCTTCACTTCTTTCATATTTACCTTAAATCCCAAATATCTGAGACATCTAACTATGGGAAGGAATTAAAGATGTCTGCACTATGAAGGTTAAGAACTGGGGATTTCTTCGCATAACTAAGCAGTAAGAAGCTGAACCAAACACAATAGTAAAGCGGAGCTGAACTTCCAGACGCATTCCCTCCCCTTGCTATGTCTCTCCTAGTAACAGAGGCACTGCTTGAAACCATAAAACCCAACTAGCTGGTATAAACTAACTTTACATAACCAGTTATGACCTAAACAAAGTTTGAACAGTACACAGCCTCTGGGTACTCCTGCCCCAGTAAGACATTTTGAGTTTAAATTTAGATTTTTATTGCCCTTGGAATGCTGAGATAAACTTTCAGTCCCACTGGTGCGACTCCAGGAAGAGACTATATTAAATTTTGCTGTTCGTGAAGGAGTGCGCCTTCCTTCTATTCATTACCAGGCATGCAAGCCACGTAATAAAGCCGAGCTGGTTTTATTCCTATACAATGTGCACCTTATTATGGCTAGAGGAATTCTGCAGGAGCAACTCCTATTAGCAGGTGGGATCACGCAAGAGCTGAGAATTACACCAGGGATCTGTGGGGCTGAAAACACAGGCCTGACACACACCAGGGCCCATCAGGGAATGGTCACACCTTTTATTCTTCTCCTGGAATGAGCGTCTTATCTTGAGCTTCCCTATTTCCATGGAAGAACATTTAGAAGTAAAACACAAATGAATCAACTTACTGAGACGGCATTGCGAAAACACATAATTAAACATCTGAGTTTTGAAAAGCCAAACCTACAATTTGCTTATCTGACAAGAAAAAAGTCTTGAGTATCCTAACATTAGTAACATGCATTAGCCTTAGGTGCCTAACATTGTACTAGCAAAAGAAAAAAGGAGGCATTGTTAAAGCCCAAGTAGAAATAACGCCTCTCACCCAGGAACAAGCCCAGATACTAATGAAATTAAAAATCCACTGTTTGGCCCCAGGTTTCTTCGTCCCTTCCCGAACTGAGCCTGTCCTTGACTCAAAACAGTTCAGTTAACCGGCAAGAGGTAAAGAGCAGCCTTTCCCTTAAAAGTCGCAAGGAACTCCTCACCTACTGCATCACTGTTTGAGTCGTGTAACTGCAAGAAACTTTCCTTATTTCAAATGTAACAACCCAAACACTGCACAGGCCCCGAGCAGGACGGTTAAGATAACGGTTGTATTATGCGATGAAGCAGAGATTCCTGCACATGAGAACCAATGCAAATCGTCATCTGCCTCAATAAACTCACAAAGCAACTTACTCAAAGTTAGACAGATTCCAAAAACGTGAAAACAGTCTTCGGGGAAGGATAATGGTACCCATCCCTATGACAAAGAAACTAAACGTGGCCTGTCTCTTGATGCAACCTGTTACTACCTTACTCATGTTCTCTCATCAAAACCTCATTCAGTTCTGCCTTTATTTCAAGCACAAGGCCATGGGCCTTCAAGGCACTGTGCCCAGGCCGTGAGCCGGGGCACAAACAGTTCCATTTTGGGGAAAACGGGTCTCCAGGCCTGTACCCCGCTAATAGCTGCAGCCGCTATGAAATGCAGTGTGGAGAGTAGAGCATGCAACACTTGACAGACGTAGTGCTCCACCGCATGACTTGCTTTTCGAGGTGGTACGGAAGGGAATCCCTATGGTTTTAATCGTGTTCGTTATCGGGGAAGATAATTCGTGATCTAACCTCTAAAGCTTAAAAGAGAACCTGCTGTTCTGACTTATCATTTTTTGAGATTTATATTTTGGGGGGTTCGTTGGTTGGCTTTTTGTTATTTAAATACAGAGTGGAAGTTTGAAGAGAAAGCTGAGAGGTGGTTTATTTTTTAAACGTTGTCCCAGCAATACGGTCAAATTGAGAGTGCTTTTCTGATCGCCTTTACCCAGAGGAAAGTTTGGGATTATTTACTCTTTCCGCATCCATCATAAACCAAAATTGCTTAACATTCCCTTCCTCTCCAGTTCCTAACCTATTCAGCTAGAACTGGCTTAGATGGGCTCCTCTTTTGCTGATTTGGGGGCTTCCTCCATGTTTAACTTCACTTTCAGATCCTTCCAAAGATGTTTTTTTCCAGAATAGCCTGCAATTTGTGGTCCTGGTCCTGGCCCTTTCTCCTCTTCTACAGTATTTTGAAGTTTAATTTTATACCTTTTATGAGGCTTCTGATTTTATTATATATTTGTAACTCCTACTGCTGTCTTTTCTTTATGCTTTTATAGATATTGATAACATTATGAATTACATTATACAGTGCAGAAATAAAGCTCGCTATAATTGAAACTCACTGCCGTTTTCTTCCCGTTTTTGCAAGGGGTTGAGACTCCCTATGAATTGATTTAAAAATCCCCTTTAATCCTCCTGCCGGACTGATGTTTCCTTTCAGAAAAGGAGGACACTGTACCAGCCAGAAGAAATGACATAGCATGAAGGAAAAGAGGAAAAAAAAGTCCTGAGTCATGAAAGTGAAGAAAAAATACAAGTGAAACAGAACTGAGAGAGGATTAAACTCCACAAACTGAAGGGACAAAAAAGTAGGATGGAGCTCTAATTGAAAGGAAATTGAGGGCTGACTCCACATAAGGACCAGGGAGATCAAGGAGGGAGCGAACTTGAGCAAACCTGCTGACAGACCTCGGCCACGGGACGCGCTGCGCTGGAACGTAAGGAGCTGCTTTGGGAGGGTGACCTGCGCTCTCCTGCCACCGCGGGACCAACACCGGAGCTCCAAGGAACACAAGTGAACTCGGTTCTTGCTCCCACATCGCTGAGAAAAGGGAAGATCCACACCTAAACTCTGCGAGTCGACACATTTTGTGAGTCTGTCCTTCCTTCCTTTCCTGGTATTCTGGAAGCCTGATTGCTGCGGAGGCACAAAACCACTGCTAAGAGCTTGAAAAGCGCACTATTTCCTGTAATTATTCCCATCAAACTCACCATTGGATTAAAAAAAACCACACCAAACCTATGATCTTTTAACATTCATCCTTCTGAACTGGATGTTAAAAAGTAAATTCCGTTGAGCATCATAGCTGTACTTTAAAGATGAGTCTAGCAATAAAAAAATATTTCCTATAGCTAATTGATGTATTTTCTACTAGTTGAAGAAAAAAAAAGAAAGATATATCCTAAGGTATGACAAGTTTGCTGTATAGGTGATATATGACAGTAATTGACATCCTAACAATAGGAGACTATAAAGATATCCCAAAATTATTTTCTTCTCTATTTCTTCCCTATCTGCTCTTCCTCCTCTGTTTCTTCAGTGAGCCAGATTTGCCAGCAAGGCAATTTAATCCTCCAGGGCTAAAGAAAGTCTTCCTTGTCAAAGAAAAATAAAAACTTCAACTGGTCAAGGACAGAAAGCCCAAGAGGAGGAATTATCTCCTGACAGTGAGCTATGTTTTCTTATCTCTAGGAACGGAAGCAGCAGTATTCTGGAAGAAATAACATTGATTTAGCTAGAATGTAAGGAAGACATCTTCTGTTTGATGTATGCTGCTTTCTGGACAAGGGTAGGACAACAGCCTGTATTCCCTGAACCGAATACCTCCCACTGTGTTTTCACTATCCTTTAGCGAGAAGTATTTTATTTCCTGGTAACATTAAGCTCTGAACCAGGAGAAACTTCACGCTCAGCCATGAACCTGGATGGATGTTTATTTAAGGAGCTACCAACAGGGTAATTCTTCTGCACTCTTACCACATGTGTAACTGGGAAAGAGCCGTGGTCCCATCCCGTACGGGTAATAAGATAAACCATGCCAGCCAAAGAAACAGGTACAATTTACCTCCTTGGTAAAACACACACAGATAACAAACCTCAACTATTGCACAAATCTACAATCCAGAGCAACCTTTTTTCACCATTTTTGTCACTGCACGTAACATAGCAGAATGCCAGCCAGAGCCAATGCAGTCATTTTTAATAAAGTAACTTATTAGGCAAAGAAACAAACTCGCTAACTTGGGCTTAAATGTAAATACGGAACAAATCTCCACATCTGTCTTCTTCACAAACACACAACATTTGCAATCTTGTCAAGATGCACCTTAAAAGTAGCAGACTGTTGCCTGTGATTCCTTCTAAAAGAATGTTCTCGTTTTTAAAAGGCCACTTTAATCTGCTGGTTTAAATATAAAACAACCCTCTCACTTCTGTTATCTGGCCTGAAAGCGTACATGGCTGGTAAGCTTATGCTTAAGTGCTTTAAAAACGCGAAGTGCCTTGTTGCTTTCAGCTGGATGAACGTTTTTCACATCAAGCACATTCGTAAGTGTTTTGCAAAACTGTCGGCTTCTCAACAGAATAACTATATTTATCGGTATCTACCTGCACCACCTCCTGAGGAACCAACAAGAGATGTGGGTAGCCAATACCTCAGCCAGAATTAACATATTACTGGTTTCCAGCAGATTTCCTAATACTGTAGATCAACAGGGTTCTTCCAAACAAGAAAAAAAAACAAGTTAGAAGAGGAAAAGCACAGCACGAGCAACTTATAAAGGTAGTGGAGAAAACTGGAAAGGGCCACTAAAGGAAAGAATGATTTTAAGTGAAGCTCAGAACTGACAGGAAGCAGATATACAGAGAGGCAGGCACCAACCCAATTAACACAGCAAGGCGGTCTCCTGATTGGCAAGGCTCAAGTCTTGGGCTTTATGAGAAGAAAGATGACTAAACCAGTTAAAATGGAAAAGCTGCACAACTTGTAGAGGAAAACTCAGCAGACGAACAACTGCATTAGAAGGAATGCACAAAAAATGTCTCAAGATAGAAAGGACTGGGCTTCTACAGCACATTACCAAGGTTGCGGGCAAAGACATAAACCGCTGTGGCCAAGGGTTTAAAAATCTCCTACAAGCTGGCATGTGTGGCCAGACCTGGCCTTGCTTGCTCTGAAGTGCTTAATGCTTCCTACCGGGTAACAGCCCCTTTGCTTCCAGCTTGCAAAAACACCTTCCTGCTGCACAGATGCAGAAACAAGCGTCTCGCGTTCTTCCTCCGACCCGGGAAGGGACAAAGGGTTGATGCAACCGGGCCACGGCGTAACCGGAGGGAAATTTCCACAACCTGCAGAGGTAAAGGGCTGAGCGAAGAGCACTGCGCTGCACTGTGTACAGCAGCCTTTGTGCAGAGAATTCATTAGACACCGGTGTAGACACGGCAAGACAGAAACACACCGCGGTATGATGTGCTGTCACCATTAAGGTAGCATACGACAGGTATATTCGGAAACTAAAAAATATATTCACACAATTTCAAATTGAGAGAATACACGTAAAGCCAAGCTGAATAAAGAGCCTTCCCTTCTTCGGAACGTGCTGACATGAGTAGCACTAATCAGCCAGCTTCTAATTATACCAGTTTAGAAACAACACCCCAATGTTGTGTAATATTTGCAACATCTTCCAGCTTTGCCAAAAACACATTACAATAAGGGAAGCATTAAAAACACGCCTAAACGTTAAACTAAAATCATCACTCTGCAGTTGATCCGTGGTTATACAGGACTTGTTTATCTTCCCAGATAACCGAAGGGGTTTGGCTGCCTTACCACCACGATCAGCACAGAGCAGCGATGCCCAAACCTGCAGCTATGGACTAGCTGGCCTGGAGAACCGGAGCACCAGCTTGCCCAGTTTCAAAGGAGCCAATAATACACTATACTATGACCATCTCAGCCACGAAAAGACACGGAGATGTGTCAGAAACAAAAACTGGATTTCTGCCCTTGATACTGTGTTCTCCACACCTTTGAAAGCACTTGTTTTGACTTAAAACAGCTCCAGACCAATCCAACTATTTCCTTTCCCACACAAGACAAGTATTGAAGTCTCCAGTACCATCTACACGACTGCTGGCAGACAGAGCAGAGAAGAGAAATTCCCATTTCCCATTCTTCCCATTTCAAGAGAAAATAGTAACGGATGTTATTCAAATGAATACCTTACTTGATATGTTTCAATGCTTTTCACTGTTTTTCTTATTTTTCTGCATCTTTAATAAAATACAAATATTTCATGTAGGCAATTTTCATCACAGAAATAGAACAGGTTATGCACCCAAAGTCCTACACTGATGGAACTTAACATGAGCAGCACCAGATAACACTGGACAGCTTTGACCCTGTGACATTACAATTATTTTAAAAAAATATCCTAGGCATCTGAATTTTTGGACAACTGCATCCTCCTACAATGCATTTGCCACTGAAACTATTAAATACCTCCACAGTTACCCAGAAGTTCTACATGATCTTGAAAACATGGCCAAAATAATTAGGTTCAGTTATGTAAGGCCACAGGACAAGAGAAAACAAAATGGGAGAAGAAGAAATACGGATGTGTTCCTTACACATTTCTGGTTATCCAAACAATCCTTGTCTCACGCAAGGACATCTGCAGCTTGCAGCGGCGGCAGCAGGACGGGGACGTATTTCTGTAACAACGCTGCTTCCCGGCTTCTGCCGTCAGATCCCACAGGCAAAATAAGTTGCAAGAATTCGCACTGCAACACAGCTATGCAAATTTATGTCAGCAGAAAAATCTCATTTAACCACCCGCTGGAATTTAAAACCTTATCTTGAAAACTGAGCCCTGGCACCTCTGCTTTAACAATGAAAGATCCTCCTTTTCTCATTATAGAATGATTTTTTTCACAATGGATCTGTTCCAAAGCCTTTCCTAGTCAATGAAGTCTTTCCACTATGTATATTAGGAAAATAAATATGACTTTCACAGGTCAAAATGTCATGTTAAAGCAGTGCTTCAAGATTCAGTAATGTCTTAGCTCGGTCTCGGAAAACAATTTAATTCTGAGTTGGGTCAGACCTGTGCAATTCTTCATGTATGCGATAAGCTAAACGCAAAGCTGGTAAATTTATGTACGTTAATGGTGGTGAATTAGTAGCAAGGCTCTCATTTAACTTAATCAAGCCACAAGAGAGACCTGGGAATATCGCAAGCAACTCAGTGAAGATCTCAGCTCAATACATCACCGCAAGAGGTTGGCGACAAGACAAACTGCATGGCTACCAGAAATTCTGCTGCGTATTTAACAACTGCCGGGCCTCAGCCCACTATTCTGGATAGAACTGGTCCTGCCCTTTCAGAAGAGGCGTTTCAAAACCAGAGGCTGCAATCCTCTGGGTTGTAAGAACAATCAACCCTTTGGAAAGGCTCTTTGAAGGCTAAAATAGCGAGATTAATCACTCGGAAAGGAGACAACAAAGGAACAATAAAACCAGATTAAAAAGAGAGACATCAGAAGTTTCTCTTTCCTTACACCTCAACCGACAACCGTAGGGAAACTGAGCTCTGGTGACAGCTGGGAAATACAAAACCAGGTAAAGAAATGATAAAAACATTGAGAAGGGAATTATGGATCCATGCCAATCAATGACTTAAAACTGTGACTCAACATATGCCCAAGAATTTGCAGAGAATCAAAGCAGGAAGGACGACTGACCCATGAAATTTCAAGTCCTGTAGACCAGATTTTAACAGTTATGAAATCAGGAATAGTACCACATGCACAGGGAAGGACAAAGTGCTGCTCCATTCTTTCAACAGAAATGGCATTTATCAGGTCAGCAGATCGGGCAGTCTGATCAATCTGCAGTGTTTCACATGAAATTTTGAAGGAAAGAACTGTTAAGAGTGAGCAATATGTTCATAATTTTTTAAGAGTCAGAAATATAGCCGTGCTCTGGTGACAGCAACACCCAGAACAACTGTCGTACAATTAGTGGCATGGGATTTTTACTAACAGAAAAGTAATTTTTACCACAATATTTAACTTTTCAAAAGGGTTATTCGCTACTGACAAATTGGGAAACGCAGTCAGTACATAAAAGCAGCTCAAGGAGGATGGCCGTGACTTGAATGACCCTGAAGCCCAAACCATCAAAAGCACGTTAAAATTTATTAGCATGAAGTGCAACAATGAAATGAGAATTTCCACTATAAACTGGATGACTGTTAATTGCAAACAAAGCAGGACTCCTCCTGTGATCCTCTAGTCCTTGAATGAGTGTTGTATAGGCAAAAAACCAAACAAACAGCCCTACTGCTGGATGTCTCTGGCAAGAAATTGTCAACACTTCTGATCAGAAATATAACTGAAGTTGATGCACCGATATTTCTTCTAACGTATTGTACACAACATAAATTACTACCATGAATGACAATTATTCACATCTTCTGGCTTCATTTTGCTCAAACTCTTCCAACATCTCTTCCTCGAGTCTTCTTTCTTCTGACAGCTTAGCAGAATTTCACTGTCTCCCCCAACTAGAATCACTCTCCAAAATACATCAGAAACACACACAAGAGAAGGTATGAGGATAAGATCAAAAGACATATGACTTGCTGTGCTACAGTAGAATAAAAATTAAATGGTCACTAATAACAAGAGTGCTGGGAGCAGCATTGTGCAAGGAAGGCTCATGACACTGAACCCGTTTTTGTTAGTGATCTAGGCACAAGAGGCAGGAGATCCTTCAGAATCTTTTGCAAGTCGAGCAGCCTGTGCAATGTCTGAACCATTCTCCAATAGCTCCCCAACTCCTTCCTGAAGGAAAATTCCCCAAACGGGGTTTTCCAGCATCCCAGACGTATCCTGAGTTCAGAAGAGCAACTGTTTCATTTTAGGAATCCTGTACTGTAAGAAACTAAATGCAACTGGTGAAATGTAAAACGGCTCATTACCGCATCTCCCCATCACCAGCTGCAGAAGGACAAATGGCATCAACTTCCTCACATGTCCAACAGAAGGCTCAGAATTGCCACGGGGGAGAGGCAGAAAGCTGTGCGCCCAGATGTGCACAGCTGTTTACACTGGGATCAACACTGCTACTGACCGGGACGCCTGGAGCAGAGGCGTCCACTGCCCTGCATCCTGGGAACCCCGCAGGTGCTACTGGAACTGGGGGAAATGCACCTAACTGGGGGATCCCCAGTGCAGACAACGCAGCCTCAAGTTCACGCTGGGCCTCCAGCGAGAGCGATGAGAGCAGAGAGAACCAATGCTCTAAGACACAGCGACTGGTTCCTGCCAGCCTTGCCCGAGCCCTGTTCTCACAGAGTAAGGGACACAGCTTGTTTCACTCTGCACAAAAGCACAAGGCCTCGTTTCCTTCTGAGCAAGCAACAAGAGAGACATTTTGGCGACTCTCAGAGTATACTTCATGCTTCCCCCACTGACTCAGCCCGAGGGGAGGCAAGAAAATAAACTCTGCAGTTCCCCTCTGCCCCCAGGGATTTCTGCACTGCAGGGGTTCCCACAGAATCTGCACCTTCCCCCTGGTGCCTCCAGCAAAACGCTCTGATCACTCCCCTCCCAAACCACCTTCCAGTTCAAGCGGGCAGTCCCAGAGGTGCCCCTGGGGGACACAGAGCACAGACGTGGCACTGCTCAGGTGCACAAACTGCTCCCAACTTGCTCTGCCCTGGCCCCACAGCGCTGCCCCTCCCTCCCCACCTCCAAACCCCAGCTCTGGCTGCCCACGCAGCCCGTCGCTCCCTTACCTCCACGGCCCTTCACCCCGCTCCGGACAGGGCTCCGCAGCACTCACCGGGCTCCATCTCCGTCTGCTCCGAACGGCCTCTTCCCGGAGAACTTATTGGGCTTCGAGCTGCACCTGGGGGGGCAGAAGAGGAGAAATGATGTTTCACAACGTGGAGTGTGCGTTAACTATCCCCAGAGCTCGCTGCCTTTGCCCTGCTCTTCTTTCGCACCAAACTCCTGATGGAGTTATTAATCTTTACGTTCCATCGTTTGTGCGGAAGCGAGTTGGTTTGAGTCTCTCTTCCCACCCCCTCGCCCCCACGCGCACTGCCTAAAAACCCAACAATTAAAAACGTGGGTTTTTTTCCTTTAATTCCCCTACATTGAGTAATTATATTCACATTAGGAATCAATCAACTCTGGTCATTACCATTAGTGATATGCTCATAAACCAAACACTAGTCATGCTAATGAACCGAATGAAACATAATTTCTGGTTGTGTAAACCGATGCTCAACCCTAATCAGCACTAAATTCAGTCAGACATTACTTACATCAGCTGAAAAGCACATTAAACCCGGGGAAGGAGCAGGAGCTGCTCACGTCCGTGGGTGCGGGGTCCGCGGCTGCGGGGCCGGTTCGAGGCCAGCGGCGCCGGGAGGGCCGCTCGGGGCGGGAGCGGGGGCCAGGCCGCGGGCCCGGCTGCC
>VWYH01000155.1:201093-249855 GCA_013399365.1 Pampusana beccarii
AAAAAAAACAAAAAAAAATATAAAAATATAAAAAAAAAAAAAAAAAAAAAAAAAAAAAAAAGGAGAGACCAAAATAAGCCATTTTTTACCTCTTATAGAAGCAAGTTTAAAGCTCAGAGGCACTGAACCATTATCAGTAGAAATCAAGATGCAGTTTAGCCACAAAGCAGTTAAAATCATGAGCAGCAGCGTTACCTGCCCTGCATTACACTGACAGTGAGCCTTAATCCTGTGTTAGCAAAATCATCCTTAGAAACTCGGTCTCACTAGACATTTAGCTTCAGCTTCACTCATAAAGAAAGCCTCTGAGGGGCAAGTGAAGGCTGCTCTGAAAACAAGTACAGGGAAATCTCCTGGAAACCTTCATTTTCCTTCAAGAAAATAATTTATCAAGGGTTCGGCTAGCTGTGTATAAACCCACCTTTTCACAGACTACTTGGCTTTTGATTTAATCCTTCCTGAGTAAGAAATGCAAGCTCTGGCCCATAACTAGATAACTTATATGAAATGCAGTTTGTTCACAGTTCTGCAAATGCAGTTTGTTCAGTGCTATATTAGTTTATGAAGTATAAACAGCAGAAAGTAATTCAGGGATTTATATATGCCCATATAAACTTAAGATACTTGTCTTCCCAGGCATCTGCTGGGATTCTGTACCAAGGCTGAAGATGTGTGAAAATGAGATTTAGAGCAAAACAGCTCTTGCTGATCCACACTGTGCACCATCTATGACCATCTCATTTGCTGTTGTAAGAGAGGTTTGCATGTGTTTATGGTGATTTGCTCCTGGTGTCACCTTCAGCTTCCGCGGCGAGCAATTAAGGAACCTCAAAGAGCAGCCTGGGTTCAGCAAGAGCCCAGCAGGAGCAGATAATGGCGCAGGTGCCATCCAGCAGAAATTATCTGCAATGTTCCTCACCCTGGAGAATCAGCACGGCCCGGAGACTCGCCGTGCCGTACACTGCCAGCGCGGGTCGGACACGGCGGGCGCGGGATAGACAAAAGGACAGAAAAAGGGACAGACGGGCCACGGGCGTCCTCTTGTCACCCCTTGTGCTTGCGGGACAAGGTGGCATCACCGAGGGTAGAACCCATCAGTAGCACGGACACCTAAGCAGTGCATGTGCTTCCCAGGGTGCGTGTCTGAGAATACCTGCCAGGTGATCGCTTGTGTACGTTCATATCCAAGCGTTCTGTAATTTTATTTGATCAAACGAAAGCAGATGCCTCCTCCAGATTAGTCATGCACGCCTTCCTGCAGGAAAATAGTTCTGGGTTTTGCTTTCAGATCTCACCTCTGGCCAGAGAATGTAAAACAAAATAAGCTTAAGATTTTTTCCCCTGTACCATCATGTGTTTTGAAATGTTAAAAAAGATAGTGATAAAACATTGAAATAAAAATTCACCTTTTGCAGTTTGTGGTCATGGCAAACCTCAGTCTCACAAGTGGGAATTTTTGATGGGTATGGGTAGTTGCAAACAGAGGGTCCAAGGGGAAACTACTACACACTCTTCACCAAACTGGGATTGCAGCGGTAAACGAATATAAAATTGTCTGCCTTGAAGGATCACTGGGCTGCATAGATACTGGGGTTTGTATATTTTGAAGAACACCACAGTTTATTGAGATAATGTGGATAATGTCATCTGCTGCTTTTTATCAACCACCTGCAATACAGTATTTGACTTTTAATCTCCCATTTATATATTACAGAGGGCAACTTTAAAACTGGGAAGGAATATTAGCTCACTGCTAAAGATATTTGAAAACACCATCCTTGAGACAACTATTATACTAAACATTCTGGTTTGCATAACCATAATTGTCCATATGTAGTATAGTGTTGCCAATCTTTTTTCTTTTGTAAAAAAGTAACATTGGTTTTCCGTCTTACCTTAAGAGGTGCCTGCTTTCCAGCTAGATCTTTGTTGTTGTGTTCGCTGATTACATGCAAGTTAATTCATTACTTGGATATTAGAAGGTTACCAAAAATTCCTAAGTGAGCGACGATGCCAAGGTCAGGAGCTTGATTTGTTTTTCTTGTCAGAGACTTCTGTCAAAACAAGCGCATTGTTATAAATAAATAACTCGAACTGGAAATTAGTCGCCATTCAGATAGGTAATTATATTTTAACAGGGCAAAATCCCAGCGCAGGCTGCCAGAGAACACTCAGCTGAAGCCAGCGTGGGTTGGAACAGCGTGTGTGTTCACTGTAATTGTGAGCGTGGCCACCCCGGTCATGCTGCCTCTTCAAACTTAAAAGAATTAAGACCAAAGCTGTCCAAACGTTAACTGAAACTCCTAATAATTAGGGGTTATTAGGGGCTGTTAGCTGGCTTTATTTTCTGCCACAGTACTCTTGTATTTGTGGATTCTATTTATACACAGAATTAAGAGCTCTGTTTGAACAGGTAATCCAATCTCCTCTGTGTAATTTAGCCAATGATTTTTTTTTTTCCTGGCCCCTAATTTTGGCCGTGTTTCAGGATGTACGGTGAAACTGCAATACTAAAAATAATCTCATTCAATGTATTTTATCTGAAAGGATAAAGCAAGTCGCCTTACAAACGCTAAGGAAAATGATGAATTTATTTTTTTACTCACAGAGGAAGCACCAGAGGTGCTGAGGGGAACTTTTCCGTGTGCATCCTTCCCTCTAGTGGCTGCTCTTAAAGAAAAGGAGCAACACTTCAGTGCTTCTGTATTTGGTACCAAATGATGGGTTTGGGATGGGTGGAAGTAGACACAAACTTTTAGATACCAAAAAATTAAATCTTGGGATGAGCCGTATCAAGACAGAGATACAAGAGCCATGGATTTGAGAATATTTTTGTGAAAAATGTGATGTGATCCTGAAAGATGGTAGTAATTGTGATCACTCCCATGCAAGACCAGCTTCTTGGCCGCTTCACAGTCTCTCACGCTGATCCTTTTTGCTCGTTTGCTTTCTTTCCCCGTATTCCCAGTGCTTGCAGGGCCCACAGAGTTACAAAATACATCAGCAACAGCCCGTAAACCAGCTGTCCCTCTTGCCGTCAATTGCCATTTCATGGGGATCCATATGGAAAGGGGCAGTGTCAGGAGGATGGAGCCAGGCTCTTCTGGGTGACAACCAGTGACAGGACAAGGGCAATGGGTGCAAACTGGAACACAGGAGGTTCCACTGAAATCTGAGAAGAAACTTCTTCNAGGGGCTCTGTGGGGTTTAAACACCTCAAATGGGGTGGGTAGGCTGAAAAAATACCGAACCAAACGAACCAACCAACCAACCAACAAAACAGAGAGGGGGAGAAAACATGCTGGAATTTCTTTTTTGTCTCGTATGGATGCCAAACTGCGTGAGTTTTCCAGCCCTTCAGCTGGAGACGTCTCTGTTCTCTCTGCTTACTCTCACTCACTGCTTTCTGCCATTTTCCCTAGTTTGGTGGCAGGGTTATTTTCTGCAGCCAGACTCATTTATTCTGGTTCTGAACAGAACGGTCTAGGTGTCTGTGATCTACAGCAGCTGGGAGACTCCCTTACCACTTGTCATTTACTGCCCCGACAGAACACGATGACAAAGGCTCTCGGATACCCCCCCTTTTCACTGCACATATTGGACATCTGTGGGACCTGGCACAGAAACCACGACAGGGCCACCCCAGGATGCAACCCGGGGCACATTTCCATCAGAAATCCAAATGTGACAGCACAATGGTGGGGTTAACTTTTAATCATAAGCTACCAGCAATTAGAATCCTGATATTTGTATTTCATTAAGGGCTCCTCCTGAATAACGAATTCACTGTTCAACAGTTAAAAGTGGCTATAGCCTTCCCAGCAGAATTTAGATCAACCCATGGTTAAAGAATAAATCTTTAAAATAATGGATTAGTTTACAAGATCTTTCAACTTCTACTGGGACAATTCTTGCTGCATTTATTTCTCTCTGGGTTTGGATGGGAAAATTATTAGTAGTTATGTGTATTTTCAGCAAAAAAGTAAAATGGTAAATTCCATCAAACACTGACTGCAGCTACTTTTCATCATAAAATTTTACAAATTCCCCACCAGTGAGCTCATTAGTGTAAATGATAGAGCCTTATCTCTGGTTTAAAGTCAGCATTTTTCCTTAGCTACCAAACAGCCTGTTTTCTTTCATGACATGGTAACGGAGGACTTTACTCCAGGGAGTGGCGAAAATATTCCTCTCTGTTCTTGCGGGTCAGCCGAGTAGGGCTGCTGGGAAGCGAGCAGAGCCAGTGGGACTTCAGTGCTGCCGGTAGCTGGGAAGCCTCTTTGAAAAGCTGCAGAGTCTGTGCAGGGCAGAGAAATGCACATTGCACCGCCAGCCTGTTGTGAGGGGCAGACGCCAAGGGACGGCAGGAGGAAGGCTATTTCTAAAGAAAATATTAATAACAGGCTCTCCCCATTCTCCCTCCCTATTCTACCTTCCAAAATCTCTGTGACAAATCAGCACCAAATGACGTACGCGGCAGTGTGCTGGGATCACATCAGCGTCGCTCAGCACACGCGGGTACCTCAGTTTTCAGCTGAAGATGATGACTTCAGCGGCAGAGAGAGGGGAAAGGGAGGGCAAAGCTCTGAGTACCAACCAAATTCTCCTGACTTATGGCTGGAAATGACTCGTAACTGTAGGGTAAAGCTGTCAGCCAGCAGCCAAGGGGATGCGAGCACCGAGGTTTTGTAAGTCTGAGCTAATAAAGGCTGGAGGGATGCAGCTGTTTGTGCTGTAAACTCAGCAAAGATTTCTGAAGGAAACCTTCTGTCCCCAGAGTCAAGTCCAATCTAGTTCAAAAACAAATCCTGAAAGGAAGAAGATACATTAGTTTGGAGAGGAAAGAATATACAGGGTGTTTCAAAAAGATGGAGCCAATTTGAAATCACTGTATCTTTGAAATCGGGTCCATCTCTTTGAAACACCCTGTATCTCAGATACAACAAAATGTCTTCATTCACTAATTGCAGCAATATTGTTTAAATATTAGGGAGCTGTGAAACACAGTATCATTATTAATTTGGCTTGGGATTGGTTTAGGATTTCACAGCAAGCTGGGCCTGTGTTTCCCCATCATCCTTTCAGCTGCCTGTTCCCTGTGAAGCTCCATCCAAAGCCCATCAGGCTCAGAGGCCATTTTTTCCTTCATCTTCTCTCAACCTTGAATTTACCTGACCATCTGTGGATTTGGGTGTTTTATGTCATTTCTGGAACTGCATTTGCACTACAAGATAGGGGGAGAAAAAGAATAAAAGAGAACTGCTTCACATGAAGAGCGGACTTTTAGATATTTCCTTTTCTTTTGGGCTCACAGAACACAGGGGGTTGTTGCTGTCGGTTCTGGGCCTGCCACGAGGCTCAGGGTGGTGGAAAAGGGATTTTTTATTTACTGAGCATCGCAAGCACCCCCTCGATGGCACCGGTGTGGAGAGCGACTGGGATATGTGGGCAGGTCTGCTCTTCCCTAAGGGACAAATCTACTTGTTTTAGAAGCTGCAGATGTACGTGAACTTCAGAGGAGACCCAAATCACACCTCGTGTAGCCGTGCCCACCAGCTGGGCCAAACTCTCATTTACACTAGAGTAATTTTTGCATATATATTTAATACCAGAGGGGTGGAAAGAGCTGTCGATGAACGTGGGTACCTAGTTCTTCATCTCCACTGCCTCCACACGTACATTTCACCCCCTGAAAAAAAATTTCCAGCTTAAGCCTGTCACAAATATCATATTTTCTTACATATTCCTTCCTCTAACTATACCCACCAGCAGATTGTCCATCGGTGCCGCCAGCAGCTCGTGACAAACTGCTGTTCCCGTAATTACTGGAGGTCTGTATTCCGCGTGTGATGCTGTTCACCGGAGGGGTTCAAGCCTGGAAAGACAGGCGTCATTATTTTTCTTTTGAAGCTGAGACCAAGCCTGAGTCACTGGGCCGGACACTGGCTGGCTTGGCAGATCAGCAGTGGCACCAAACATATTGTATTTATTGAATGTTACGGAGGGGAACAATGAGATATGGGCTGGTCACAGCAGTGACAGAAAGGGAACGAGACAGCACGGGGTAAGGAACCCAGTCGGGTGCTGGCCAGCCACCAGGATGAGCATATTTATAACAGAGATCATTTGAGGGTCAGAATCAAGACATAAAGGGAATCTGCTTTGTTTGCAGTCTCCTGTATTTGGAGTGATCCACACTTTGCCATTGTTCAGAACATCCTTAGGGTACAAAACTGCTTATGTATATACTAAGATTTTAATAAAAAATATGTTTTTCTTTTTGCACTTGATGCCTTATTCACTCTTCTAGTTTTTCAAGTAAGCTGGGATTTCTTCATTCGGGTTATGTAAAATCTTTACCTACGGAGAAGCCTAGCTGCGTTCAGTGACTCTGCACCACACCGTTTTCTCACAGGGTCAGCAAAATTCTTAAAGGCTGGAGTGTAAAAATGGTGTTGCATTGCATTTGCGCATTGCCTTTCCTTTATCCCCAGAAACTCACCTCACTTGCCTAAGCCCTTTTGCACACCAGGTTTTATTCGCAAATTGGCAGTAAAGTGCTGTAGTCTCTTTGACAGTTTGCAATTAATTGCACACAATCTGTCTAGGCTTCAAGATGCATCTTTCATAAATGATGATATATTCCAAAAGGCAGTCCAATTGGCTGCTTTGCATATTGCATATATTTTTCACATTTCCAGGACAGGACATATGCAAAATCATTTTACTGTGGCACAAACACAGGAAAGATGATTTGGAAGAAAGGCCAGAGGCCAGAGGTTCTGTTTCTCATTCTTCCACTCACCTGCTGCAGACTGTGGTAAGTCATCTGATACTTCTCTGCCTTTCTTCTGCATCTGCACAAGGTTGTTTATTCTTCTAAGAGCTGGAATTCAGGGAATGAAACTCTAATTTATTATTATTAATATATTCCAATAAATGGTTGCATTGCTTTGAAGTCAGTCAAATAAGTATTAAAGAAATAGTGAATTGTAGGAAGCAGCAGTTCAGCCCATCTGATCTGTCTGCATTGAAATGTTACTTGTGGGATGACCTCCTCAGAACAAGAAACTCATAAAGGTGGATGTGCTAAAAGCAACTTTTACAACATAAAGCATTTAAATGTGCCAGTAAATGTCTTATATTGGCATCATACCTACCACCATTCTTACAACTAGCTCCTATTTACTTTCATTATTCTCTTCTTCCTCCCACCCTGTCTTAATGGTTTGAATTATGGGCAACTCTCGGAAAAGTGACATACACTTTAATTATACATGTAATACTATAATTGAATCAAATTACTTTGTTTCCCAAAAAGGCGATCCTTTATTTGCTGGCAGGCTGCTTGTTTGTGATGCTAGCATTGTCAGTCACATCAGGAAAGCCATCTTAGTCATAAAATAGCTATTGTAGAAGAAGTATTACTGGTTCCGTACAGGGCTCTTTAGCAGTAATTATGTACAGCTTTTAGTAATTTTGAGAGTCACCCAAGCAGCATTGATCCAAACCATTTGCAATGACATGCAATGATGCCTGTGCAGCATCTTTACAAGCAAACTAAAATAAGACATTTTGGTGGTAACATGTAAATTAGCCTTGAGGCTTGCAATGCAATGCTCATCAAGTGTGTAACATTTAATTACAAGACCACTGAGCATGAGTGAGGTCCTCTGAGCTTTTTATCCCTACAACAGAAAGATTCTCCCGCTGAACTGACAATGTGAATCCTCTCATCAGATGTGGAGCCAGACTGGCGTTTATGGGACCGGTGTCTTTCAAGACCCTGTTCAGTAAAGTCCTTCATGGAGCTGCAGGTGCTTGCGATACTTGTTGAATCCCACCTGTGAGGAGCTGAGAACTGCAACGCATGCAGGGAGCTGCACCCGAGGGAGAAGAGCTCAATCTGGGCCATTCTGATTTCTACCTTAATAAACTAAACTGTGCTGCGCTTCGGGGGCCACGTCACGTGCAGTGTCTTAATACAGAATGGGTTGGTTCCGACATGCCTGAGTGTTCAGGAGCACAGGAAACTCCAGCGGTTCTGTGTTCTGCCCTGAATCGGTGCAATTGCATCTGCTTGTGCGTGAAGTATGGATTAGATCTTTCATTGGCTCTAGCCCCCGGCACAAACAGAACTAAATCATTATTTGTCTCAGCCTTTCCTTCTGGCTGCTTCTGAAAAAGTAGTGAGGGTTTTATTGTGCGCTCTAGGTTTCAGACTGGGTTCCTGTTTGCTAAATCTTGGACTCCGATGCTTGTAAGGTGGCTGATGTGGCCAAAGAGTGGCAAAACAAGGGAAAAATGCCACAAGAGAGATTAAATACAGGAACACAGAAACACAGAATCATGGAATCATTTTGGTTGGAAAAGACCTTTAAGATCATGGAGTCCAACCATAACCCACCCCTGGCACTGCCCCCTGTCCTGAGAACCTCATCTCCGTCTGTCCAACCCCTCCAGGGATGGTGACTCCAGCACTGCCCTGGGCAGCCTGTTCCAATGCCCCACAGCCCTTTGGGGAAGAAATTGTTCCCAGATCCAACCTCAACCTCCCCTGGTGCAACTTGAGGCCGTTTCCTCTGCTCCTGGCGCTTGTTCCTGGGGAGCAGAGCCCGACCCCCCTGGCTCCAAGCTCCTTTCAGGCAGTTCAGAGATCAGAAGGTCTCCCCTCAGCTCCTGTTCTCCAGTGGACCCCCCAGCTCCCTCAGCCGCTCCCATCACACTTGTGCTCCAGCCCCTTCCCCAGCTCCGTTCCCTTCTCTCAACCTGCTCCAATAAGTCCTAATAAGACATAATAATATAATAACAATAATTCCTAAAAGACATAATAAGACATAGGTCCTCCCAGCCCATTCCGAGCTCTGTAACCCCCTGCCCTCTGCCGCAGTTCCCAGGGGAGGTGCCCGGGGGCTGTGGACAATGCAGAGGACGAGCAGGTGCCTCACAAGATGCACCCAGAGGTTTCACTTGGCAATGGGCTCCCACCCAGACTGACCACGCATGCTATGTAATGAACAACCGCCCTCCTTCTCTTTCTGTTAGCAGCTGCTTACCCAAATACTCTCTATATTGTGAACTTTCATTTGGGGTTCGAAGATTCTCTGTGAACATGGTTTGGTTTCTGGCTGTGTACATAATTCTCCAAGTGAAACTCTCAATGGATGCACTCATGGGTGGTTTTGATGAGTAACTCTACCAGCTTAGCAACAAAACTAGAAAAGTGGAAACTGCAAAGTATCTTACCTAGGTGAATCCTGTGGCAAACATTTACAGCTTACTAAGTTTTACCAAGTCTGATAATAAATGTTGTCATTTTATATGTTTTCTTAAAGTCATAAAGCTTGGAGCCACATAAATATGTGCAAAATTTGTCCTTTTTTAAAAAAAAGTATAGGATGTTTCTATCCACATGTTAGTCTCTGTCTTTGATAGAAAGACATTTAAAAACAGACAAAGAAACCCAGAAAGATAAAGGGGGAAAGAAACTACTAGTGTTTTGAAACAGTAAACTGTGTAAGAGTCTAGTCTTGCTCAAAATTTGGGGGTTTTGAATACCTGAAGTTGACAAAATTAGCATGTCAGCAGGAAGGAAAGTTTACAAGGAATTGATTACAAGAATTCCATGAAATTATTTGACTTAACTTCTTGAATAAAGAATGAAATAGAAAATCAATCAGCCATTTCAATAGCCAAACCTGATGCTGTTTCCAGGTACACTTGAGAGAGAAAACATTGTTCTGTAAGTTCACTAGAGACAGGATTTTCCTTTTCAGTATCTACCTAGTGTAGCAAATTATTCTATTTCCTAACTTACTTGTTCAGACAACATCGTGTGTGTGTTGTCCCAGTTCTCTAGACCCTGGAGCTGAGCACCCAAGGAACTGGCTGGGGTGCGGGATGTGGGAAGGGTTGTGGCTCCATCTGGGACAGCAGCTGCTAATGGTCGGAAAAAAATCTGGCTGCCCAACACCGAAGCGTTACCTTTCTATGCAAATAGGAGTCGCAACAGCACGCTCAGTCTTTGCTATTTCATGATTAGTGTTCTTATATGCAATCAATAAATCCCCAGAGCCTCTCCCTGGAATGGGCATTTTTGCTCAGTCTCTCCAGCAGAGACGTCTATTTAGCAGCAGGTTTTCAGCAGACCAAAATATGGAATCGATAGCCTGAGAATAATCTGCCTGCTTGTCTGTATGAAATATTTGTATTTTTCCATGCAAGTTCTAACAGACCAAATGACTTTTCCAATACGTAAGGGTTTAGTGCCTCGTATGGAAATGCAACTACACAATAGCCAGCGCACTTGACGGGATCTCTCAAGGTCACCAGTGAACTGGCTGAAGAGCTTCATTAAAGCTTTAAAGTCAAGTCATGCAGGTACAGAACACCCACCGGAATGGGGACGAATTGCCCACGAGTGGCTCTGACAAAAATCCAAACCCTCTCTGCTGGCTCTATACTATACCTGGGGATGGGACGCTGATGCCAGCCACTGTTACCAGGTGTTTTCAGCCGCCTGCGTGGTATAGACAAGCAGCCAACTCCTCAGCCTGTCCCTCAAGCCCAGGTGGGGAGCACATCTGCACGCACATCTGCATTCCGTCCCCCAGGTGCCCCTCTCTGCATTTCACCATACCACGGGACCATTTTTTCCTTTGCAAAGTAAAGACAATAAGATCAGTATTAATAATTGTATTAATAATAGTGATTTAAGAGTATTTAAAAGCTATTCACAATTAGTTTATTTTCTTGACTCCTTTAATATAACTCACAAGAATCCAGTAATCTCCACATGTCTTTTCTGATCTGGGATATATCTGTTCTTACCCTGGTTTTCAAAGGAGAAGCCCTCAGCAAAGGGTCTGAGGTTACGTTTTCATTTTTAGCTTGGTTTCCTAAGGAAATAAGGGTCATGCCACTGCTGTCTGTTTGTCTGTCCTTATTTTTCTCTCATGTTGCCTTACAGGAACTTTTGAGCCTGTCAGTCAATCGCAGCCAGGAAAAAAAAAAAAAAAGGCATTGTAATTCTCAAGAATAAATCCATGCCTGTGAGACTTCATGGACGTTTTTGGTTGAGGAGCAAAAGGAAACACAAATTAGGGCTCTCGCTGAGCAAAGGTGAGGAAAAGGCAGCCAGTGCCATTTTCATAGGGATATAGATTATGTTAATTCCTAAAACTTACTGTCTAAATGTTGAGTTATGGACTGGAATATAATCTCACTGTATCGAAACCATCCAGCTGTTCTCAGACAGGGCCTGATCCTTTTTTTTAGTGTCGCTGAAGCAAAGTTCTCATTGGGTTTAGTGAGGCAGGACCAAACTGGGGCTGTGCTGCTTTGTCTTTGGTCAGTAGATCTTGACAGGAGATTGTATGGAGAATCTCATATAGTATAGATACTTGTGGATATATATAGTATATATAATTGTATAGTAGATCTTGACAGGAGAATATATGACAGGAGAATTTGGTATATACTTCATATACAATAGCACTGTGTGGTACGCAAAGCAGTGAGAGAAATCCTCACAAAAAACAATTAAAAACCCAAACAACTGATGATAGCAAAGAACAACAATTCACCATGAAAAAAACCCACAAAATCAATAGATTATGAAGCTACTCTGAGGCTTCCACTGCTATCATCCCAAGGCTTTATTATCAAATATCAAAAAATCATTACTGCAATATCAAAACATTCATAATAACAATATAAAAACTCCACTCAATCTGTTCCTGCAGGGATCTGATCTAAAAATCCACAAGAAAAAAGAATAATTGCTGTGAAAATGGCAGTTAGCCAGTTCAATCATTCAGCCAGCCTGGTTCTATAATTGTACACCAGTCTCTGCATTTCAGTGCCACCACTGTGGATAACTTCAGAAGAATTGCTCGGGCAAACAAACTAGAACCAAATCAGACAAAATATGAAGCCTTTCAGAAAAGCTCCTAAGTGTTGTTATCAGGTGCTCTATTTGTGGTTTTATGTCTTTTTATACCCAGCATGACTGATTCCCTGTCGTTTAGAAATGATAATTTATACACCCTACCTAGTGTCCTCCTGAAAAAGACCAACTCTTATCAACTCACCTTTCCCCGGATCTCCTCACCTCAGAAGCAGGAGAACTCCAGACGGCACGGGAATGAAGCTTTAAGGAAACCAAATTTCCACGTGGAAGACTTCTCTTGTTTGAGACGAATTCTGCGCCTTTCGCGCGTATTTATGCACAGTCCTTTCAAAACCAACGTAACTCCTTTTTGAACCTGCACACAAACAGAGCTTGCAGTTCACAATGGCAATATTTTTGGGGGGGGATCATTCTCCATTTGCTGGTATAACAAGAAAAGGAAAGAACACTTTCTGGTCCAGTTCATCCAGGGTGAACGGCTTCATTCTTGTTTGACACAGAAACCCCAAGTCTGACTTGAGATTTATTAATATAACCCCACTCAGCTCTTTGCAGTGCACCGCTGTATTTAACAGACATTTATAAAAGCATCCTGTACTTGGTGACAAATCATAGATACACATTAGTAATAGATGTTTGTCTTTTCTTAAGCTTAAAATAAGTAAAACGCATTGTACTTCCATTATAACTTGTAACATTTATAGCTTTTTTGGGTGGCTTTCCTCTTGAGTGCGTGGGTTGCAGATGACCCTTCTGAACCCCAGAAAGTGCACGGAGTTGGCTGACTAGACTAGATTTAAGTTGGCTTAAATCTAAGGGGTGGACGCAGGGTTAAACCAGGATGCTTTCAGTTAGACAAGCTCGTGTGAGCTCACTGTGATTCTACACAGGGGAAAAGACCTGTGGGAAAAGTACCCAGGCTCCCCAAAATGAGATCTTTGTAGGTGAGGAACATCAAATCAAACCAGCGTGTGAGCGGAGTGCAGATCTGCTTGTATATAAGATAAACTGCCCACATGTCCTTGGCTTTCCTTCTGCTCCAGGCGGGCTGTCTGGAGTCGCCCTCCAGCCTTCCGCGGATAATCTACCCCCGACAATAACCAGCAAAAGGCTCACGTTGCGCTGGGCTCCAAACAGCCCCCGGCGCGGCGCGGTGCGGGGTCAGCCCGCTGCTCGCCTGCTTGTTTATTTTGGTTGACATTTGCCTTTGTCGAGAAGCTGTTCCTCGTTATTCAGCACGTCCAGCCCTGCACGTATCCTATCTGTTTAACCGTCTTTGGATGAAAGTGGGTATTTTCCCATGTCAATAAATGTTCTGGTGTGAAGCTGTGAGCTGGCCGCCGAGAGAACGACCCCCTGCCGAGGATCTCACTTCTGCATTGAGTTTTCTTTGTTAATCATGTGCAAAATAAGAAGGCTTTCTGTCTAGCAAAAACCCATCATTAATTTTTCATATAAGCACTAAAGTCTTGAACAGAATCCTTGAGCGGCTTCAAAGAAAAAGGAATAATAAAACCAAGGAGCCACATTTTCCTTTTTCCCATCTTAGTTATTTGATATTTTAAGAAAACTTTTAAATGCAGAACTACAGCTCTCCCTGCTTAGTGGTGACACATTCATTCTGAAAACTACATTTGACCTTCAACTTTGTCCTTCATTAGCAGGATTACACCTAAACACTCCTTCATTTTCCTGCAAATGAGACAGATGCAATGTGTATTCTGTTCGGCCCCAGCATTAGGATTATCCCAAGAGTGGCATTTATGTTCTTGTAGTTCTTTGGTATAAATAAATATCAAAGTAGGAAGACCAATCTGTACTCCGCTAGGAATAATAAACTAAAATAATATGGCTCTGATTCTGTTTGGGTTGTCTAAATGTGTTTTTATGATTGTATATGTTTATGGCTTTCTCGCACAGCCACCATGAATTCCAGGCAATTAAAAAGGACATGAGTTCTGAAGCATTTTAAAAGGGGCTTTGCTTTCCAAATGGTGGGTATTAAAAGTAGAATATATTTTTTTGACAGGGCTACTGCCAAGTCAACAGTCCCACATTCCCCCTGCTCCACATTTCTTCCCCTTCTTCTCCCACCTGAAACAACTAATTAGAATATTTCTGTAAGTTGAGAAGCAAGGGAAGGAAAGATTCCTTTTATGTTTGCACATATATTAAATGCATTGCTAGCTTAAAAATTGGCCTGCAGGCCCCGGATTTGACAGGAGCTCAGAGGGAGCATATAGCTTTTGCATATAGGTTTTGCATCAGGTGTATCAACCCACCCACATGCTGCACCAGTCGCTTTCCCAGGTTGGACAATTCTGGTGTCTGGTTTAATTGGATAAATAAGTAATTCTGCTCTAACCTACCTTGAACTGGATGGTCTGCGTGGCATCATGAGTTACTGAACAATTAAATAAAAATAAGAGCAGTGACGAAGCAGAACTTTTGCTCAGGCTGTTAAACGGTGTTGGCTTGCTTTTCTTATTTACATGAATCCAAATACAGAGTGAAGGGCTGAGAGAAAAACACAACTTTAAACCATTTTCCAATTATGAACTAAGTTCAATTTCAAGTGTTTATGTTCCATAAATACTTTGGCAGACTAGAGAAAACTAGATTTAATAAGTAAATCAAACAGGTAGATTTTTTAAAAGGTAAAAATGCGTTGTTCCTCGCTCAGGTCAAACTGTCCCTAACCACATGACTTTATATATGAGAAAAAGTGAGTAAATGGAAGAGAGAGGGTGATAAAGCTTGATATTTTACTTTTTTCCAGTGATTTTTAGAGACGACTATGATTCCTTGATTATAAGGAATCTGTACCCTGCTCCACAAAGTCTCCCACAGCAGTCGGGGAACAACTCATGGACTTTGGTGTTAACAGCGTAAAATTTCAAAATTTGGCCAGATTCGTCATGAAGGGAGAATTTATTAGAGCATATGGCTACAGCAGTCACTGAGCTGTTCATAACGCACCTGGAACACGCACCTGAAATCCCTGCGAGCTCTGGGCACACGGCATCGTGGTTCCAGCACCTGCATCCTCTGACACACGGTGGTTGTGGGTGAACACAGAGAAATTCTGGCTCGAGAGTCCACAATTCTGAAATTCTTTCAGAGTCCAGAAACAGCCGCATTTTATAGGAAAGTCACTAGGGATTTCTGCCACTTTAGTCATAAAACATCGCCTCTTCCACACTCTTCATTGGAGCCTTGGTCCATCCACCTATTACTTGAGTATTTTCCTGGGTGCAGAGCCATAAACAGAGTGATTATCCCATTGTGCTTAAGTGCAGCGTCAGCTCTGTTAACAGAAATGTATCATCATGCCATTATTCCACATTTATATCGTCGTAGCACCCAGAGAGCAATCCCGTCAGGTTTCCTCTGGTAAACGACAGCCCCTGACAAGCTGACATGAGTCTGTGACCGAGCAGGAGCTGACACAAGTTTCTCGTATTTGCAGAGGACGGATGGAAATCCTGCCCAAGGCTCCCGTTCAGCACTGAGATCCCTTCTGGAGCCCCAACCAGCGTTTGAAATAAACTCTGCCGGTGGCAGGGCAAGGAGGGAGAACCCTCAGGAGCCAAAAGTGGCTCCCAAGGCACGAAGCAGCAATCCTGTCCCCCCGGGCAGGCTGGGAGGGAGGAAAATCAAATAAGCGGAATAGGAGAAGCCTCAGCTTGTTATTTGAAAATTATAGCCTGATTTGTACATGTTTATTTAAACTGATTCCTGAGCCCGGCAAAATCATCTATCACTAATGAAGAGTTGGGTGCTGGATCCCAGTTCTCCTCGCCCGGCCGAACGGCTCTCGCTTGTCTAGTTCGGCAGGAAATGTTTTGAAATCAGAACAATGCAGGAGATGTGAGGGCAGACAGCACAGATAATGAAAAGGAAAAAAAGAACTATTACTTGGAAATGATTGTTGCTTTGTCACTTTGCCTTAATTTCCTCAGTAACTGGTAGGAACCGTTCCTTAGAAAATGTTTAGGAAATAACATCCATCACACCATTTCCCTGCCTCAGTCTTAGCCATTGTTTCCAGCCTTTTACTTTTGATGACAGGTGAGTTTCAATTGTGGTCCTTTTTATGAATAGTTGGTGTATAAATTATGCAGATTAAAGTCTCTAATTTCGGAGTAAATTTCAAAGCTTCTCCTCACCTTGAGCTGTGTAACAACTGCGTAACTTTTTATTGTGGTTCTTCAAAGGCTTTATGATCAAAGTTTTTGTTTCAAACAACGCCCCTAAAATCCCTACATTCACTTATGAAAGCACAAACTGGAAGGATTAAATAACGAGGTTTAATCTTCAGTTAATTTGTTAAACTCAGGTAAACAATACTGCTGTTCACGCTGTAACATGTAATTTGAATGGAAAACTGTGGGGTTTTGTAGTTTTTAATTGGATATAGTCCATGGCTAGAAAAAGCTGACCAGGAGGCAGACCTTCAGCTGGTGCAAAGGATTGTTGAAGTCAATGCTGCAAAAGCAATGTACATCAACAAAGAATTAAAGCATTATCCAGGCTCTGATTCTGGAAAAACCCTTTGCTGATCCACAGAAACTGTGGGAACTGCATGTCGGGGACAAGGATTCGGCTGTTTGCATTTTTAGGGTCAGGGCTCAAGGTTGGGAAACGATTTCCTGCGTTGACGTTTTCATTTTTGAGCCTTCCCTGGCTGTTTGGTACCGAATTCACTGGCACATTTCTCTGCAATGCAATGAAGAAACTCCCCGCATTCCACAGAAAGGTTTTGGATTTTACAGTAAACTTCCTGTCAGATGTTGGCATCAAGGGATGTCTCAAAATCACAAACTACAACGGAATAGCAAATACTTCCCCAGGACATAGAACGCCAGCTTTCAATGGATAATTAATTAATGTAAAATGAAGCAGCTTGACCAGGAGCGATCGACCAAGGCTCTGCAGTGGGCAGGCAACTTCGTAAGGATGCACAAGGTGTATATGTTTGTGTCGGGTTGAAACAGGCAGAGACACCTGACCAGCAGTTTCCTGCATTTCTTGCAGGAGTTACCCCAAGTGCTGAGCTGCTGACAAAGGCCTTGCTCTATTTCAACCTTGTAAAAATCAGGATTTTGGCTTCTAAAAAATGCCTTTGCCTTTGGGATTTGATGCCTTCCAATGACACACCGTTTATTGGAACATTCCCAGTTAACCTGATTTGCATGCTTCGAAATTAAGCCCCAAAATGTTAATATGGCACCAAAAGAGAAAAATATGAAATTATGTTGAAAATCACACGTACCTCCCTGTTTGTGTTGCATGACGATTAAACAGCTGAAGGTTGGCTGCAGTCTTACCGCTATTAGATGTGGATTGCTGTGCGTCATGAGCCTTTTCACAAGGACCTGACAAATCTCCCTCATTAATAACAAACTACAATCTCACTGGTGCTACAATGCATGTTACATTGAATCAATTTGCCATTTGTATTCATTACGTACTTCTCCTATTTTGAGTCATGAAAAATTGAAAAGTAATTACAACACGGAAGAGCATCACGGATAACAAAGGAGATAAGATGAGAAAAAGTACTATTAATTGGTCAGTTGTGCTTGTCAGTACATTTAAAGTAATTAAGGCAGGGAATGAGATAAGACAATTTTATGCCTTTGAAGTAAAACAGAGCATCAGGATAACCAGTGGTTATGACAAAAATTCAATCATCTAAACATGGACGGTCTTAAGCTTTGAAAAGCTGTTTAACTACAGCTTTTACTTCAAGAAGTCACAGTAACTTCCCTGAGAGCAATGTAATTGTCATGCCTGCTAGCATGACCACGCTATAAATAAGTCTGTCAGCATCTCCATTATAGCCCCGCTGCCAGGGGCTGCGAACTCGTCTCTTTTACATTTCAACAGCCTCGGAGAGGGCAAAGAAATTAGTGGCTCAGATGTCTAGTTCTGTACTAAAAAAGGAAGAATAATTTGAACTGATTTTAAGCGAGAGAATATCAAAATGCTTACAAATTTTTAGGATTTCATTTGCATTTTCCTGTGAACCAGAGCTTAATGTAAGCATTACCTTAAAAAATGGAAGTGGAACAGTAAATGTGCCTGATTTCATCTTGAACAGAACTTTGAGGGGCTTACACATCCGTGGCCAAGCAGCAGCCCTGGGACATGTCCTCTGTCCAGCCCTGGACGTACTGGGCTCCCCAGTTTGGGCTGGGTTCAACCGAGCAGCATGTGCACATTTAGACCCAAGCAGTGCAAGCAGCAAGCGCCCCAGGGGCTAGTCCTGGCATGCACACTGGCGTGGGCTTCTTAAAAATGCAATGATGGACTTCAAATTAAAATACCTAATGCCTAAGATAGTGCTCAGAAGAGTAGAGTGAAGAGTGGGGTGGTCACAGGCAGTAGTGTGTCCACATGGTAGATCTTCCTGAAAAAAAAAAGTGGAATTAAAGTTACTACATCAAGTTCTTGATAACTACTTCTTGTGCTTCAGAATTAAAATTCGTCCTTATAATTATGCATCAGGAGAGGCAGTGGTCAGAGATTCCTGCTATGCAGAGTCACAGGTGTAAACTTGAGACCGTTTCTGCTGAAAAGGGTAGCATTAAGGCTGAATTTGAGCAGAAAACAGAGTAAAGCCATAAGAACAGAAAAAGCCATGGCTGACAACCACTTTCTTGAGAAAAAGAACCACGGTGACAAGGGAGGGCAAAAGTGCTGAGGAAGGTGATGCCCGTATTGCTGTGACATCTGGGAAGTAGAGTTTGGTCATAAAAGAACTGCTCAGCATTAGCAATTATAGTAGCTTTTCTTTGACATTGCCCCTGACGTTTAGAGGGAATATCATTGATTTCATAATGAAAGCTATTCATTTTGCAATGGTTTATTGTAAAGTGTCATGAGAAAAGGCATCCTCAAGACACTAAGAAATATAATGAAAAACCTGCAAACGGGTGTAAAGAATTCTAAATCACTGCATTGTCTAGATATTAATGTAAGTGGGTACTAAGTGCATTGGCTGATTAATGCTTCCTTCCCCTTAAGAAAGAAGAATTACTAAAACAATATTTAAAGAAATGCAGGAGTGAATAAAACCAGCACTAGCAGCATAATGATTATACGGGAAACAAGACCCAGTAAAGTTAATATGCTCTCTCAGATAGGATTTGATGTAGAAATTGATAGCTAAAGCTGTTCAGCTAGGCAACGCGACATCTTTGTTACCTTCGCATAAAACATTTTTATCACTATGCACCTGGCCAGCTGTGTGCGTGTATACACTGCATGGTTTTTTCCCTATCAGAAGTGGGGTGTGGAAATTCTTTCCAGGAAAGTGTTTCAGCTTCACAGGGAGATTTTTAAAATTGCTTGTTCAAAAGGATTGCTACTCTTCACTTGTCACCATCCTGTGGTCAACCAAAACGTTAGGGTGTTGTGAAATGACAGAAGTATGAGCTTTCCCAAGAAGAGAGCCCACGTGCTCTGAAGACCTTCTCAAGGAGGACAAGGATGTCTGTCCCAGATATGGAGTTTTGTAAATAAGGCTTTGGAGAGTTCACTGGTATAAACAAAAGAGTGAAGGCAAAGCTAAAACAAGGCAGTGATACACAGGATAGGATTTTCTAGACTGGTGTGAACTTCAAATGGAAGAAGAAGAGTTTTTGGCGGTTTATAGGACATGTCCCCGTCAGCCTCAGCACGATAAAACATTCTGGCTCCCAGCACCTCACAGTGTTTGCTTGGCCAGAAAGACCTTGATCCCAGTTCCACATGTCCAACTGCTGCACCGGCTCTGTGTATTTTATATCCAAATGCATAACAGATGTTCCAAGTATTACAAATCTTAGGGGGTGTAATAATGTACCTTAGGACCATGCATCTGGATTCCTAAATGTATTAATATATTGTAGATCCGGTGTTTATTTTGAAGGAAATTTATATATCAAGCACTCTGAGCAGTGGTACGTACTCAACTTCTATTGACTCACAGCTGGTTGGAAGTAATTACATGATTTCTCAATAAGCATCAGAATTCAGCCATAAAGTTCAATTATTTTGACGTGATAGATCAATAGCAGGAATCTGAAGCAATTATAGGTCCATGATTCAGAAGCTGCTTGGCTAAAAATGATCACGTGCTGAGTGAGTCCCTGACTGCAGCCACAAGTTCAATCAGCAGTGTGGTTTTTCACATCAAAGCACGTGTAAATCGATGGTTTATGCTATTAACATAAGCTGTTGTTATTTTGCATTTCCAGAGCGCACCTCGCACCACGGGCTGCATCCTGGGCTGAACACATCCCCTCCCAGAGTAACTCTGAACGGAACACTGAGATCTGCCATCACTCACATCTGTGCAAGGCACAGTGATAACAGCGCCTTTTCTAAATCAGCGTCAACACGCTGTCGCACGTTAAATATTGATCAAACTTCGGAGTCAACAAATCTCACCACTGAAGCAAACAGAAGGCGGAACTGGGATGCCCAGTGTCAGGGCCAAGTGCACTGGGTGCTCTTCCAAGTGGCTCCCGCTGCCCTTTCCCCACAGAGAGGAGACCAGCGGTCACAGCCCAGCCCTGCGGCCGTGTCCTCACCTGCTGCCACCTCCCCGCTATCCCAAAGCGACACCGCCAACACCTGAAAGTGCCAATAATCCAGAGGTACCTCTCTCTTTAACGGTTGCCTTGCTCCTGGTGTCCTCTCCCGGTTCCTCGGCTGCAATGAGCAGACAGCTGGCACTAAACACCGGTGGTTTTTCCTGGGTTTGATAATGATTTGACATAAAAGATAATGTTAGACGCAGATAGGTACAGATGTGACCTTGGCAGTTTCCCTCCTTTCCAATTTCCTTCTGCTGTCTTTGAAACAAGTCTACAGCAGGCAAAAATGAGCAATGAAGTATTGCCGCTCTCTATTTTCTTTTATTTACTAGCGCTGCTGCATCTGGGCAGACATAGACTTGTGTTTCATGCAGATGGGCCCAAACAGGACCCACCCTTAGGAAATGGAGACATTTCCACTTTTGCATTGCAATCATCACATTCCAAGAATGTGGAGGACAGTTCTGGAGTACAACACATTAGCCTTCAATGCAAAAAAAAGGTAAAAATATGGGTTATTTAGGCTCCAACATTTGGTGCTTAGGGTCACAGTCTAGGCTGCTCAGTAGTGTATTAAACAGCAGACAGTGTGTCTAACAATTTCACTAAGCAAACCATAGGGCTATGCTCAAAATGCAGTGCTCTGTTTGTTTTCAAATGACTTATTCAACTAAGTTAAAAAACCCAAACCCAACAACAAAACCACCAAAACGCCAAATCCCCAAACCTAAGAAGGATTGATTTTAGTAGGTTCCTTAGCTTGGATGCTGTCCACCTTCAGGATGAACAAGTACTGTGTCCTTGTGCAGATAATTAAGAGTTTTTCCGTGTCCCTCTGTGGCTGAAGGTCCCCAGAGACCATGGCTGAAAAAAAAACAAGCCAAAAACCCTTCTCTTTTTGCTTACTTTCTATCGTAATTCAACAGTCAAAATATTATGGTTTTAAACAATTTAACCAACACTAGAATGGGTTAAAAACAGGGAAAAATTGTAGTGGAGATATTGTTTATATTTTTTTTCCTCCACCAGTAGTCAAAACAGTCAAAACAAACCCATAAATTTCGACCACCTTTGCTCACCAAAAAAACCCTGTAAAACAAGACATACTATGGCACTGAGAAGTGTTAGAGAGGACCCTTCAAGTTTCTTGGACAGTTGACTATCAAGAAACCAGAGGTTTCTTTAGAAGCAACCAGAAAGACTGTGTGTAGACAAACACTCGAGGACTACAGCCTGCAAGGAAAATAGCATCTCTTACATTTTAAGCATTGCATCTAATACTGGTTTATACCCTTAAGAGCTATAAATGAAGTTGTTGGTTACACACTAGTATCACAATAACAGTGTTGTCATTACCACGTAAAATAATTAATCCTGTTGGCAATTGCTAACCTAAAGATACGTAAATCCTTTCAGTTTTAGGTCAGTCTGACAAAGATAAGAGTGACTTGCAAAACACCTAATCACAAACTACAGACACTTCTGACCTTGCAGCTTTAGACCTTCTGGAGCCCTCACAATTAGTTGAGTCTTGCTTTAACGCAAATCTTGAGATTGTTGGATAAAGTGTCCTTTAGCTGAACGTTGCTCATTATACACTAAAATGATCATGGAACCGGTATGCAAATGTGTAACCAACTGGCTTTTTAGGACTGCCCTGAGAAATGATAAGATTTTGTATATAATGGCTGTTATTTTTCTTTCTGGTATGCTGGCTTTGTTCCAGACTTGTGCAACTCCATAATAAACAATATCTCATCTCTGTGTGCTAGATTTGCCTCATTTGTATGCACAGTGGGTCAAGAACCCTGGTTTTGGGACAACACCGGTGTGGTCTGCATCAGACATCATAATAGCACATGTCTAATTTTCAAGTGTGGGTTCATTAACTGTTCAGAAAGGTCCAACTTAGAATCACAGACTCATTCCAGTCCAGAGACCCTCAGGATCATCGAGTCCAACCATAACCCAACTCCAGCACTGCCCCATGTCCTGAGAACCTCATCTCCGTCTGTCCAACCCTCCAGGATGGTGACTCCAGCACTGCCCTGGGCAGCCTGTTCCAATGCCCCACAGCCCTTTGGGGAAGAAATTGTTCCCCAGATGCAACCTCAACCTCCCCTGGTGCAACTTGAGGCCGTTTCCTCCTGTCCCATCACTTGCTACTTGGGAGAAGAGACCAACCCCCTTCATGCTCCAACCTCCTTTCAGGCAGTTGTAGACAATGAGAAGGTCTCCCCTCAGCTCCTGTTCTCCAGGCTGAACAGCCCATTCAAATCGCACCTCAAACCTGTGCTGGTGGTGCTGCCTGGGGACTTCTCAAGTTAGAGCTTTGCACATGGGACTCTGTATTGTCCCAAAGGCTGCTCCTGTCAGCCACCACCCACGGGTGCGGGGTCACGCCAACAGCTACGTGTTGAGCTCTGCTGTGAGCAAACTTGCTTGGAGACTCCCACGCCAGCACCCCAAGCGGCTGGGCAGCTCTGCAGAGGAATCTCCCAGGTCTGGCATCACCTGTGCCCTTTGTCCAGGGACAGAACGTTTGTCTCAGGAAACTGGAGCAACCCCTGTAACTCGGCAGCCAAACCAGGTCGCCTGCTCGTGCCTCTGCCACCCGCTGCCAGGCCAAGGCCCGTCTGCTCACCACACGAGGCTCCCAAAAGCAAACTCCTCTCCTGCCTGTCCCCAAGAGCTGCTCGCTCCTCGGCTTTCCCTGACCACAGGGACACACGAGGCGGAAGTGAGACGCTGACCACCTCTGCTCAAGGAAGGTCACTTCTGCCACTTGGCACCGGGGTGCAGGTTTAGCGCTATCCTCTGTTTCTTTGCTCTTCCATAAATATTCATACGTGTATTTTACTTGTGGTTTTTGGTTACTTCATAAAATTTGAGGTGACGTTTTTGTACTTTTTCCCTCCTTGGGGTCTGTGGAAAGTATCTGTGCTATTCTGCTGGTGTGAGCGCCAACAAATCCATCCCCCGAGAGACAACTAATTAGTCACAAGAAGGTTTAAGTCTCATTCCTAAGGAAGGGGGTAATGTCACGGTGGCAAAATCAGCCATCTTTGCCTGGCCAGCTTGAAGGGAGAAAGGCTGCTACTGCGCGGCCCAATGCATTTGTGTGACAGGGGAAATGATACTGACTTATCTAGGGTGGAAAATGTAATAATCTAAATATATTCAAAGACAAATTGCCTCCAAGCAGCACTAACATTTTCACAGGCAGCTCTTCCAGCGCCACAAACGAATCAGAGTATCAGCAACTAAGTGATGGGCAGTTATTTAATGAGTTAATCTCATTAGGATATTTGAACTCTCGGAAGAGGCTCAAGCCATTAGCTATGTGAGAGCTTTGAAATAAGCCTTTCAAAAGGACAATAAGAATATATTAAAAAGCGGTGAACACACTGTGGGCTCTGTCAGGCTGCCTGGCAGGAGGGAGGTCGCTGCTGGTGGCCCTGCAGCCACGGTGGCCACGGACCCGTCATCCCACAGCCATCAGGTCACACCGCTAACAGCTGCGGTTCCTGTGCTTCTAAGGACAGATTTGCTACCCTGTGCAATTTCACCTTGCTGCCCAGTTTTGAATCCTACAACTTTACCTGATCTGGATAGTCAAACCTGGACTAGTCTTCGTATATAACAAAAAACCCCGATAATAATAGTCTTAAATTACTTAATCTCACATTCTCCATTGTGATGGTATCCCCTCTAAACCTTTATTTTTTTTAAACTTGAATTTAATTAACATATACACAGATTCTAATTAACTAAATTAAGAAGAACAGCAGAGTCTCATCTAGAACAACATCATGTTGTTACATTGATTTCAGTGGAAGACCACAGCTTACACAATCGTACCTCTGGAATCTGAATTGTAAACTGGTTTCTGCTCTTTGTATTTACTAATACTTATGTTAGCTTCAGTAGAATTATTCACATCAATAAAGTGAACAGTATTTGACCCTATAACACTAAATGAAAGGCATTAATAGAAGAACCTAGAGAACGTCTTCCAGCAATAATTAAAACTCGGGGCAGAATAATTTTTTCCATCATCATAAATCACAATAAAATGTGGATACCTAATGTCTGATTATTCAGATCTGTTCCACAAAAGCAGACAAGAAACGTCCACCACTTAACTGCTAATGCTAATTGCATTTAGTCTATGGTTTTGAAAGCAGTTCTATGAAAGGTTCATATTGTTTAGAGTATTGTAAAATGCAACTGTTAAGTAATTCATTTTCAAGAGTTTGGGGAACATTATTAAAGTTCATTTCCATGCTGCAGCTGCAGGAGTTGGAATTATGAAAGTGAAGAAGCTGTAAAATTGAAAAGGTCAGGAATGACATTCATCTATTCCAGCTGTCAAATCAAGGGAATGTTAACAAAACTCATCTCTGGTAGAAAAGCTAATTGTCTACTTGTATTTCGGCTGCCCCAATACACGTATTCTACTGTGGCTAATCTATAGGAAAGACCATACTGGAACAACACGTCATTTTTTGAACAGGCCTCTTGTAAACAAATGAACCTCAATTCCTTAAATTAGCAAGCTCTAATGATTCTGTAACCCAAATCAGCCTACAAAGCAGCCAAATGTTTCGAGTCAGTGTTGAAAGAAGACAGTATGTGAAGGAAGTTCAGGTACTCCTGCAAGCGGAGTTCAGTTTTCAGAGTACAGGGCAGATTTTACATTTTACTCTAATATATTATTGCAAGCAGCATTTCTAACGTGTCTCCTACCAAGGCATGCTCTATTATAACAACATGTAGAAAAGTTCCTGTCACAGACCAGGTCCTTTCCAGCTGACCTGGCTTTAATGACAGCCCAGTGCGAAGTTCCTTCTCTTCAACAGCCCATCTGCACGAGGTGAGACGCCAGACGTCACACACCCAAACCCAGAGCCCCAGTGGAGATGGAGCCCAAGGCCTTTGCTCTTGCACGACAGACGCTTGCCGGGTGCGGGAAGAGCCCTCAGCAAGGAACGGAGAGACTTCGGCTTTTCGTGATAACCAAATCCTGCCCTATACCAAGAATGAGCCTCCTCAGCAACCCAGGCCGAAGCAAGGGCCTGTAGCACGCCACGCATCCAAGGGAATCCAGGATTCATCGACACAACTCGACTGCAGGCCCTTCTGGCTACTTTCTATTGCTCTGCGGGTTTGCGTTTTCACCCTACATGCTGCAGCTCTTACCAGAGGTCCGTACGTACAACCCGAACAACACAGGTTGCTGACACTGTATGACAACTCAATTCCCACAACGCACGTATACACCACCTCAAATCTTGATTTGTCCTGTGTTACGCACAATAGATGTGAACAGAAACAATCCAGCTTGGCCTGCGATAACATAATATTAGGTCAGGATGCAGCTTTCTGGATGGCGTTTTAAAAATGTTTCTGTTATCTGACTTTTTTCCTATGGGCAGGTATTGCAAAAGCTAGAAACAGTGCTGACAATTCATGAAATATTCAGGTGTACAGTTGCAATCCTTTAATAAATGGAAGTGACCTTCAAAATGGACATCTCAAAGATTAAGAGAACTTCTCAAAAGATGGCATTTGTCACTAATCAATGACTTGAAGAATTTACACTCTTCCTAGAGATGAATACAAAAAAGACCTTTCAGAATTATACCACGTTAAAAGCGGATAATTCACAAAACCCACACAAAAGAACATTAATGAGCTAACAAAACAACAGAACAAAACATCAAACAAGCAAATCGAAAGGAAAAATCCCCTTGTTGTCTATCAGTACCCACGTGCATGACTGGAGTGCTGGAAAGCCATCCGCCTGCCGGTCCCAGGGGCTGGACGACGCTATCAGCATTAACTGCTTTTCTTTTATTGCGATATTGTACGTCAAAATACTTCAAACATTTTACAAATGGATTTCCTTTTTCATAGTGACACAGGTATCTTGGCTCTAACTGGGTCACTGTATTGGAACAGATGTAATCTCAGCAGAATACTGTGAGAAATCTGGGCTACATTAATGACTGATCCAATTACAGCGGAAATCTCTAGAAAACCCAGATTTATTAAGAACCAGGAGATAATTACAAGGTACTTCTAGGGACAAGCAGATGGACAAGCCAGTCTCAAGCCCCTGAAGGGGGCTGGAGCTGAACTCGAGGTGCCTTATAGATTGCCTACGTAGTTGGAGAAATTCCCATTCCGAGGAGACGATGCAAAAGAGCTCTTTATTATTTAATATCAGGTCCTCTTAAAAAGCTGCATTTTCTCTCCTGAATAGGAAACAAATTCCAGCTTCCAGGCACCAACCTGATCCCATGCTGCAGCAAACCCAACAATCTACCACAGATTTGCACCCAGAAAAAAGAGAATGAAAAATACTTGAGAAACCTGAGTATAAACAGCTCCTTTTACCACTGCAAAGGCAGGTAAAACTTCACAGCATCCCATGATCTTGATAACGGGCTTCATCAGAGGGACCTGCCCTTGCCTCCAGTCAAACTGCACCTCTGAGTACCCCCATTAAGGTAATTTGGATCTAAGAGGATGTCTGAAGTTTAACATTAGGTTAATCAGGAACTTTGCTAAATCAAGGTGTTGGGTTTTTTTTTTCAGCTAAATATTTTACCTGAAAAGATATATTAAACAGTAGAAGATAATATTTCTCATTTATAGATCTCCTTGCCTGCTCCAAGCTAGTAAATATTTACATTTCAGCCACTCTGATAGCTAATGTGACCTTTCTGTTGTACACTTTACACCTGTGCTGTACTTCACTTTCGCTGTTAACATTCTCCCTGGTCCATCTTACATTAACAAGCAGTATTTAAATATATGCAAATTTCATATTTCAGCTGATGTTTTAGGAACATTTTTAAGGTCACCCTTTTTGATCTATCACACAGACGCAGCAAATTTATGCATCGCATATCCTATCTCTACTTGTTTTTTACCTACATCTGTCTTCTCTGATTGCATTTGAATGGGGTTATTTTCTCTTTTAAATAAAAGATTTATGCCTTAGCTGTCAGTTTGCCTTTATTTGAAAATTTAATTTTGCTTCTAGAAGTCTAGATTAACTTATTAGATTTAACTGTCCCTTGTGCGCTGCAGCTATAGCAGAAGTATATTTTCCCTTGCGGATAGAGTGCATAAACAAAATGCTCTTGACTTAAAAATAAAGAACGTTATTACTCAGACCAATTCAACACAGTCAGTCCAGGATTCAAAAAACGGTGTTGCCATTTTTAATAATGATGGTGAGCAGTGGGAATTGACTAATAAATACAACAACTCACAAATCCAGGAGCCTCCAAAACCCAGGAAATGCTGTGCAGAAAAGGCACGTTCGCCCCAATGTCCCTACACTGAGGTTAGCGAACATCCCTCCGTGACACAGCACCACTGGGACACACAACTTGTTCCCTGACACTCAGGGATTTATTTAAATGAAGCAGAAATGAGAAGCTGCACCGCTGTTTCCAGATTGAGCGCGATATTTCACATCTGCAGTGTGAAATGTCCTTTAGCATCTCTCAGCAGTGCTACACTCACAACACTGTTTCTCAAGCCCTGGATAACCCACTCATCGCAACCACTGCCTGTGGTCCTTGCAACGCCTGAACACCTGAGTTCCTGGGGAGGGGTGAGCGTTTGGGGAAGGTTCATCTTTTCAAATGTATTCACACATTTTGACCCTTTTTCTCCATTCCTCATTTCTAGAAATACCTGGGCTTCTGAGCAGTTCTGTTATTTTTCCTTCACGGTGCGACATCCAAGTAGACCCAGACAGAATTTGGTTTTAATCAACACTAAAAACCTCTGGCTTGTGATTCTGCGCTCTCAATAATACGCACTGCTTTTGAAAGGAATTCGATGTTCTTGTATCAATGAAGTTCATAGCCAGGACCACCAAGAGGTTCCAGTATAATGATGCCAAGAACAGAGAAAGCAAAAAGCTGAAGGACAGGTATTTACTTGGCTCTGTCAGTAAACCTTCAGTCACATAGTGGCAAACTGGGTCCTGACTCACTTTCTTAAATCCTGAACATCACGAGCACAGGTCTTTCGAGGAAAAATAGGAATTCCTTATATGAAGAAAACAAAACCATGTAGATGATGGCTTTTATCACGCACAAAGTATCAGATAGCTACAAGGCCCTTTATTCTCCCATTCAAGGCAACACAGCAGCTATTTAATATAAACAGGGATGAACAGCAGCATGGCCACCAGTAAAAAAAAAAAGGGATTAAGACAGGGAAAACAGGGCAAAGCTGAACCTGTTTGGCAGCCTTCAGTCTGTGCCACTATACGCATAAAGTGCTGTCAGCTCCAAGCAATCACTGCAGTAACCAGTCAATCTTGACATCATCCCCGTAAAAATTAAGTGAATATACCACAGAGCACATTCTCCACGTACGCAACGCTGTCAACGCAAAAGCGGGGCCTTCCCAATGTTCTGGCTCAGAAACACAACCATGAACACGAGGCTCCTGCTGTCACAGCCAGGGACAGATACATGGAAACCGTGTAACGTCACTTCTGGCCCAGTATGAGCAGTGGGGAGGTACTGGGCAGCTCACACTTGGCTGTTCTCTCCATAGCAGGTTACCCTGCCAAGGGGGAGCCCATTCCAGCCTATCCCTTTTGCTATGAGAGCAAAAATGTATCAAGGATGTGTTACGTGAAATCCTATGCCAATGGCCTTTCAAAGCATCATATGAGACAGAAAATAAAAGGGTAAGACCTGCAAAGAACTGTGCTCTACACATTTAAGGGTTTCTTCATCACGCTTAAAAAGTAGAATATACTATAGTATCATGACAATTACTTTGTTACAGAAAGCACCTTTGTGTACCAAATCAGTTGTACAAACCACAGCACCCACAGAGCTGAAAAGACTGCTCCTCCTCCAAAGTAGTGTCGCTTTGATTTAAAAAGTAATTAATGAATACATAAACCCTGGACAGAACTTCAGTCTACCCCAGTGCCAAATAATTAATCATTCATTCCACATTTAATCCTGTTCTGATAAATGTAATTAATATTTCACCGCGGCGCTGCAGAATAGAGCGGTACCTGGGAGCAGAGCTTCCCGTTCCCCCTCGCTGGAACTCCGCAGTGATGGGCGCTGCCTGCAGCTCACAGCTCATCCACAATACAGGGTTCCTCCGCAGTCGTAAATTAGGGTTTATTTGTGGTGTGTATCGTGATTGGCACAAGGCTCTGACCTATAATTGAAAAAAAAAAAAAAAAATCAAGACCAACCAAATAACAAAACACAACTACGAAAAATAAGTCACCCACGCTTGGTCAACCATTTTTCTGATCTGACAGCATTTGGGAAACCAATGTCTTGGTCTGTCCAATGTCCCTGAGCATATGCCAGGGCTGTGTGCAGAGAACAAAGCGTGTGCCGGTTGTCTGCTGTCCACAGAGAGCCGTGCTCTGAGCAACAACAACTGGGTGAGGATTTAAGTCCTCATTTTACCGCAGGAAAACACCGGCATCTTTTTTGAAAGCTTGAAGTGCAATCACAAAATGTGTTGATGTGTACAAAATTAAATTGCAGGAGACCCTCTGTTGATTTTGTTCAGGGTGACACTTCTCAGGAATCCACGTATTTCTGCAAAGACTTTTGTGAGGAAGATTCTATAACAAACAAATTGCCTTGGGATCCTGCTGCCCAATTACTCCAAAGCAGAGAGACATCCCTTCAGCCTCGTCGCCTTGCTCAGCATTCTCCAGTACGGTCACAAATTCTTCTATCTAAATAAAGTAAAATTATGCTATTATGATTTTTTGTCATTTAAATGCAGGAAAAAAACCACTTGATCAATAATGCCAGTTGCCCTGACAAGTTTTTACAGTTCTTACAAGAAATCCAGCTTGTGGCACAAAACTCCCAGCGTCACGTACTGATGCTCAGACAAAGGAGCTGGAATTTCTCCCTAAGATCCTGTATTTTGCCACTATCCCAGCTATCATTAATCTAATTCCCTATTGTGTCCCAAACCAGTAAGGAGACAACTTTCAGATGAGGGTGGCTGATGGAGCAAGACTAAATAGAGCCACATGGAACCAGGCACTTTTCATTTGGGGACCTGTCACGAGCTATTTTATATGCAAACTAATCTGCACAACTGATAACTGCTCATGTGCAGTGACTGATATCTTTATCTTCTAGATGGCAACTCCAAGCAGTTATGCTGGACAGCATTTGCACATTTGCAGAGTACCAAGGCCTCATGGTTTTATCATTTGAGATTCATTTCAACAGACTTTGTTTTCCGCTAGCTCCAAATACTCTAAAAATGCATCTAATTTCTTGCTATTTGAATGTAAATCTGCTACGAACCTGACTCGTACCCCTTTCTCAGAACAGCGTCGTGTGATGTTTCATACACACACGCACACATGGCATTATTATGTCTTTGCTATCACATGTGGATTTTATTTCTATTCATCCATTCTAATTATTTAAACTGAGGGGAAGATGAAATAATTGATAGATGCGAATATACCATTCTACATTAGATTTTATGAGATAGCATTATGAAGAGTAACTCCTGTAGCAAAAACATATTTCTGCTTTGTAAGAAAACCAATGTTAAATTGAAATGGGAGCTATCAGCCAAGGTTAGACCCATTCATGCTAATATGACCTTCAATTAGTGAAGCGCGCATCTCGAGATCCAGCTATTTTATCAGACAGTGTAGGATGAGGAAATGTTGGTATCCTTGAAAAATTCTACTTTGAGATAACCTTCTATTTAGCCAGGCTCATTAGGCAAAACAAAAATAATTGTGCAGCTTCTTCCTGGTCTCTCTTTAGAAGGTTTGCAGGAAACCTCGCATCACAAATAATGATTTAACCCATGCATTGAGGCTCATCCACAGCAGCTCAGTCACCACGTTCATCCTGTGCGGTTCCCCAGAGACAGCAGTTTACAGCAATTTATTTTCTTTAGCACCAATAGCTATTGCTTTTACTCAGAAAACACTACAAATCCACTTTGGTCCAGATTTTTGAAATAGTAAACACCATCGTGACAGCACAGATGAACTCAGTGCTCCCCTTACTTTCAGCGCCCAGCAGGTTTCTCACTGAGGCAGCAAAGCTCTTCTGAAAACCTGGTCGACTTGAGTGCTTAAGGAGCTGAATCACAAGAATTCTCTTATTCTCATCCACAAATATAATACCTTTGACATGGCAAACAAGTAGACATATACGTACTCCCTTTGGAAGCTTTGTTAAAAAAAAGTTTGTGGCTGCTGAACAAATATTTATCCTGGCCAAAAAGCAAATTAATATGATTATCATTTGATTTTCTCTAATTTTCAATTGAGCCCTTTGAGCAACCCGCTGTGGGCAAGAGAGGAGTTACATGCAATGCTTACTTACGAACAGTCATATTTCTTTTAAATTACCTATTAAAATACAGAGAATTAAATTAGAGACAGATGCTTAAGTACCTAAGTAGAAAAAAAAAGCAGACAAGAGATGTTAAGGAAACAAGTGGAAGGCTGACTAGTAGGGAACAACAAGCAGGGCTAAGAACAGCGCGAACTTCGTGGGACCGAAGGGGATGTTCAATCATCCTGAGACGTGGCACCGAAAGGCAGAGCTGGTCAAACAAAGGATTGCTTCCCACCGAAGAGGGGAGAGCTGGCAGGGTGCAGGGGCTGCAGGAGGGGACACAGCTGGGAGACGCTGCCATTGCTCACTGGGATATCACAGCTTTCCATTAGACTCGAGGATTCGGCTGTGCAAACCCAATAGATAACGGACTGATGCAATTGGCCCATTTTATATTCTTAGTACAGTGGAGAGAATCTGAAATCAACTTTGTCTGACAATCCCTACACCTTTCCCTTTAGTTTGGCATATCTTGAGCACTCAAGTGTGTCACAATACTGCTTTTCTTTCCAAACCTCTCTTTTCTTCTGAAACTATTCCATTTATATCCCTCTTTGGCTGTGTCTGTCATCATGTACATACACACATTGCTCCAGCTCTCTCCCACTCAGGTGAGGATGGAAACATTCCTGGCTCTGCCAGCATATGTGGGTTTGGGTTTGGGTTTGTTTGTTTGGGGTTTTGGGGTTGGTTTGGGTTTTTTGTGGGTTTTTTGGGGGGTTGGGGGGGGAAAGGGGAGTGCTTGTTGTGGGGTTTTTTTTTTTCCTCCTCTCCTTTTCCTTTCCCTCTCCTTTATTTTTGCTTTTTTGTTTGGGGGCGGGTTGTTTGTTTTTGTTGTTGATGATGTTTGTTGTTTGGGATTTTGGTTTTGGATTGTTTTGGTTTGTTTTTTTCGGTTGTTGTATTTGGTTTTGTTGGTGGTGTGTTCCGGGTTGTGGGTTGGTTTTTCCTTTTGTTTTCCTTTGCTTTTACTTAGTTAAAGAAGCCAGTTGAAAACAACAGAGCACTGTATTTTCAGCATAGCGTTACGGTGTGCTTAATCAAACAGTTAAGACACACAGTTTGCTATTTAACACATTTTTGAATGGAAGTTCTTAATAGAATATTTACCACTTTTTCTTTTTTTTCCTTCCCTGAACGGTACGAACTCCGACACCCCCAGACACGATCGTGCGGACACGCCGCCCCTGCCCCCCCCGTGTTTCCGCAGGCGGCAGCAGCGCAGCCCCGCTCCCGGCGGGCGGGGGGGGCCGGAGCGCGGCCGTTCCTGCAGCACCAGCCCCACCTGCTGCCCCGGAGCCGCAATCACAGAGTCATTTCGGCTGGGAAAGACCCTCAGGATCACCGAGTCCAGCCATAACCAACCCCTGGCACTGCCCCATGTCCTGAGAACCCCATCTCCGTCTGTCCAACCCCTCCAGGGATGGTNCCAGCTGAACCCCCAGCTCCCTCAGCCGCTCCCATCACACTTGTGCTCCAGCCCCTTCCCCAGCTCTGTTCCCTTCTCTCAACTCACTCCAGCACCTCAAGGCCTTTCTTGGCATGAGGGGCCCAAAACTGCCCCCAGGATTTGCGGTTTGGCCTCCCCAGAGCCAGCACAGGTTCGGTCACTGCCCTGGGCCTGCTGGCCACGCTATTCTTGGTGCACACGTTGGACAAACATAGAATCACAGTATCATTTTGGTTGGAATAAACCTTTATGATCACCAAATCCAACCGCTGACCCAACACTGCCAAGTCCACCTCTAACCCATGTCCCTAAGAACCTCATCTTTGTGTCTTTTAAAGCCCTCCAGGGATGGTGACTCCACCACTTCCCCAGGTAAGCATCCACCATATCGCAGGTAAAGACAAGAATCAGACAAAAACATCTCACCTCTCCACAAAATGAGTCTGTCACTAGAACTAAGAAGGACATGAAAAGAAAACAGAAGAAATCCCAAACATGTAGAAGTATGTGAGAACTCTTGAGTCCCGCGGCTGCTCCAGGCCTGAGTCTCTGAGATGTCAAGTACTTGGCAAAGACAACTTTCAGGTAAGCCAGATGTTATTCCGCATTCTTACCAGAACATTCAAAACTTTGTATTCTCATGTTAAAAGTATCCTGGGACTACGAGATTACAGAGCTATAAATTATTACCGTAGAACCCCTGGAAATCCAGTTTCTTGTATCGCTTTAACCACCACACAAGGGTCTGAAGTACCCACCTGGAGACACGTCCCACCGTCAGCTACTGCGGCACCCAGGACCTTTTCACTAAAGGTGACAGATGAGTAACTGGGCCCATCTAATCACTTGGATTCATTTATAGTGACATTGGCCTCACATCCCTGTGAGGCAAAGCTCTTGATAACTTTGTATTTAGGCTTCACCCCAGACTTTTCCTCCAGCCTGGCCTTACCCATCGCACCGCCCGGTCAGACAGTCTGATCCCCTCTGCAAAGCTCCTGCGGCGTTCAGGGGGCAGCAATATTTACGTGACATTTTCCAGCAGAACCCTTCTGAAAACTTGACTTTCTTCGCACTAGTGAAAAAAGAACAAAACCAACATAGGAAAAAACCTCTGCTGTGGTTACGATTAAGTCCAACCATTAGTGTAAACACTGAAGCAGGAGCCTGTCAAGTCCCTGCCCAGCAACACACCTGGCACGTCTGTCCCCTCTGTCCCCGTGTCCCGGGGGCTGGCGGAGCCGAGGGGCGTGTGTGGCAGCAATCCAGGACAGAAGACTGTAGCTGTAGCTCCTAAAATAATAGTTCCAAATCGTGTCTTTAGAGCAAAGAAATATCTCATCTTCCTAAGATCATGTTCTGCCAAGCTGCCACAATAATTTAATTTACCACCAATTAAGCGACATAAACTGCTAATTTCACGTACACACACATTTTGCCTGCACTTGTGGGAATGCATGTAGGCTTTTTGAAGAGAAGGTCTTTCTCTCTTCACCGCTGTTTGACAGAAGACCTTCTGATGTCTTCCAGAGCAGCAGCAGCCCACAAGACCACAGCTGGAGAAACCGCCCCGCCACCGGAGCTGCAGGGATCCTTCATTTATCAGCTGCTTGAGGCATTTGATGCGGGCTGATACCTGCTCTTGGCTTTGCTCTTTGTTGTGGTGTGTTTTGTTGTTGTTGTTGTTTGGTTTTGCCTTTTATTTTGTTTAACTTGTGTTTATGAAAACATCTGTGGCAGCTTCTTTTATGTGTAAAAACATCAAATCGTGTCTTGAGCACAGGTAGTAAAAGCACTGATTTGCTAGTGTGGCGTCTTTCTCAAACTAGTTGGGTTCATTTTGGCAATGTACTTTATCAAAGCTGTATTTTGCCTGCAGCAAAACAAACTGTCAGCTGTTAGAGAGGAATAATTATTTTTCATATTAAAAAGTGGCTATATGACAGTTCATTGTACCCATTAAACAGCAACTTATTCTTCAGGCTGGAACCAGAACTGCTTTCAGAGAGTATCCAGCTCGCTACTGAAATGATTTAAATAGGTCGAGTGTAACACTGTAAATATGATCAAGGCAAAAAGCCAGTCAATAAAACTGTCAGTTTTACCCTAATAAAGCAGAAAGGCCTTTGCTATTTCTCTGCAGCAGACAGTTTATTGTCCAGCTGTATACCACGACTTGGGGACATCTGGCCACTTAACCAATGAGTATGAAGTCCAGAATGCCAAAGGGGCCATAAGCAAAATAATCGGTGGTCTAATTCTCGTTTGTACTGAAGACCCTGCACACAGCTCTGACATCAACAGCCTGCCTGGTTTTGGTATAAAATGCACGAGATTTTAACATTCCTGGGAGCTGTCAGAACATGAGGTTTGACTGAAACACAATCGCTTCTGAAGAACCCCATATTTTCTAGGCCATACGGCTCCTGTGGCAGGGCTTGAGCCCGGGAGATGCAGGAGTGCTTTGATCTCAGCTTGTCTTGCTGCTGAAACAAGTACCTGCCTTTGAGAATGCTTCCCCACACCTCCTTTCCGTGGGTGGTCACAGGTAACTGAACCTCCTGGAGGTCCTGGTGCAGAGGCGCTGTGACAGTCCCTGTCCCCCACCCAGAGGTGCAAGGGGTGGGCTCAGGTCTGCGCCAGCACAGACAGGGTGGTCAGTGCTGGGTCCTGCCTGTGCGTGAGGTGTAGAATCATAGAATCANCTCAGGGGTGACAATTTCTTCCTCATGTCCAGCCTGAATCTCTCTCTTTTAGTTTAAAACCATCACCCCTTGTCCCGTTGTAACATGCCCCTCTAAATCAAGGCAACGATGTTCTTAGCTGTAGTTATCCTACAAGCAGCTCCTGCCCAGACCGAACATCCACCAACTTACACAACTAACACAACCAGCTCCTTCACCTCGCAGACCCTTCTGAAAGGCCTCAGGCAGTCCTGTGCACATAGAAATCCCCTTGCTTTAGCAAACACATCAAACTCTCACCTCCACTGCTACAGATTAGGGCTTAAAAATAGACTTGATAGCTGGATTTTCTGGTTTATACCAACAGAGTTAAAGTTCAATATATTGATATGAGCTGTAAGGCTTATTTCTTTCAGGGTGCAATCAAAGCATGTGGACGTCTCCAGCTGAGAGTGCACAGCTTGTGTACGGCCGCAGGTACCGGAGCCGCCTCAGTAGCCCGCAGGCAGCTGATGTTAGCCCAGCCCGCGAGACCACGGCAGTGGGTAACACGGGCACAGCGCTGTGTTTTCACTTCTGAAAGAGACTCCACATCCTGAGCTTCAACCAGCTTTCTCCAAGATCGTTCTGGAACGCAACGATGCATCCTGACGACACCTGCCCCTGTCACCATTGTCTCAGGACACATGGCTCCTCCCTGGGTCTAACGCAGGGACCTGTGTTGTCTCACAAAAAGGGCAGTGCTGGATTTGGAAAGCCAAGGGGCTTGACTGATCTTCTTCCCACAGCTCTGCGCTGAGAGGCTCCATTACAAGGAGGCTGGGCTAACACAGACACTGAATTTGCTGGAGAACTGATAGGAAGTGGTTACCAGCTCACCTGTTTGATTACTGTAGTAAGTGGTTACACAGCCTCCAGGCACCCTCAGAATAGGAGATTTCCAAAGTATGGAAAGGAAGCATTAACTAATTACACAGAAGAGGAAAACAAGAGAAGGACACAGTGAGTATGGGGTAAAAACAGGAATAAATCCCAAATATCTCTCTTCAGTTGAGTTCTTCCTATACTGAAATAGAGCTGTCCTTTGTCACCTACCATTTTGTTTGTGCTTGTTCAGTCATGGAGAAATCTGTCTGATGAAATGAAACTTCTCCTCCTAGAAATGAGGTGGCTGCTAAGTGAGAGTGCTGCCTTCAGACAGTTGTCAAGGCAAACGCCTCAAGACTGAGCTGTTCGACCTGCAATGGAAAATAATTTTGCTTTTTTCCTTCCCACCGGGCATAAGTCTTCCTTGTCTCTCTGTTGTGCTAGTGAAAGCAAATTTCACTGGAAACTGAATCCATTTACAAATATTTTGACAGATTGAGACAGTTGCTTAGGAAAAAATGATTAAATGTATGCAGATAAAACATAGTGTCATGAGAACAGCTGCTGCACAGACCCACAGCCTGTGCGGACTTCATTTTATTTATGCTTTTAAAAGGCTATGTGGGTGTCCCTGTAAACCAGAAACAAAGTAAACATTATTCCTGTTGGTGATAAATTAAAGAAAAACCTCAGATGATTAATCCTCCAAAATGTGCAGCGTTGACTTTTTTTTTTCCTAACTTTTTGGCAGGAAGATATACATGCAAAATTGTATGAGCACCGCTCTTGTGTACACTCACACGTCTCATTCCACAGATCTCGTTGGCAACTCCCTTTGAGGCTGTCTCTGTTTCTGACTGGAACAGGTCATTATGTGTGTGCCTCAATCCATCACTTTTGAAGTACCCTGCAAAGAGATTGCCATTAGGAGCCAGTGCAGCGAAACCAACTGTCTTCCATCTAAAACATGACTTGCATTTTTGTATCGCATCTTATTTTTTTCTATTCCTAACGTTATATTACCTATGTATATAGTTACGTTCCTGTAGAGGCAGAGATCATGCTGTACCTGCTTTTTCTGCACCAATTACTGTGATTTTAAGACTGTGTAGAAATGTCTGCAAATAAACATCAGCTGAAAGTTCCTGATGCTTCCCCTGACACTTCATTGGAACATTATGACCATAAACCCCCCTGCCTATAGCAGTTATAATTGATTTTGTTTCAAATTCTGGACACCTGAGCAGTGAAACACTCGGAGTGTTTCAAATATCAGGATCAGCCTATGAACAAAGGGCAACAAATTTCAGATGCAGCTGTTGCACTGAGTGACATGAACGGCCAAACTGCTTCTCCATAAATGCCAGCGCTTACCGTAACCTCTCTTGCCCGGGCTCTACACAGAGTAATTGCCATCTGCACAAATCTGCGATGCTGACTGCATCTACGCAGCCACATTTTCTCACCTTTACAGAACCTGAGATACATGTTTTGACACCCAAATTCACATCATCCAATGCTAGAAAACAAAACACCAGTCAGGGAGAAGTAACTCACCGTGCATTGCTCCCTGAGAGTTCAAATAATCTTTTTGCATAGTAAGACTGCAATACGTAGGTAAGAACACGCTAGTTCAGCTGGGTCACCACTTCCACAGAAAATGGAAGTGCAGGCTGCTCGGACAACAACCGTGAGGCACGACACGATCCATGGGCAGGAGAGCGATGGACTCAGGAGTTTGGTGCCTCCTGCTCACCCCAGATGATGTTCCAGGGCCTCGCAGAGCTGAACCAGATCCTGCTCTTCAGACAACCAGCACCACAGAACACCTTTACTCTCACACACAAGACACCACGCAGTACCCAGCATGGGGCCGTACAGAATTTCGGAGTGAAGGGGATACACTCACCCCAAGGCAAACCTTGCAAGGATAATGTTGCTTCTTGGAGCGGTGCTGAGAGTTTTCAAAGAGTCAACCACTCCATTGCAAAAAAAAAGCTGATAAGAACAATAATCTATAAATGTCCTATTCAAATGTACAAGATGTCTCCTATTGCTTGCACTTCTCTTGTCAAATCCTACTTTGAGACTGATGAAAAAGAATCTCTCCAGTGTTTCCTAATGGCAGGGCACAGCTACTTTAAGACTGCCGATGAATAAGGAGGCCTTGAACACAGCTCTGACAGTGCGGCGTTTGTTGTTTGTCACATCAGAAAACAAATGCCAAACCACTTCATTCAGGGTCTTCTATTCATCAACCTCTTAAAAAAAACAACCAACAAAACGAAACAGGAACAAAAGATTGGGACTAGAAAAAACACTGTGGAACAACATTCTAAACACCAGTGCCAGTTTACCGGGGAGCTGCTGCTCGTGAACTGGTACGCCAGCTTGCAACCATGCACAGAACAGGGACTATTTAGCCCGTATTTTCTTTTACCTTGAAGGTCTGGTGAACAATAGCTGAGCTCATATTTAAGAAACTTGTTCATAGGGTTGGCCACCAATAGCCAGATTATCTCTTTGTGTTGTTTGTCTTTTGAAATTGTGGCATTCTACAACAATTAATTTTGCATTTGCCACCCCTTGATTAAAATGCTTTTTCAGATCAGGGTCGAAAGACAAAAAATACCTACATGTTCACATAGGACGGTAAGAAAACACATCACATCCCAGCAAGGAGAACAAAGGGAACAACTCTGGCGTACCAGGGACGCTGCCACTGAAGATAAGCTGCCAAATAAACATACACTGTGATTAAGTTATAAAAGATGTACTGACATGAGATAAATGCTTTCTGACCACCTGCAAAACAAGGGGATATGATTCAAGTTTTAGATCCTTCTGCATTACAAGAGGGAGACAAAAGATCAAGTGATACATTGTTTAAAAGCAGAGCGCTTAGTTTATATTTAACTAATAATTAATAGATGTATTGTAAGTAAGAAACTAAACAACTATAACTAACATCATCAATTATTTCTTAGTATAGATGTGTGGTATGTCAAAATTGTCAAAAATTGTAATGCATATGTAATACTTATGTGAATATAAGCAACGCAAGAGCATCCAGTCGCTGGAGCACTGATGGAGGACGATCCCCAGAGCTCCCCAGCGCTGATAAAATAAAGAATGATGCTTAACAGTGTAATTGACTCTGCTGTGAGGTTTATTTCTCCGTTTCACCAGCACACCAACCACGCCGGGAGCTGCCTGGAGCAGGGACGGGCTCAGGGGCGCTCAGAACGGAAACCTGGGAACCACAAACCAGAATTCACCTTTTTGGTCCCTTCAGGGAAACTTCTGTGACTTCTAACCTTACAGCAACAGTTCCAAATTAGTTTTATAAAGCAAGCTTTCTGAGCCATACAAAAACGTTTCTGTCTAGAAATACTAAGCAGATGTATTTACCACAAAATTTCTTCATAACAACATATTCCAACTTTATGAAGAAGCTTATACTACTGCTAATTAAGATGAATAGTTTTGGGAGATTCTGAGGAAAATAACATCTATACTCATAAAACTTGACGACAACACCTGATGCATTAGAGAGAAAGTGATTACTCTAATGCATTATAATGCTTGATACACGGTCTCACGGCTCTCCACTGCTGTGTTCTGTATAACCTAGGAACTCAGCAAAGCACAGATAAAGAAACAAATCAAAGGTAAGACTCACATGATTCATATTTCAATAAAGCAGAATTAAAATAGATAACGGCTCCCAGGCAAAGAAGAAAAAAAAAAAAAGGCATTTCTTATAGTATTTCAGCCCTGACCCCATTAGAACTTTGTGATGCTGCAGATCCATCCTCCCTTTAATTAGTCCATACTTTAACTGTTAAGACTCACCTGACTTCCATATATGTCTTCTTTTTCCTTTCCTTTTTTAAACAACAGTCTCGCTGCTACCAGTTCTATAATAGTTTTAATCAGAAGAGTTTTCACGAACGGTGCTTCCCATCTATCTTGAATACATTGTGTTTTTTGGTTTCTCCCTGCAGTTGTGCTCACCCCAGCATGGTGCCTTCTCAGCTTTGCAATGATGAACAGCCACGGGGGAAAGAACAATTAAAACATACCTGGATTGTCACGTTAATTTGATGGACATTATCCACAAATATACTCAGCCTTCTGGAAAAAAAGAATATATGCAAGGGATGCATCACAACACGGGACCACAGGTGGGTTTGATATGAGACCTAGAGCAGCAAGGTTGCTTCTTTTAAATCTCATTGACTTCATTTGCATGGCCTCCTCAATTCACAGGTCTCTTTTGCCCTTTGGGACACCCTTCCTTGGGCTTTGTGCTCAGCCGTTCCACAACAGACAATCCAGGCACCCACAGACAACTGTGTGTGGTAACCAGAGCGCTGCTTGGGGAAAACTGAACATCTCCGTGGTCTTCAGATTACTGAGACACCACAACGGGATCCTTGCTAGCGTGGAAGAGCAGAACTCAACAGCACAGTTACAAAAAGCACCCATCACTCCTGTGTCCTCTTAAGTATGAATCACACTCGTGGCAAAATGAACTATTTTAGGTGTTTAAAACAACCGCTAGGAGAAGAGCAAGAATTCAGACAGCAAAGGGGCTCAGACCCAGAAATTTTCAAAGCACTTGGCAAACCCACAAAGCCCCACCTGGTAAAACCCCACACGTGCAGGCAAACAGACACACAGGAGGTTTTAAAAGGCTGTAACACACGTACACACAAATCGAGCCAGTTTCTACTGTCCTAAGCATTCCATAGTCATTCACATGGGGGTAAAGTGGGCCAAAAAGGATCAGAACAATGACTTTAGTGCTGTTACACTCTTGTGTCAGTCTAAATGCCTTCACAAAATGCAGAAGAAAACCCTCCCCACAAACACTTTCTTTTTAATCTATTGAACTGCAGGAGAAAAGAGAAAAATAAACCAGTTGGCAAATAACGTATTTGAAACACATGTCATTCCTGGTATAAACGGTCTGATGAATGTTTGAGAATCTCTACCTTTTGCTAGAGATCTGCATCTTCAACGAGCCTGAATGGTTGCCCTTAACCTCCCCCTCACCCGATGAAACAGCAAATGGACCTCATTGAACATTTCTTCCTATGCACTATTTTCATCTGCACCCTCCTAAACTCATCCCTCTCAACAGCGAAGAAACAAAGAGACCATAGAATTGCTTAAACAAGCCGGTGAAAGGCAGAATGTGACCGTTTACCGACACACCACACTAACAGGAACCACATCATGTACTCCTTTGTTTTGTGAGCACACAGATTTGCTTTGGTGCCGGCGTGTTGCCGAAGCTGTGGTGGCACTGACAGCCTCGCGTGGGGCACAAAAGCACCAACGCTTCTCCTAGGAGAAACCTTGACAGTGCTGCCCAGGAGCCCACAGCTCGGAGTACCACGAGAAGGAGCTTTTCTGTACAACAGAATACTCACGGCTACCAGCTGCTGATACGCACTTGCCAAAGACATCAGCTCCGCTCTTTAGGCAAGATGCTGGAAGTGCCACAGGAAACTCTTCAAGGGCTTTTCTGCGCTGACTCTTCCTAATTATAACTGAATATATACAAGCCATTATTGTGTTTAAGCATGTCATTTCGGATACAGAATCCTGGGCCTAGTTACACCTTTTATTTCTCCTTTTCTAAGCGTGACGCAACAGGATGCACTTTAACTTACTCACTGTCTAAAACATCTATATGTGCATCCATGGCTTGATGACAGGATTCTGCTGAACACATTCGGCACTGCATACCTGGGCACAACAGAGATTAATTGTTCAAAATGTGCTCTCCCACTCCAAGGTAAACAATAAAAACTGACTTCAGTAAATATTTGTACTGTGTTGTAGCAGCTGAGCATTTCACATGGTCTGTGTTAGGCAAATGAGCTGCCCCAGGGTATTAAGCTTCATGGACTGTTTGCAGTTCTATAAAAGTCTATCAGCTCTCGCCACATCCACTCGCTAAAATAATTTGAGATATTGAACATTAAAAAAGCTCTGCAAGGCAAACAGTCATAGTCTCCACTGTAATGCTTATAGTTTATCAGCTATGAGAGCACTTACTGGAATTAAACTGGACGTGGGCTGGTGTTCTGCTTTTGTCCTGGGTGCTGGTGTGTGCTGATGGGGACGTGTCTGGGGATCTGGGATAAACCACAGCAACCCAAAGCTGTTACAGGCAACAAGGAACTGGGAACAGCAGCTTTGCTGAGTTGTTACTTCAACTGCCAAGGGAAACCTACAGACAAACCTTACATAAATGCACACTTTGGTGACACAGACACTTCTTTCCCCCACCCTATTTCTGTTTCTGGACCTCTTGGGTCTAATTTATAGAAAATAATAAAGTTAACCCAAAATAATGGCAAAGCCACTCTTCCCTGCTTGCTTCATGTCTTTCACACCTACCCCTTCAGAAACATCCAAAGCAAGAGGCTCAATTTGCAGTGAAGTCCTAAAACGAGCAAAACAAATGGCTGGCTGTCAGAAAATGGAAGGAGCCAGCCCAAGAGCTGGAGCTCGCTCCAGGCCGGCAGCCTGCTGCAGGCCCTGGCCCTCGGGCCAAGGTTTGCTCCGGCTCTTCTGCTGGGACTCCTGGGGACAGCAGCAGCCTTCAGTCTGTCCATACCGAGCAGAGAGCTTGGCTGGGGACAGCAAAAGGAAGGTCTCAAACACTGCTGAGAAAGCTGTGTGGGCCACCTATAGTCATAGAACCATTTTGGTGGGAAGAGACTCTGAAGATCACAGAGTACCATAACCCACCCCTGGCACTGCCCCATGTCCTGAGAACCTCATCTCCGTCTGTCCAACCCCTCCAGGGATGGTGACTCCAGCACTGCCCTGGGCAGCCTGTTCCAATGCCCCACAGCCCTTTGGGGAAGAAATTGTTCTCAGATCCAACCTCAACCTCCCCTGGTGCAACTTGAGGCNCAACTCGCTCCAGCACCTCAAGGCCTTTCTTGGTGTGAGGTGATCCCGCCACCCCCCTGGCCGCCATTTTGAGCCCTGAGGTGATCTCAGTGCCACTATTTTGAGCCCTGAGGTGAGGGATCCAAACCTCAGACCCCAGGATTCGCGGTTTTTCCTCCCCAGGTCCCAGCACAGCTTCGGTCACTGCCCTGGGCCTGCTGGCCACACCAGTGCTGGTCCCAGCCAGGATGCTGTGGCCTCTTGGCCCCTGGGCACACACTGGCTCGTGTTCAGGCACTGTCACCAACACCCCCACGTCCTTTTCCTCCAGGCACTTTCCAGCCGCTCTTCCTCGAGCCTGCAGTGCTGCCTGGGGTTGTTATGACCCAAGTGCAGGACCCAGCGAAGGTGTTGCCTGTCCCAGGCTGCCCACATGGGACAGTCCCCTCAGTCCTGGTCACAAAGAAAGCACATGGCCTCTCTATATAGTACCCAGCACCTCCATCCCAATCTTCCAATGAAAAGGCACATAAAAGGCAAAGAACTATTGCTCAGCTGCTGCCTCACCTCCGTTCTCAAAATCTTCCCAGTGACTTTAATAACCAGCTAAAGACAATTGTTTTTCTGGGAAACCCTGTGGAAGTACATGTAACAGAGAAGTAAGAGACTTCTGGACCTGGAGTCTGCAGCACCCCAAGCCCTGGAAAATAGATGCCCAGTCCCAAAAGTACCTACAACATTTTTGGAGCCAATGCCCAAGTGCCAGGTGAGAAATAAGGGAAAGTTTCCCTGTAATTATACCTCTTTTCCAGATACAAATTGAGCAATACACTTTTCTCTCACTCAGATGAATTATTTTGTGCAGAAAAATGTCCCTCATTGCTCACATGAAGCACTTTGCCAAGAATCACAGAAAAAAGGAAACCAACACTTGAATATATATATATACACATAATTATGATAGTTAGGATATATAGGTGATTGGTATAAAGGTCCACTCAAGAAACTAAAAACCAGGTGACCAAATCAACAAGGAAGACACAATGGCATGCTGGTGTGCTCATAGCTAACTACCTGAAAGCAAATCTTAACTTTTCACACTATATTCTACCTTGTGCATTTTTGCTGAGAAAAACAGACACTTGCCAGCATGTATCTGTAGTGATAACCCTCCACACGTCTGGGACTACAAGAAAAGCTGCAGGAAGGGAAGCAGCAAGCCCTGATGATGGGGTAGAGAGAAGAGCTTTTTTCCCCATAGCTCAGACCTCCATCTGCAAATATATTTCTGGTTCAGAATCCTTTACCCTGCAGATAACCAAGAACAGAGCAGCAAATGAGAAAGAACTTACGTGCAGCAACAAACAAGAACAGACAAGGACTCTGTCCTCAGTGTTCGGGTCAGGATCTAACTCTGCCCAAAGTTCAGCAACATTCAGCTCGAGGGTTTTCTTCAAGGCCAAATCTGGGAGAGAGAGAGAGAACGAAAGATCTCATTATATATGTCCATTGCATGGAAAAATCTCTTCGACACGGCATGTGAAATGCTTTATATTTTAGAAATCTATCAACCAGATCTAGCGCACATTGAAGTTAACAGGAAGCCTCCCACAGGCTTTACTGGGCTTTGGTTTAGGTTCTGTGTTTTAATTCTTTTTTTGCCTACCCCAGAGAAGCACAGTAAATTACAGAGGTTCTCCTTGCTCTGTTCCCCTCCAGGCTGCAGGCAGCACACACAGAAGCATCTCTCCATCTTCTTCCATGTTCATCTTTGATGGGGGCTCCATTCAACTCGCCCAGTTGTTACTGCTCAGAAGGATTTAATGACTGGTGTTCAACCCTGATAGCACTCGAAAATAGCGTTTCACGTAAGGAATTTATGCAAAAATGGTTTTATGGCTTGCATGAGAATGTAGGAGCTATAATAGTAATAAACCAGACAGTAATGCCTTTTTTAATTCAAACTCTGAGGCAGGCAGATGTCACTACTCATAATAGTCAAGACAACTGAAAAAATCTTGAATCATAATCTCTCATAATACCATTTTCACAATTAAAATTCAGAAAAAAGTGCTGTTTTCCTGTGCTTATCATAATGGAGATTATAGAAACATGTTGTTTAATTTTTGGGGTAAGTTTTAGTGAATACCAGAAGAAATCAATCCCAGCAGTGTTCCACGGTCAAACCTCAACCTTCCCAAATTTCTGTATAATGCCCTGGGGGCCAAGCCTCCTGAGTGTATGTAATCAAGCATTTTAAAAGGCCAAAGACCAAAACTTCGGTGATTCAACATCCCACTTAGCCCTGGGAGAAGCACTCAACATATGCTTCTTCTGTGGCATTATAGATTAATTTTATTTCATCACATCCATAGCATGTTTTATCACTTCTAAGCAGCATCCCCTAATGTATACAATTGCCAGACAGAGAGTCTGAAAATAAGAATTGATATTTGGTGGGAAGAGACATCAGAAAGGCCATTTACTGGTTTAAAGCTCAGTAGATGAATGACCAGTGAAACCATCCATTCCAAGGCAATTTTCTTCCTTTCCTACTGAAAGGTTTCACCCCCTTGGATAAGGTGCTCAGTTAAAGAAAAGTGCAGGCAGTTCTTCATGATGACGCATCAAACAAGGTTTGAGGCTTTTGTTGTTGTGGTGGGTTTTCTTTTTTTCCTTCCATTTTTTGGTAGGTTGTTTTTTGTTTCGTTTTGGTGTTTTCATTGTTGTTGTTTTGGTTTTGGTTTTTAAACACATTTGAGCATTACCAGGTTTCTAAACCAGTGCAATCCCAAGTTTCTCTCTGAGACACATTTTCAGGGAGGACGCAGAGACCATTCCTCGGTTTTCTTGCTATGGAAAAGTTTAGTCTGATTAAAAACATAAAAACAAGCTTGAAGTACTTTTAGAAAGCACGCCCAGTCTCATCAGCATTAGAAACATCGCTCAGATCAAAGGTATTTAAGAGCCCTTATGCAACTCTCTGCAGCCAGGCTCCCCGTGATCTCTCGGCAGCGCCATGGGACAATCTACTTGCTCTGTTCCACGTTTTGACCGTTTCAAAACCCCCTTGCCAACCTTCCCTTGGTTTAAATTCATCTCTCCCCAACTGCTCAACCAAATGCTGCCTTCCCTCCCGTCTGCCGCTCCTGTTCCCCGGCGCGGGGCCGTGGCCACAGCTGTTGGTGCAGCCGAGGAGCAGCGCCGCTGAATTTTGCACGAGGAGAGCGAGTGCAGCCCCGGCTTCGCTCCGAGCCCCTCTGCATTATTTGTGTCCGAGGCCTTCGGATTTCGAAACGGGAGAGGGGAATTAGGCAAGCAGGCAGATGTCTGGGTAAAAAAAAGCCCTTTCTTATAAATAAATCTTCCGAACTCTAGTTTACAAACTAGATTAATAATGCAACTACCAGATAGAATTTAGGGAAATTATGAACAAAGATTTAAACAAATAAGGTAATAAACCCTGTAGTATACAAATACACTGTCTCAGTATTAATGTGTCTCACCTTGGTATCAGGAAGAAGTATATTTTTTTCTTTTTAAACATAACAGGTTCTCATAAACGTAGACTATCACACTATCTGGTTAGCGGCATGGTTTATGTCCTCTAAACATCTGAGCATCTGCTCGGTGCTTGAGGATTTATTCACAGGCTGCCACAACGAGGCAGTAGTAAGTTGTGGTGAACACAGAATTTACAGCACAAATGATGCTGAAGTGCTAATTAGTGCTAATTTGACTTGGCCCATTTTGGATCTCTGACAATCACAGCTCTTCAAAAGAGAGCAGGTCTGGCATATGCTCATCTAAGGAAAATCCCTCCCCCCCCCCCTATTTCCCCATCTTTAATGATATTTCTAAGGCAAAACATCAAGAAATTTAAAATATCTGTGTTACCCTAAACTAGTAGCCTAGGCCAGCTGCTACCGCAGATTGATTTCTAGAAGAAAACATTATATATATTTGGTTTAATGGGAACTCTTTAAAAATATTAGAGCAAAGCCAGGAAGAAAACATACCACTGACTATAGGTCTGTGTGTTGAGTTACACACTTATTCAGAAGTTAATTAAAAATACCTTTTTTTTTTTTTTCCTTTAGGTAAGCAAAAGCTGTTTCCCAAAGAGAGGGCCAGGAACAGGAGAAGACAATTTCTCTGCTTTCATCCTCTGCCTTCGGGCCCTGATAACTGTACTTGCCTTCCCAACGTTTTCACTAGCGAAGGAAAACAGCTTAGAGATTCAGTGGATTCATCCTTTGAGAAACGTGATGCAGTAAGCTTTCTTGATCAGAAGTATTTTTCTACTAAGATGAGCTACATAATTAGGCTCCTTTAAAAAAGAGGACTTTGAAGCTACACTCTGCCTCCAAATACTTGTCATTTGACCCAGAAGGCAATAAATGAAAAATTATGAGCAAATATATCAAAAAAGCTGACATACTTTTCCGGTGTTAAAGCTTTCGTGTGCTAAGGACAGGCTCGATTCCCAGGGCTTTTGATATCTGCGCTTAAATACTTTAAATACCTAAAAAATGAAAAATACTTAAATAATCCTGTTTCATGTTTGACCAAGGGCATTTGTGTTTTACATCTCCATCATAACAAAAGGAAGAGGAAAAATGTTAGATAGATAATTTCTGGTAGCTGCTCACCTGATCAAACCATTGGAGTGAGTGGCTCCAGCATCTTCACAGAAGGGTGGGAAGTAAATAAATACAAATTAAAATCACAAGATGGTGCATAGCAACACCTAATACATTAAAAGCGGGAAAATATTTTTGTTGATTAAAATCCTACAGATCCTACAGTTGAGAAGAGGTAATAAATATACAGTGAATTAAACCAGAAATAATTTAAAAGACTATGGAACAGCATTAGGAATAACATGTATCTCTTGTCCCACTTTTTCTGCTAAACCTACCAGAAAAAAAAAAAA
>VWYH01000155.1:250165-337756 GCA_013399365.1 Pampusana beccarii
GGGTCTCTTCCAATCAAAATGATTCCATGGTTCTATGGTTCAGCCAGTCTCAAGGCCGTTTGGTGATCTATGACAGAAATAACGCTCACAGTTGGTTTGCACTTGCGCTTAAACCTCTTATGCCCACTGCATCATTTCCCAGATATCCATACCAATACAAGCTTTGATTTGACCATATCTGACAAGCTGTAAAGTGAACATAACTAGATACATATTTCTGTGTTTATGCAGAACTTGCAATATCAGAATGAAGCCCCTCGCACCAGCTCACCTGTACAGACTCGAGGCGTTACATCGATGCAGGATAACTCATGGTTTCTTTGCTGAGACTTTATAAAAAGTTTGACATTTATCACACTTGGATACCTGAAAAACCTTCAGTGTTCTGAAGTTAAATTGTACATTTAGAAGTGGTTTCATTTTGCTATGTGTTCTGCAGTTCCAGCCACCCAGGGAATCCAGGATGAAGGGGACTGTAGAATAGAGTAACACAAGGCAGAACACAACATTCTCTTTTCCCTTCATTGTTAAAAATATTACTTATGCAATAGATCAGGAGCTGGCCAAAGACCATCTGATAAATTACCTCTGAAAATGCCAGTTTGTGAAAATAAACATAGCAGCATGCATTTAACTGAATTTCAGGTTTTATCCTCTCTCTTCTTCCTATATTAATTGTTGTTTTTCTCCCTTATTCTAAGGAGAACTGTAAAAACATCACTAGAGGAATCTTTTTGATTCATACGTGTGCACACACTGGTGATAATGTCCTGCAAATACAATGAGATTCTAACTTTTTCTTGTAATTGCTTTTTACATTTTCCTTTAGTCAGACAATCAACCCCTCCTGATGCCACACAAGATAAAGACACGCAGGCTGGAACCTGGCTTTGCAGAGGATAATGCACTTCAGTTGTTCTTTGTTGTTATGTTCTCTTCCAGCTTTCTGTAGTTTTGTACCATCTATAGCCATGGAACACTTGTACCCACGGAGTTCCCCGCGAGCAGCAATGGGAGAGCTTACACATCAGAGCATCCTTTCTCTCTGCTTTATGAAGGATGAGATCACATTCTAATGACTCCAAAAATCAAGCCAGTCTCCTCAAAAAGCAGACAAATAACGCAATAGCAGAAAGTCTTGCAAGAAAAATTTGGGTTGCTACTCATCTTTCAGTGACCATACAAGACAGCTAAATTAATTTCCTTAATATATTTGATGGCACACAAATTCTTGAAGCTCTGATTTTAAGTTTGCAGGCATGAGGATTCAGTTGCACAAACGTGACTGTTACCACATGCATCTAAGGGCCACATGGAACGCAACGTGCTCGAGAAGACACTCACAAAACACCACCCTGTCATCCATCTACTTTTAATGTTCCTAATAGCATATCGGCTTTAGAGTTGTCCTGTGCAAAATAACACATCTGGGACTCCTGTATGTTCCCATTTTACACTGGAAGAAAGAAAAGGTGGGTCTATCTTGCAAAATTCCTGTTGTGACTCGGTAACACAGGAGCTCTTCATCCCTCTCAGCAGCAGGGGGCTCCTGGAAGTGAGAAATCCAGAGTTCATGGACTGCTCAGAAAAACACTTTAAACGTGCTCGCTGCAGAGGGCTGTCAGGGTGTTTGTCTCCGCATTGCAGGAGAGATGCCCTGGGAGCTGGGCTGGACACCACCGCTGGCCCAACGCCTCTCTTCACCAACACAAACCCCTCGCTATGCACAACTGAGACGAGCAAAGCCCTTCTGTGCACACCTGAACTAATACTCTTCTGTCTTTAAATCAGACAGTCCAGAGAAATGCCACCTGTAACTAGGACTAAAACTTTCTTCAAATAAAGATCCCACATGTACAATATAAGACAAATCTACTGTGGAGCTGCTTGTGCCAACACATTTTCAGGCCAAGAAAGGCCTTGAAGGCTGCCCAGGGCAGTGCTGGAGTCACCATCCCTGGAGGGGTTGGACGGACAGAGATGAGGTTCTCAGGACATGGGGCAGTGGTGGCCTTGACAGTGTTGGGTTGATGGTTGAACTTCATGATCCTAAAGGTCTCTTCCAACCAAAACGATTCTACGATTCTATTCTCAGTCCCCTTTCTGCCTTTCATGAGTGTCTTTTCCCCACGAGCGCTCTGCTCTCAGCAGGTCACAATTATTTCTAACACCGGGTGCAAACAGCACAGCTGCTGCACGGGGGTACCACCCACGCACGTGCTGACAAGATGGAATACAGCACGAGTCAGACACCTAGCTGGCAACGATGATGAACAACTGCGGGCAGCTTAATTCAGGCAAGTCAAATACTGCTGTAAAAATGCCTCAGCTGAAAACAAAGCTTTAGAATAGGCTGGTAAGTGGACATCATTCACAAAGAAAAACTGTTGGAATTTGGGGATATTTCGTAAAAGGAATTTTAAAAGAACCAATAAGGACAATTAACCATGAGGATATTTTTTTTTTTAAACAGAAGCAGCTCAGACAGCTCTCAGATCCAGAGTGCAGCAAACCATCTGCATACATAACTAACAGTTTTCATGCCCAACGGCCTTGTTATTTGAAGTATACTAATGATTGCGATGCATTTAGGGTGCAATTTAATCCTCTGGGGAATAGCCCATGCATGGTCTAGGGGCTATTAAATACTAGTTTGCTGAGGTGTTAAATGAAACATTTCTTAATGGACGAATTCTGCTGGAGTCAAGTATTACCCTCTGTTCATGCAGCTCCAGGTTGATCAGCCCTGGAAACTGGGTACTTGTAATGCTGAATAAATGACATTTCTAGAGATAAAACTTTGGCTCTGTTGCAAATTCAGGCAAACATTATTCAGGCAAATACTGTTCTTCGGACCGACTCTTACAGTTGCAGAAAGGAATTATTTTTGTATTTAGAAAACAAAACCCCAAAACAACCAAAAAACCCCACAACAAGCACAACAACAAAACAGAAACAAAACCAAGCACTTTTAATTCCTTTTGTGTGCAGGTGGCTTTTCCTCCAAAATATTAAATAAGCATGAGGATGTTTTTAGTCCTTGTTGCTACAGTGAACCTATGGCTGAAATCACTCTCCATTGACCAGCTCAAAATGTGAGTTTTGCTTCCATAAGTATTAAAGAACTGGTTTTTAACAGGTAGGTCTGCAACAGAATTAACTAAAAAAAAAAAGCTTCTAGATCCAAACATACACTTAAAATTTCCAGTATTCACTCATGCATCGAACGGGTTCCCCCAAAACAGAACCCGAGTTACCCCGTGCATTCCAGCACCAGTGCACCAGCAGCAGAGGCCGGGGGCCAGACTTAACTGTCTGGGGAAAAAGAAAGGACCTTAACACAATAAAAATATTGTTAAATAATTTTAAGCTCAACATCTTGTGCTTGGATTTTTAAAGAGCTCCGAGCGTGTGTCAGATGGGGGATAATCCATGGCGATACCACTCAAGCGCAGTTTCAGGATGACCTGCCCCCACTTCTCTCTCCATTAGAGCAACTTTTCTTTTAAGCTGTCCCCTCTGCTTCTCAAATGCTTTTCGAGAAAGAAAACTAAAAGTTCTTGACAGTGCTATTAAGGCGAGTAACTTGTGCTTCCCATTCCCTTCTCCTCCCGCCAGCAGCCTGACTCACCTCTGGATGCACATGTGCACGCAGAAGTGAATTTGGTGCTCTCGTCTCCTGGAAGTCCCCGCAGCCACGTCCTCACAGATACACCTACGTGACCTTCACGGCCGACACACGCCAGGGCTCTCCATGGCCTGGTCAAACTGAAGCAACACAGCTGTGTTAGTGCAACCCTAAACCAGTCCTAATAAACCAGCCGAGAGAGCGGGGTATTAAGCTAGGCAGGGTATTAAGCTGATACCTAAAACCAGCAATTAGTAATAAAATAAGTTAATATGAATAAGGGTCAAAGGTTTTAAGCGCTTACTAAGTTAATAAGAATAAAGTTCACAGATGTGTTTTAGGCACTGAGTAGGTGTTAAATCACAAGAATGGTATTTGTTAAGATAAACAGGAGAAGGTTAGGAGACAATGCCCTTGCTCTCAGAAGATAAGGTGGCGACACCAGCGCAAGCAGGCTACAAGCCAAATAACAAAGGAATGTAATGCATAAGCAAATGATTTCTTGGAAACGTAATGAATACACATTATCTGTGTGGATATAACCTGCGTCTGGGAATTGTTCAGGGCCCCCACTAGGCAGCGCGATCCCCATGGGTGTGCTGGCACACCAATAAAGAATGGTTGCTTTTAAAACCTTAAACCCTGGTTTTAGAAGTTTCTTCAACTAGCCAATTTTATGGTATCAAGCTAGGCAGGGTATTAAGCCAGGCAAGCTGACCATGGCTACATGTTTTTTAAGCCTGGACAAATCACAGGCCCATCTTACTCAAGAGCGACTGGGTTCAAGAGACCTTTTAAACTCACCTATACACAAGTAATGCGTTTTGCCTTTACAGCATGGTAAGGAAGGACTCCTCGTTTTACAGGCGGGAAGAAAAGTATGGTCAAGTTCGAAGACTGACTCAGGTCACACAGGAAACCTCCAGAAAACTCTCAGCCTTTTATCAGTCACTCGTGCTGACCGCTGTGCCTCCCTGCTCCCCATGTATTTCCAGACTGCTCTTTAGCAGTACAAGCAATGCCGTGTATTTCTTCAACAAAAGCAGTGGACACCAAGCTGAACGTAGTTCATAATTTCTCTTTTACTCTGTTACTGTCAGCCTGTGTAAAGTTTCTTGCCTGAAAAAAGAAACCAGAAGAGACCAGTAAGTGAGGCCAGTATCCTTCCACTGCCTCCAGGGTCCCAACTGCTCTTCTCCATGGCCAAGGGAAACCCAAACCATCTGCATCTCTCTTAGTGCTCACACTCTATTCACTTCCTCACTCTGAAACCAGCTACAGCCTCTGGCATGGGGTGCTTGGGACTTGGATACATGGGAAAAGAACCAACTGCAAAACCTCTCTCTCTGCTTAGGATCTCAATTGTAGTAACTTGTTACACAGCTCCATTTTTTAGCTAAAGGTTAGTTTGTCCATAGCTTTGAAAATAGGCCCGATTCAGGAACACACACAAGAATGTCTTAGACTCATCAATTGATATTTCTATTTCAAGATTACTTGCTTAAAGGAAAAAGAGTGGTAGCTTTTGATGAAAGGATTGAGATTTTTCTCCAAAAGCAAGAAGGGCTTGCACCATGGGTGCAGACAGTGCTGCTATGGGGTGGAAGGCTGGACTCAGCCATGAATTTTGATTCATTTCCCTGCTCTCAGTTCCAAAGTCTTGTCGAGCACGTGTCTCAGACACTGTCCACTTCCTCCCTCCTCTCCTGGTTTGCCTGTTTAGGCTGCAGATCCATGAAGCAAGAACGTTTTATCCAGCAGCAGTACAGGACCTTGCACAACACAAACCTTTTATCTACAACCTGAAGACCGACCCCATGTATACAAAGATGTACAGGAGCAGAGGCTACAACAGAAGCTGCTTGGCATGAAAGCTGAATGGATTACCGAGTGGACAAAGAAATGTCAAAAGCATTAAATATCATCGGTTAATGGAGTAAACTCCTCTCCCACAAAAGTAACGCAGGAATGTATAAAATATCCCTCACATCATTAGAAGAGCTCTCGTTCAGCTGTCACAGTACTGTACATCCTTGTTAAGCTTAAATTGATTTTTTCCCCCTGAATTCAGAGAATTGTCTTTTAGCTCCATGCGTAATTCTTTAAATAATTACACACGCAATAAATTAATGAAAATCAAAGAAACTGCCTGTGCTTAGAAAACCAACTTAATTTGGCATGCTCTGCTGCACACTTCTAACTGCTCAAAATCTTTCAGGCCCTGCTTAAACCATACGCCTCCACACTGTGCAAGTAATCTTTATTTAAAAAATAGTAAATTAAATTTGGCGCTAAGTTAGGTGTGAAATTCTTAAGCTGCCTCCTAAAAATGGAGACACTGTGGCCAGATAGGGCCCACCACCCTGGTGCCTCCAAGTGCACGTTTCTTTAGAAAGGAAAACTCACCAACAATCGTTCTGTTAGGTAGAAAATAACTGTTACACATGCCTCCTCTCTCTGCAAGAGTCACAGGAATCGTTTTTAAAGTGTTCTTCTGAAATCCGCTCATTCCGTGGCTTGCACTGAGGCAGCTGAGCCATCTCTGCTTGTCTTCCTTGAGCAGGCTGTGCTCCGAGCTGCCTCTGCTGGCTTCTGCTGCTTCACAGATCCCCCCAGCCTGCTGTGCCACGCTCTGGAAACAGAAAACGTCCCATTTTACACATCACGCCTTTCAGTAGCTACCAGCAGACCCCTCCATGTGCCTCCCCTGTAACGGGGCAGCAGCTGGACCTTAATCAGGGTATGGGCAGCAGCTGGACCTTAATCAGGGCATTTATTGAGGGGACCGCAGCCCTGCAGCACCTCCCTGCAGCCTGAGCCTGCAACTGCAAGAGGCACAGTCTGGGCACCCGCTTGCTCGGTTCTCCACACTGGGAGGGCATCTCACGGGTGCTCGGTATGATGGGGAGGTCTGTGAAACAAAAACAAATCACAAAAAGCCCCAAACAAAAAGCAAAACAACATCCTCCCCTCCCCCAAAACAACCAAAACAAACCAAAATAAAACCAAACCAAAACCAAACCAACAAAACAAACCATAGAAGGGGTAGAAATCTGATTAACAACATGATAGCACACCATTTCTTGCAATTACAAATGTGCAGAACCTGGTTTTGCCTAAAATCAAATACTTTTAAAGAATAGTATAAAAATGGAAATAACTAAGGCTTATCTGTTACCCAATCTAACAAAATATTTGAATTCTTTAACTTTGAAACGCTCCATAAACACACATTTAGACTGGAGACATGAAGGAGCTTGGAAGTTTTGAAGTTCTACCACTTTCAGGCCAGAACTTTTTCAGAGCTCTGAACGGCATCGATTAACATTTCAAATCCACGTGAGTCTCCCTGGAGTGCACGGAATCAGCTCTCCGTCTGTACAGTGTTTTCCACTTACAGGAGGTAAGGCCAGGAGGACCAGACGCTGCGTTGGCATGTCCACTCCATTTCAGGAGGAGTCTGACAGTGCGGTATCACTTAAATAATGAAGCACACATCTGGCAGGAGATTGCTGAGGTTGGCGAAGTTTGTACAAGGTCAATTCATCCTCTAAGCTTCTGCCAGCTGAAAATTAAGCGAGAAGTTTACATGGCAACAAGGAGAACCAACTAATCGATCTCAGGGTTTGTTTTCCAAGTAGTATGTCTTTCCTTTTAAATCAGTCTTTATTGTATAGAAATAGGAGGGAGTACTATTGCATTGCTCTGAGTCACATTTTCTGAAAGCTTTCATTAGTTTGTGCATACCCACTCCAAAATACAATCTTTTTATTTTCTTAAAAAAGGTAGAAAAATGGCAACACACCACAGAGGGTAAAGTACGCTTAACTCTCCCCACAAGATCTACCCCATTACTGTGCTTTGCAAGTTACGGGCTAGTCTTAACAAAGAGTGGATAATCCTTGAAGGAAGTGGAAATAATACACGACCAGGCTTCAGAAAACGTATTTAGCCAGTGCTTTCTCTAATTTTCACAAGACAATACCTGCTCAACATGACATGTGGTATCCAGTGTCTTTACATATGGTTATCATCTTACTTTACAGAAAATGATTGGTGCTGATGCAAAGTTTCACCTAGAAATTCTTCCTGTGTCAAAAGAAAAAAAAAAATATCACATTTTTATAACTCAATGAGGCAACATAATAAAAAATTATTTTTATCACTCAATAAATGACACTGATGAGGAAACAACTCAGCGAGTAAGGGGTGCAGGTTAAAGCTCAGATCTCAATGATTTTTCACATTCTAACAATTATCCGGAGCAGCTTTTCTTCAGCACTGGTGCAAACCAGCTGCCTGCACCCCAGCTCACTGCTTTAGCTGCAAGCAATTGTTTCATCTGAGTCTTGACATTTAAGAAAGATACTCAAATACTTCTGTTTTCTGGGGTTTTGTCCTGAAGTGACTGAAAATCTAGAGGAGAATCCTAACATAAACACACATAGAAGTCTGAAACAAGATAAATATTTTCCTTTCTTGGCTTTTTCCATTGCTCTCAGTTTTACGTTACTATCCTGTGAGACAGGTCAGCCTCCTCTGCACCCAGGATACTGAAATACGGACTTTAACACTGTAATACCCCATTAAAACTATGGCCTTTTCAATGAGCTGCCCATCTTGGTTTTATGAGTCTCTTAAAAATAAAAAAAGCAATTCTGATGACCACAGGAAGTCCTGATATGTTGGCACAAGTCCATGGTGATGCCAAGTAACACCCCACAATGGAAAAGCAATCTGAAGGGTCTCTCATCCGTGGTGTGCTTGGTTGTTCCTCCCAGCAGACACCCAGAGTTAGTCAAGATGCTTTTTTCCTTTGGGATTCAAGAGCATCCTACAAGCCTTACCACCAAAAAGATGTTATTCATGCAACACGTTACCATGGAGAGGAGCCACTTCACACTTCTCTCATGTTGCGCTTCTTCCCTTTGTTTTTCTACCTTGAAAACAAGGTCACTATATTCTTCCACATGTGGAAAGCACCAAGCACATTCATTTTAGCATCACTTTTGTTTACTCCTTTTTCTGTTCAGAGCAGCAAAGATCTACTGCCAGATCAGTTTGTGCTAACATTTGATTTCCTTCTTGCTTCAACTCGGTCAGTCACTGACTAAAACTATTCTTTTGCTTTCCTAATAGACAGACAACTGCTCTTGCCACACTTATTGACAGGCCCATCTCCACTGGTGTCTTCTCTCACAGAAAAATGACAACTCGGATGGGGACAAACAGCTGGAAAGTTACAGGAAGAGGCTGGTACCCCTTCGGAAAAGAGGTGAAACAGTTTGGAGATTCAGGCACCCACCACGCTCTGCAGCAGAAGGGCAGCAGCATCACCAGCCCTGAGCCCCACGGCCTGGCAGCCCCAGGGCTGCCCCTCTCCTGAGGGCGCTGGAAACAACTTCACTATAGCAATGATGACCCTGTAAACACCACTAGTGCAGCGACAGGGGTCAACTTTGACAGGAAAGGCCTTGAGGTGCTGGAGCGAGTTGAGAGAAGGGAACGGAGCTGGGGAAGGGGCTGGAGCACAAGTGTGATGGGAGTGGCTGAGGGAGCTGGGGGTTCAGCTGGAGAACAGGAGCTGAGGGGAGACCTTCTGATCTCTGAACTGCCTGAAAGGAGCTTGGAGCCAGGGGGGTCGGGCTCTGCTCCCCAGGAACAAGCGCCAGGAGCAGAGGAAACGGCCTCAAGTTGCACCAGGGGAGGTTGAGGTTGGATCTGGGAACAATTTCTTCCCCAAAGGGCTGTGGGGCATTGGAACAGGCTGCCCAGGGCAGTGCTGGAGTCACCATCCCTGGAGGGGTTGGACAGACGGAGATGAGGTTCTCAGGACATGGGGCAGTGCCAGGGGTGGGGAACGGTTGGACTCCATGATCTTCAAGGTCTTTTCCAACCAAAATGATTCCATGATTCTATGACTTTGCATTGTCTTCTCCATAGTGTAACCAGGGACCTGAAACAAAAAAAATCAAGAGGTTTTACAAATTATTCACCTTTTAAGGCTCCTGGACAGTGACCAACAACCCTTGGCCTGCCCTGTCCATGTCTTCCACTCAGCACAGGAAAATCCCTGGCACAAGGTCTCAGCTCTGCAGAGTTACATGCCAACAGCCATGAGCAGAACACATTTGTTCTGCCGGTGGCAGCACCAGAAAACTGCAGCAGTGCCATGTGGATCTGGAGAAGAACATCCTGGCTTTGAATTAACACCTTTATCTTCTGTGCTTCACCCACAACTCACTGCTCGTTGTCTTTGCTGCAGAACGGGCGGTTGGTGCTGCAAGACTGGGCAAAGGCAGCAGAAGGGATATCGGGGCGATGAGGGGATGCAAACCCGGCTCGACAGGAACGGATGCTGAACAGCTGCTGCCACCGCAGAGATATGGGCCAGTCTTGTTGTCCCTGAAAAAGAAAAGCTCACCGGTTATGTTTCTGCTTTGGGAAAAACTAATTTCACATTGAGGCACAGTATGTGCAGACCAGTTGGCCATGGCAATAGGGACAATGGAGGTAATTAATGTTATTTTTTTTCCTGAATTAGACCTAACTGCAAGGAAGAAAACCATATTCAAACTGCATGAAGAGAATAAGGCCCAGTTTCCCTTGGTGTTGGGTGTGATAGCCAGGAATCTCTTGAGCATAGTGTACGTGTTTAATCACTTCAAGCATCTCTTCCCACGTTGGATAGACAAGAGGAAGAAATTGTTGCCCTGAGGGTGGTGAGAGCCTGGCCCAGGTTCCCAGAGCGGTGGTGGCTGAACCATCCCTGGAGACATCCCAGGCCAGGCTGGACGGGGCTCTGAGCAACCTGAGCTGGTGAAGATGTCCCTGTCATGGCAGGGGGGGCACTGGGGGAGCTGGGGAGGGCCCTTCACCCAAACTGTTCTGTGATTCTACCGCTACCTGCAAATTCGAGCAATGAGAAGACTGAGGCTCTTGCACCCTCCGTGAGTCAGGAGCAGGACCCAGCCACCCTCACAGCCAGGCAGGGCCCTTCACCGCTGGGAAAAGTAGCTGGTTTATTTTGCCAGACATGTTCACACTGGAGCAATTATCTTTCGCAATCTCTGACAATAATTTTTAAATGTTCTCTTCAGTACCATCACTGAATTCAAACTGCATTTTTTTTTAATCCACTGTCATTCTCCTTTCTAGGTCTAATTATCTGGATTGCGTCCACACCATGAAGTGGAATTGTGACAAGAAAGCAATCACCCCAGAGGTTTCCCAGAAATTTGCTTTCTAATTGAGTTGAAAATGCTTCAGCTTTCTGCATCACATTTTGCACATAACTGGGTTTTCTATGAACATAATCTATTAAATGCAGAAATGCAATACTGTAACTATTTGCATTGTCGCACCACATGATCTTATGGTGCTAGGTGCTGTACAGAAATTTAGGCAAAAAGACAATGAGTTCCTGTGCAAAAGAAATTAATATTTGAGGGTAAGATTTTAAAAAAAATACTGGAGAAAGACATCAAGAAGATAACTTTGAAACAAATAGTTGTTGCACTCTAAGCATGATTCTATAATTCTATCGCAAAGAAAATAAACATCATCTGTTGAACAAAATTCAGAACTTCCCAGACTGTTACTTACAGACATGTCATTTATGTCATGTAACCTCTCTGTTCCTTATTTACTCCTTGGTAGACTGGAAATATTTAATATGTCTCCCTTGTGGAGCAAGATTAAATGTTCGCGGTGCTTTGCGATCATTTGTTTGACAACACGGCTGCGGAATACTATTGCGAAAGACAAACTGTGCAATATTCATAGCTGACACAGTATTGACTAAGCTCATCTTTTCTGTTTTTCAAGTTTTAACTAAGCAATGCTTAATGAAATTTGCTAGACTAACGGCTCGTGTTGTCTCTGCTGGTAATGCAAAAGCAAACGGCTGTAAGTGCGGTACCCTGAAGGCAGACATTAGGAGTTTCTCTGCTGAATCCAGCAGAGAAGTTTCTTGCATCTCCGTTGAATGCCATCATGCTGTGATTAGTTAATCATTAAGTACATAGTGCTTTTAATTAACTGCCAACTCTGCTTGGGCATCTGTTCTGAAAATCACATCCGATCACGCTTTTCCCAGTCTGTGGCTATGGAGCTCTTCAATAATACAGTTGTTGCTCCATCCTCCAGCTCTCTCTGCTGCAAGACAGCTCAAGTCCAGAGTGTCCTACATGAAATGAAATATAAATGAACTATTCTTCCAAGGGAACAAAAGGAAATGGGAATTCAGCAAACTTATTTGCATCAATAGGTAATAAATGTTGCAACTTAAAAGTAGATCAGGCCAATTAACACTTTTATCGCAATTTTATCAACTAGCTTTTTTTTTTTTTCCCCCCACAAACACTAATCTTATCTGTAGAAAATAATCCTTTCTATTCTATAAGGTGCAGGGAGACTGATAGTAAATATAACAGATTCTGCAAAATCTTTCATTTGACTTAAAGCGAGAGAAAGATACACAGTGCAAATATTCCCTTCCAAAAGCTCAGTTTCTCCATCTACACAGCTCAACCTCTGCTGGCTTCAAAATGCTCTATTTTAAGTGTATTTTAAAATAAACTCCAACATCTTTGGAACATGTATTGGTGGAAATAATGAGATGGTAAGGTATCTTAGGCAGCACGTTCTGTTTGAAAGGTGGTAGGAAAAGAGCACCATTAGAGCCAGGAGCACACAGAGGGAAGCTGGTTGTGTGTGCCCTCGCAGAACCGATGGCCTGGCTCTTATGGTTGGTGAAGGTTTGGAGGGGCAGCCGTGTGAGGAGCGGCTGGAGTCCCTGGGTTTGTTCAGCTGGAGCGGAGGAGACTGAGGGCAGAGCTCATGGGGCTGCAGGTTCCTCAGCAGGAGCAGGAGGGGCAGGGCTGAGCTCTTCTCTCTGTGACAGGGACAGAACCCAGGGGATGGCAGAAGATGTGCAGGGAGGGTCAGTGGGACATTCAGAAAAGGTTCTGCACCCAGAGGTGTGGGCACTGGAACAGGCTCCACAGGGAGGGGTCCCGGCCCCAACCTGACAGCGTTCAACAAGAGACCGGACAGCGGCCTCAGACCCACGGGGTGAGCTGTGGGGTGTGCTGTGCAGGGACAGGAGCTGGAACCGATGATTCCTGTGGGTCCTTCCAGCTCAGGACACTCTGTGGTTCTATGATTCTGTCACATATGGATCTGGGCTAGTTAAAAGGTAGAATTCATAAAGCTCCCATTATTTCCCTACAGAACTGTATGTCAAGGAAAAGGGCACCCTTTGTCAAGTACTGAGAACGGAGAAGAATAAACGATCATGAACCTTGTGGTTCTTTCAGGAGTGGAGTGAAGGAACTCGTAGGAACCTTGCAACATGAAATAAAACATTGTAGTTAAACAATAGCCAGACCACAGTAATGGTTATGGTTAATGTAACAAACACTCACTGCCAGCTACACGTTTTACATAATAACCCTTTTTCAACAAGTTCAAAGTCATTCTCTTGTTTGCTTTAAAAATTCCGCTGCGGATGTCAAGATGTGCCAGCACATAGAAAAGAGGTATTTCATAATGGTATAAAAACAGGCATTTCTAATTGTTTCCATACTGAATGACACCGAGGGCAGCACTTTTATATAGGGAGTTCAAGGTATTCCCAGGAACAGGCTGTTTTCTGGTGACATCATCACAACGCTGTCACTCGGGCAACAACGTGCTGCCATGGCAACCACCACTTTTACAGATGCTGAATGCCAGCGAGGTTAAAAACACCATTTGGAGATTTGCTAGTTAAAAGTTTGCTAATATGTGATGAAAGAAGCCACAAGGAGCCTGTTGCAGATGCACAGCTTTGTGTGGTGCTCTCCCCATTACGGGGAAGCTGAGAACAATCAGTTTGATCTTCCAGCCAGGGAGCTCCTGGGGTAATCGCACTTTTAGATACATCCTTAAATGCCACTCGGATAGAAATGGGCCTGAACACCAACTTTGTGATCTGGGGGCAGCTGAAAGAAAACAACTCCCACCTCATCTAAAAGAGTCCATAAAATGTAAAGATTTGGGGATCTAGAGATTTAATACTCTCCAAGCAGAGACCACACAGAGCGTCAAGATATTGTGTTAAGACATATCTTTGGAAAAGAAGTGGATTCCACTCCCCACCTGCCAAGAATTATAAGATATGAGATAAAAACATCTGGTTTTGTAAGCAGTTGCTATCTCTGCCGAGACTGCTGTCAGATGAAATCAGTTACAAAATGTTTTAAAACTAAAAGCCACAAGTTTCTGTTCCAGAACCTTATGCATTGTACTAACTACAGGCAAATCTCAGAGCCTCTAGAAAGTTGTCAAATTAAAGGCACCAATCTGGCCAATAACCTGCCCTCTGCAGGACATCAGACAACTTCCTAACTTTAATCATTAATGTGTTCAGCTGGTTTCGTCCTCAACCAATACAGCAGAGGTTCACAGTCAACATTCCCAGGAAATTTCCTGTATTGAAAGGGTCATAAGCACAATCCGGTCAGAACCCACTCTGAAACCTGACTGAATATCAGCACAGTATTTTTTCATTTTGCAGCAGCAAACCTCAACTCACTGAGATGCTCCAGGAGCTGGCATGGGGAGGGGAGGGCTGCTGGATGTACAGATTTACCCCTCTGGCTTCTTTCCTTGGCAACACCTTACAGGGAAAGTCTTCACTTAAAACTGGAATTGAAGTGGAATTTAAATGTGCATGTTAAAAATGCAAAACCTAAGGTATATTGTTTATAATTGTTTATAATTGTTTATAATGAGTTTGCTGTCACATTTGAACTAACTCTCCACTACCAACAGTCTCAGAGGAATAGCTAAAGCCAAATGATAACACTTATTTGTGGGGCGTTCTCAACAATGGGATACTGAGATCACAGAATCCCAGAATGTCAGGGACTGGAAGGGACCTCGAAAGCCCATCCAGTGCAATCCCCCGGAGCAGGAACACCCAGATGAGGTTACACAGAAGGTGTCCAGGCGGGTTTGAATGGCTGCACAGAAGGAGACTCCACAACCTCCCTGGGCAGCCTGGGCCAGGCTCTGCCACCCTCACCAGGAAGAAGTTTCTTCTCAGATTTCAGTGGAACCTCCTGTGTTCCAGTTTGCACCCATTGCCCCTTGTCCTGTCACTGGTTGTCACCGAGAAGAGCCTGGCTCCATCCTCCTGACACTGCCCCTTTCCATATTGATCCCCATGAATGAGGTCACCCCTCAGTCTCCTCTTCTCCAAGCTCCAGAGCCCCAGCTCCCTCAGCCTTTCCTCACACGGCAGATGCTCCACTCCCTTCAGCATCTTGGTGGCTGCGCTGGACTCTCTGCAGCAGTTCCCTGTCCTTCTGGAACTGAGGGGCCAGAACTGGACACAATATTCCAGATGTGGTCTCACCAGGGCAGAGCAGAGGGGCAGGAGAACCTCTCTGACCTACTGACCACCCCTTCTCATCCACCCCAGATCCCATTTGCCTTCCTGGCCACAAGGGCCCAGTGCTGGCTCATGGGCACCCTGCTGTCCCCAAGACCCCAGCTCCCTTTCCCCTACACTGCTCTCCAACAGCTCGTTCCCAACTTATTCTGATGTATGAGATGTAACAGCAAGCTTTGGGAATTGCTCCTGTTCCGGGTCTGTAGGAAAGCCATTCAACTCCAGGGCAGTGAAAACAATATGCTTTCAACTCACCCACCTACTGTACTCCTGGCTTTTTTCCATATGTATCCTACTGAGCATTTCGTAGTGTTCAGGACATTTCCTTTTTGGTCCAGGAGAAGATGAAGGCCATTGCTGGTTTTCATTTCCACACGTTATCCAGTGATCCTGGCTCCTATTGGCAGTGAAACACCCTCTCCACACAATCCTCCCCCATCATCTGCGAGAACAGAGATGTGGAAGAGGCCAATTACCTTTTGGAGAGAAGGAAATTACTTGCTTATAATTGAGTTCTCTGAGCATGGTGTCCGCTATTAGAGCCACACTCATCCTCCAACCTCCCCCTGAGAGCTGGGGTTTTATTCCTATTTAAGTTCTAATTATTATAATTAGTCTGAAAAGGATTTGGGAGTTAGGGGCTACGATATGCCATATAGACCCCTCAAGGCATCTTTTTGTACTAACTCATTATGACCAGTTCTAAACTTTACCATTTAATCTAGTCATTCAGTACCCAAGGTCACAACAGCTGAGACCCCCTGAGCATCAATCCACAGAGACTCCCACCTTCAGAGAACTACAATTAAAAGGTAAATAATTCCCTTGCTGCACTCACTGTGAGGCAATGCTATAAGTCAGAGAACGGAATCCAACCTCAGCCTAATTACTACTTTGGTAATTTACACAGTTGCAACGAAAAAGTTGGCAAACACTTTTTCATTTGTCAAAACAGAAACCCTAGGCCAGCTACAGCTCATTTCAGACTGGACTTGACAAGACTCGGCCTTACAACAGTCAAGTCGCAAACTTTGTTAGTCTGTATTGCTCAAACCCCAAGAAATTCTGAAGGGCCACGCTCCAAGAGAGCCAAACCAACACCACAACATGCAGGCCATGCAACAGGATTCTTCACCGTGCTAATTAAACCTGCACATCTTTTCTTTGTTTATTCCATCACAAAACTTCTGTTGAATCAATACACTACAACTTCTAAATTAGTTGAATCAGCCTGTGCATAAAAGGATTTGAAATGCTCAAGGCTGAACTGAAGTATGAGCAAGTATAAATTTTAAAAATACCATCACCCGAGTTGACGGATTCCAAGAAATTCCACAGACGCTGGTATTTTCCTGAATGACAGCAGCCTCCAGGCCTGAAAACTGTAAAGCAAATCTTTGAATTTCACAGGAAAGAGCATGAAATGCTATTAAGCAAAGCAGTTTGTGACAGTGCCAGCAGCTGGGGCACAGTGCACTGAGCCAGTAATGGAGAAGGAGGCAGTTTCAAATTCTTCTGTTGCTGATTCTTTGAAAGATAAGTGAATTACATCAAATCAGAAAAATGCATCCAGTTTTCCACTAACTAAATACACCGTGCAACACTGTAATACTTGCTAATCACACATACCATTAACCTGAAGTACAAAACTCAGTCGCTGAATTGAAGTCTAAGTGAAAACGTGGCTCTTTGAATCAGAATTTAGACAGTATAAGTAATAACGTGCACCAATTTCTCAATAAACAAACCCAAGTTCATTACAGAAAAAAAAATATATATTGGTAAACAAACTGCATTCTAGATATGTTTTTTAATGAGCAAATCATGACTTAGCCCATGTTATTGTAAGTCTATTACAACGCAGCGCATATGATTTCCGTATGGGTTTGGCCATGCAAACTAACATCACACTTGAAGATTTGACAACTCTAAATCCCTGATCGTGAACAAGTGCATCTAGAGGAGGGAAAACAAAAATAAAAACTGTATTTGTTCTCATTTTCTGCTAGAACTATGAGGGCAAATTCTTCAGCCTGGCAGCAAGCCGAACGTGCCCGCCGGGCCCCACAGGGCAGCTCTGTGCCCAAGCAGGGGCCACAAAATGAATTCTCTACCTCCCGGCCAACACCAGGATCACCCTAGGGACCACTCCGAAGAAGTCCGCGCTGTTGCTGTCTGAGCTCTGTGTTTGCAGGTGACAAATAGACTTCAATTTCTAACGTTGCTGGGTCAGGAATAGCCGTATGATTTTCCTAAATTAAATTACAGGCTACGGTCATATTTGTAGCCAGGTATATTAACTACAGAAGCAATATTTCAGCTGCTGCTGTTTCTTCCTCTAAGAAAATAAAGTAGGAGAGAGAGTTAAAGGACAGAAGCGAGGGTGTAGGTTCAATATTGATACCTTAATCTGGACATCAAGCTGCTCTTGTAGCTGTACAAATGGCCGAGGCCCCGTATAAGAATTGTGGCAAGACTAAAAATTAGTCCCAGCCATTGTGCTACTTACAGTTCCTGAAAGTCAGTTTTTACTGGTGGCTATTCAGCTTTAACTACATCGTCAGACACATACAGACCTCTTGGGGCATCATTTAGGAGAGAAAACACTTTTGTTTTCATCTGTTCACTGAGAAGATTATATATGATGGGCTGCACAAACTTTGCCAGCACCATAGGCAAAAGTTACTTTCCCCTCCTAAAGGATGAGGAATGAAATAATTTATTTTGTATCTACCACTGGCAGCCGCAAAAGCCCACACGAGGCTGGGGGAGCCCGGGGGGGTTGCCAGCTCTCCCGAATGTCCAAGCTGCTTCCCTGCCTCCATCCTTCCCCCTCCAAATGGCACCAAACCCATGAGTTTGGGAGGAGTTGCATGTGAAACGCCCAGCAGATGCACAGGACTCAAGCAGACTAAAATTCTAAATTTAAGGAGAAAATTAAGGTGCCAAGTCTCTGATTGGTACCCCTGGCACCAATCCGTAAATGACCCGGAAAGCTGTGGTTTTGGTTTTTTCCCATACATGGCTCTTACAGAAGGCTTTACTTCAAATCAGAAGACAAACATGGAGAAAAATATTCCTACAGAAGTGTATTTGTAGTGTGTTTTCCAGGCCTCATCTCCTCGGGTACCTATAGGTCACCTCAACCGGAACTGCACAGGTTCCACTCCCAGGTCTTTTTGTGAAGTCTTAAGAATCGATACCGTGTAATATTCCCCTATCTGTGTGGCTAAGTTCTCATCTGGTAACAAATACATTATTTAATATCTCAGGTCTGATGTCTAGCATATCGTATAGTGCTAAAAAGCCACAGGTCTGCCCCATAAAGCTGCCCTTGGTGTATTGTACACCAGAACTGGTGGTTGATGGCTCTTCCAGCCGCTCTGGGGAAGGCCCATCGCTATCGGTATCTCCACCCCAGCGGAAGCATTTTCCTTGGAGCTGCTCCGTTTCATCAAGCTATTAGATGACCTGAAGTCCCTGGGAGCCCTTGATTAGTGAATCCAGACTTTTGCCTGAGTATTTTATTCCTGACGTTCCACCTTCTGAGGGACGGTTGGAGGGGAATAGTTTTTCTGCTGCGTCAAAAGATGTATCTGTTTAATTTAGCGCATTTCTGCAAGCAGAGTCTGGTCTTCTTCACAAATAGCTAGAGTTGCTCTACGTTTTTTGCTTTGTTTGTGCAAGGATAAAATTTCATAAGAAAATTGTGAGCCAGATCAAAAAATAAATGCAGAAGAATAAAAAAAACGTGAGCCAAAAGAGTTTCTGAGATGGCAATTATTGCATTGATGGCTGAGGATGCACGGGAGCTGTGCAGGACCAGGAAGCTGTGACAAGGCCTATTTTTTGTTCGCTTATTTTTTTAAAAAAGCAGGTGATATCGCAGAGAGGAGAATGTTTCTTTTTGTATAACATTTGTTAACTGTACTTTTATAGCATTTGTGGAGTTTAATGTGCGTAAAGCACCTGGTAAAATAGAAGCATGAAACGTGGATGTAATTTCATAAATCAGAGGGATTTAGAGAGTTGCATGATAAGAAAGTGTGAAGAACTTAAAGGTTTGCTTTGCTTTTAAACAACCGCTATAGCAGCCTCTCCACACACAACGCTGGGTAAAGGTCTAGTGGCTTTTCAACACGCACAAAGCAAAATTAATTGCCTCGCTTGCCTCCACACCTACATCTCTCACTTATTGTCAAGCTGATGCTTCCTTCTTGGGAAAGGTACCACGAAAGGAATTACCATTTCTCCGCTTTGAGTACTGCGTTCATTCTGGGGGGAGATGGACCTAATCTGGCTCTGGAGTTTCTAAGGTCCTGGTGTCCTCAAGTAGCAGATCTGCATCCCCTGGGAAACAACGACACTCTCACGCATTTACCTCCTGCGGTTGCTTGGGAATACAAAGCTAAGTGGTTCTTTACAAAAATGAAATAAATAGAAAAAAAATCCAGTGTTTTTGCACACCTTCTGTCAAGGTAAAGAGCAGCACACCGCTACGTTAAGCTGCCTTTAAATGCCTATTTATTCTGCTAATCAATTTAAAATACATACTAATAAGGATTATATGCTTTACACTTACATTTACCTTGGCTGATTCCAGCAACCTGTTAAGTGCTGCTATAGCATGTCTACAGTATTAAAAAAATCTGGTACACTTTACGTACATTATGACCACTCAAACCATTCTAGTTTGATGACTCTCAATACCCCAAATGATTTATAACTCTGCAGCAAATGGGCCAAATTATCCTTCCTCTCTCTCCACACCTGACAGGGAACAAACCCCGTCCCCACACCCTGGACCTGCCTCCAGACTCCTCAGTATTTTCCATCTAGACAGGATTTTAGTTACATACCGCCTGCCTACACTAAACATTAACAACACATTTCCAACTAATGTAAAGATGCATTAACATTACAGTAAAATCATTATGGGGGTGCTGGAAATAACTATAAGAACCCCTACTGCTATAAACACCCGAACTGCAGAATGAGCCTTAAACTTCCAAATAAACAGCTTTTACCAGCATAGAAATGAACAGGTTTGATTCACAGACAATATTAACTATGTACCTTAGTGTGGGATGACCAATTTGGACCCATTAATGTCGGAACAGAGTTGGTGGCTGTTTGGAGAAATGGCTTCTGTTAAAAAAAGAATAATAAGTATTAAAAAAATAAAATAAAATAAACCAACACTGTTTTTACCCTCCCTCCTTTTTCAGACCGGAAGGAGGTGGTAGACAGTTTGGAAAAAAGCACTTTGACATAAAATTATCTGAGGAAAAAACACTGTTAATTAAACCTCTGCAGAAGGTGAAAGCTTCACTCATTAAGAACAATCCAAAGTGATGTCCTTTGTTCCCCATACAGCTTATAAATATTATTTTAACAGGACAGATTAGAGGATTCTGTCCTTACGGCTAAGACTAAAACTGTAAGGGGAGAAAATTATTTGACCTGGGGAACGAAATGTTCTGTAAGACATGTGCTTAATTAATTTTTAATCTGTAAACTGAATTAAGTCTCTACTTTAAAGAGAGTGTTTCAGAATTATAAAAACATAGTATTATTCACACGTAAAAGAGAGGTGGGTCAGCCCTAATTTATGTGCAAAATCCAGCTATTTTGTACTTACGAAACTACGACCAGTTCTTAGATAGACCATTCCCCACACCCCGGTTCAAGTTCACCCTTATAGCATCTGTTGCTTCTGAGGAACGAACGCAAAGTCCTTCCTGGGCACACTCAGCAGCGGGTAAAAGGGCGGCTGCCATTCGGACACTGCCAGTAACGCGCAGGATTTCAAACACAGTAATAAGGAAAAGATCAATTCCATCCCAACTGGCCTGCAGTTCAAGCTGCAAGAGAGGCCTGTAATTTCTCCAGGTAATTATTATCGCTGTTTGGTGTGGGTGAACTTAATTAGAAATGTTTCTTGTATTTTATTTCTCTTCAATATTTTAATTCCTTGGAATGAGTATCTTAAACATTTAGTTTGTAATTGTAGGATCTTATGAAAGCTGCTTAGCCATAAAATGAAATAAAATAAAATTTTAAAAGGAAGGGAAGGGAAGGAAAGGAAGAGGAAAGAAGGGGAAAAGGAGGGAGGGAGAGGGAAGGAGAGCGGGAGGGAAGGGAAGGGAAGGAAAGGAAGAGGAAAGAAGGGGAAAAGGAGGGAGGGAGAGGGAAGGAGAGCGGGAGGGAAGGGAAGGGAAGGAAAGGAAGAGGAAAGAAGGGGAAAAGGAGGGAGGGAGAGGGAAGGAGAGCGGGAGGGAAGGGAAGGGAAGGGGGAAGGGAAGGGAAGGGGGAAGGGAGAAGCTGCTATGTGACTATGACTTGTCTTGGTGGTGAAAAGTAAAGGAAGGTTTCCAACCTACCATATCCAGTCTCCGAGGCTCCAGTGAAAGCACTTCAGTGACCATCCGCCCAATTTTGTCAGCTTCCTACAATTATCAACCAAAAGAGCAGGTTCAGACGTGGGAGATGGGAACACTCATGCCATTTTTATGAGGATCGATTCAGCAGATCAAGAGACATAATCCATTTTCCTTACCACAGCAATTACATCTGATGAACATGCTGCCTCTGCTTTATTGACACAGTCCTTTAAATCTAAATAATAGTGTTAGAAATTATTCCTGAACAGTCAAATACTAGTTTTTCCTCTTGTCTTTCATTTGAAGATAATTAAGAGATAATGTCAATGGAACAGAACCTTGCCAGGAGATAATGATCTCATGCTGACAGACAAATCGTAAGGTGAAAAAAGCATCTAGTGAAAGCATATTTTTTTAATCCGGTTATTTAAATTACTACTATACCAACTGATTAGCATCTAAGTACAACAGACCAACAGATCGATGAAGTGACAAAGCTGGTAGCACAAACATTTATCGATTCATACTCTCATTGGAGATGGCAGCAGCCAGGCGAGTGCTCACTCAGCCCCGCTGGATGATGCTCCTTTGCACACACGGGCGTCTAAGGAGTTCAAATGACAAAACCTAAGCATCTCGTCATCAAAACACTGATTTGATGATCCCCGAATTTCTGTGCTCTTGCATGTTGAAAGAGGAGGAGGCCTGGATGCCCTGGTCCTGCCTCCCAGCTCACTGGGGACAGACGAAGTGACCCCGACAGCCTTTCCTGGGACACACAGGGTTACCAACAGGCTACACTTGAACCACTTTTTTCTTACGAGTTTTCATCTAATTTCAGCCCTGCAGTTTCTGAAGATCCTGAGGTTTTCTCTCAATATGTCAAGATGCCTTTTCTTATTAAAATATTTTAAACATCCAGTACAGCTGCTGTTATCACAAGCTCACTTTTATTACTAAGCTACCACCAATTCAATTGCTTTTCTCACAAAGTCGGCCTTATATTTTTTCTTTTTAAATTATCAGAAATTAACTAAAAGGCCTGTTACTTCTCTATAAATACGACAAGAGACACCGCTCTGTCCCATGCTCTGGACATATTTGGTGCAAGAGCAATAGGAAATGCAGCAGGTCCCTTGAGGAGACCTGCCAGACAATCAGTACAAGATCTCCCAGCCTAGCGCTCACCATCATTCCTTTTACAAAATCAATTCTCCTACAGCATCTGATCCACAGTGTGGAGTGTGTTCAATACCAGAATGATATTTTTTTTTAATATCCTGCTGGAAGAAAGGCTCTAAGACCTACTAGTATCATGGAAAATTGAGTCTTCACATCAAATATTCAGCTTTTGCCATAAAGGACCTAGCAGATGAAAGAAATGGATGATTCATTCCTCTACCTCCAGCCTTTTGTGCATAGCTTGTAGGAGTAATATCAGCTCCTCAACTTTCCAAACCTGTGAGCAAAGCAGTGGTTGGGCAGGTGAATTCTTAGTGATATGGACATGTTTGCCTTTCTTAGGCACCATATGCAGGTATTTGTGATAAAAGTTGGGTTTGCTTTTGAGAAGTAACATGTATTTGTCACCACACAGTCATATTTCAGTACCTGTGGACATAGTGGACCCTACATACTGTCCACATTTAGGCAGGCACAAGATGGCCTAAAACACTGACAACCAAGGTCAAATTAAAAAAAAAAAAAAAAAAGTATTAAAAAATTGTATAAAAAGCAAATTGGGACCAGCAAGAAAAAAATACTTAAAGCGTAAAGCTTGAATTCTAACTATAAAATTAGAACCAAATAGCACTAGCACTGTGGCATAAGATACACGCAGAGGCAGAAGAGAAGATTTAATATTTGATAGCAGGCGACAAAATGGGAGCGTACAATACTGTGTGCAAGGGCACAAGCCAGGGTTGGTCTGGGATGAATTCAAGGGAAAGTGAATATTAAGTAGGCATTAATAGCATTGCCCTGCTTAGTGATACACTACAGCTGGCTCAGGTGCTTGGAGTTTAGGAAAAGTGTTTAAAATATTAGAGGAAATACAAAGAGGCAAGAGAGGAATTAGAGGGTAAGATGTGTGAGCAGGGACTGCGGGAGCTAAACTTACATAGTCTCAAAGAGAGAAGACTCAGGGGGCCCCAATCACAGTCTATAAATACCTTCAAGGTAATAATATAAATGAAGGAAGGGAATTCTCCGGTCTCAGAAGATGGCAGGACAAGGAGCAATGGCCTGGAGCGGAGGAAGCAGGAGCACGGGGCGGATTCCAGGGACCGTTCTTCACTGCGGCCTCCGCCGTGCCGGATGAACCCGCCGCAGGGAGCAGGGATCGCTTCCTTCCAGCAGCGCCGGGACGCTGCCCACGCACCCGCTGTGCTCGACGCAGCCGCGACGTCGTAACCGGCCCCCGACCCTGCGCAGCACCGAGCTGCACATCACACAGCCGGGGACCCGTACGTGGCGCGAGCTGTGGCCGTCTGCAAGCGCGGGGTTGCTGCTCCGGAGCGATTTCAGAGTGACGGCACTCATTAACCTGGCACCGCTTCTGCGAGCAAAGAAATAGCGTTGCGTTTCTCCGCGGCCGCACTTCACTACACTGGGATTTTTTCTCCTTCTTACGGTTACAAGGGCTGGTTTTGCGCATTCTGCAAAGGGTGAATAAAGCTCAAACCACATATTAGCTCGCACACGCAGTGATTTGACTTCCATTTATGCACTTGGTTCAGTGGAGAACGAAAATGCAGAGCATTGTACCAGTTAAGCAGAATGAGTCCTCATGTGGCTTAACTATTCCTAAGATACAGCCACATGCAGAAACAGTAAAAAACATGACTCCTGCATTTTTCCAGGGAAAATCTCTCTTTGTCCTGGGAAAAGACTATCCCAGCATTTTCATCTTCTGTGCCAGTTTATAACCAGATATCTGGCTATTTTCTTCTCCTCCAAACCACCTGAAATAGTGATGGTGGAGGGAGGACTGCAGAGACTGTGACAATAACTCGAAGTTTCTGAAGTGGGCTGATTGCCATGGCTGGTGGTGGACGAGAAAGCAACCTAGAGAACATCAGCAAAGCACAGCAAAAAATAATCACAGCAGCAGTCTCAATTACAGCGCAAAGGGTTCAAACAAGAGAGTAAATGACCCACAAAGAATTCAGTGCAGTTCTTGTACATTAAGGGATGGCTTCCCAACAAATCAGCTCCTCTCTTCTGGACAGGAAGAAATCAACCTCTTCCATTTTCTAGGAAGTCCCTTTCAGCTTTACTGGAGTCCTGATATAACACTCAACACAGAACAAAACAAAAGCCCCAACACTTCACGACACCTCATCTGTCCAATCTGTTTACGTTGCCCCTGCTCTGATCATAGAGAAGAATTTCAAGCAAAAGGAGTTAATGCGTATGCTGCAGGCATGAGTAATGTTAATTTATTTTATTTACCAAGAGTTTCTCTGTTTTATTCATAAAACATCATCCTTCCTGCATCAGGATGCTCATCTACCAAGCTAACATATCAGCTCAGTGCCAGGCAGGAAAGAGGTTGCAGCCAACCACTTCATTTTATACCGAACCAGATCACTCGTCTGTAACCTGGTCAGCCACGGCCCTCCTTAAATCGATGGTGGAAAGAGGTGAGGAAACATTTTGGTGGTGTACCAAGCTGGTTTTTCGAGCTCCTCTACATTTTCTCCTTTGACATCTCTTTAATTTCTGCTTTATGTTTGGAAACTTGCTGGGAACTTGAATCCTGAATGCCTCAGCCCCAAAGCTACTGTGCCTGTTAGCAAAGATTTTGTTTAAAAACAACAAAGCTGTTATTAGCGACATGCAACTTAATTACGGTTGGACACTTCATATATGGTGTGCGGCATCTCTGGAAAACCAGACCTGTCTGTATGGCACTGACATGTGTGGGAAAACTCCACAGGCCGATTATTCTGAAGTGGAAACCTTGGAAAGGCTCATCGCCTTGTTAAATATAATGGACTCAAGTTGGGCCAGGGGAGGTTGAGGTTGGATCTGGGAACAATTTCTCCCCCAAAGGGCTGTCGGGCATTGGAACATATGTGGAACATATTGGAACATAAGTGGTGGAGTCACCATCCCTGGAGGGGTTGGACAGACGGAGATGAGGTTCTCAGGACATGGGGCAGTGCCAGGGGTGGGTTATGGTTGGACTTGACGGTCTTGAGGGGCTGTTCCAACCAAAATTAATCTATAATCACCCCCCACTTCAAACAGGGAGTCCGAACAGAGTCCCGGTACAGAGATCTATTAGTTTTAAAAGGTGGGTTTTCTGCTACTGTATTCCTCAAGTAAATATAGTTACTATTAAAAATATGTGAGCTGCTGTTACGACAGATATGTTTGAGGGTTTAAAAACTGGTTTGTACATTTATAATTGAACATCCGCAGCAGTATCAGCTCTAGTGAGGGCTTCCCAGCTCGTATTTGCATGCTGCAAGTCACAGCTTAAATGTACTAAAGTATATATTTGTACAAGCTAGCATCCCACAGACCGACTGAAAGGCTAGGCAGCTTCGTAAATACACACTGAAAAAATTATCTGCCTTATTTGTGTGTTGTCAAGAGACTGGAATCACTTCTGGGTAAATAAGATGCATTTTTAAAATTATCTAATGATATACAGTATTTAACTTGAAAGATCTGTAGTCATTTGAGCCTCTTAGGAAAAAGAGCATACATGTTTTATAGCTCTAAAATAATGATTTCTAATAAAATATTAGGAAATACTGCAGCCTTAAAAAATTACACAGTCCATATTAGAAAGACTACATCAAGCAATACATGGGACCCGTGAAAGTTTGGCTGGTAACATTAATTTTCATTCTGAATTGCTTCTTTTCTATAACTTCTTTTTTACTTTTAATGGTAGTAAGTAAAATAACTTTTGCTTTATATATTTTAGAGCAGTGGAAGAAAATCTCTGGGTTTGGTATCTATCAGAACATGGTATCAGTGACCACTATTTTTATACTTAGCATATCCCAGAGCTTTTCAATACACATAGAAGATCACATAACTCGGTAGTAGCCCTTAGCAAAGGACAGTTTTATTTTTTCAAACACTAATTGTTGAATATGTGTCTGTCCTAAGTAGCTGCTCTGGAAAAAAAAGATGGCAAGAAAACTGGCAAGCATTTTAAGCTGAAAAACATTGACCCGTTATTAGAGGTCTTTGTTTTATCATTTCACAATCCTGCTCGCTAGCAGCAGGGATCCAGAGCCCATCAAGTGATGCAAACTGATGCAGAACTATGTCACTGTCCTCTGACATCCACCACCACCCAGCCTTTCCTTGGAGTGGTATCCTCTGTGCAACCAGATTGGATTTTTATTTAAGACACATTTCTAAATTGCAATCCATAGTCTATCTACGTCTACCCTCCACAGTGCAGGGCACATTTCTCCAAACTGGCAAAAAAAAAAGGAGAAGAATAAAATGGGGGAAAAGGGAGAGAGAGAAAAATAGTATGGCCCAGTAAGTACGGAGGGAATCTGAGGCCCTGGAGACACACGTTCAACTCTCTGCTCTGCCAAGTTCCCTGCATAATGCGAGGAAATCAATTAGTACCTTATCTGTGAAATGGGGATACTCAACTACACACAAGGGGATTATGAGACTAAATAAATAGTCACAAATTTCAAGTGATTTAGACAGTATGGAAGTAAAAGACAAAACAGTACCAACTAACAGAGAAGCATATTAATATTTCTATTCTCCACACAACAAAATTACTTGGTGATTTTGCCCCCTTTCACAGGAACAACTCCTCTACACCATCAGTATCAACTACCAGTTCCAGCGGCGCAGAAAGCAGCTCCCGCGTTGTGTCCCCCATGCCCAGCACCTCCAGGATGGGCAGCAGCATCAACCACTTTTAACACGGATAACGGTAGCTTACCCAACCAAGAGCCTACAGCAACGTTTCCTTCCTTGCAAAATGATCAGAAAGGGGAGAGGAGCTGCCGCCTCCTCAGCTTCCCAGGCATGAAGCAGCTCCTGCATCTCCAGCTGCCAAAAGCTGGAAGGTGATCTCTGAAGGTGCTTGCACCCAAACCAAATTTCACCAAAGACCCCGGCGCCAATGAGACCCGAAGAATTACTGAGCTGCAGGTTAGACTGTTGAGTTGAAAAAGGAGAACATCTCCAAGATTTATAGTGAAGAAAAAATAGGTGTAATGGGTGTCATTAAGAACTCACCGGCTCCCAGCGGCGAGCGGCCGATGTCCCATCAGCTGCTGTATCTGGAGTCAGCCCGGGCACCAACCCACACAGCACCGCGAGCTGCTGCCAGCAAATGATCTTTTAATGGCAACAGCAATACGGGGTGGCTTCCTTTCAGCTACTGCATCGCAAAATGATGATAAATGATAATGAGAAATGATTACAACTATCAGAAGTATTAGTAAACATTCCTACTGCTTGGTGTTATAAATCTAGAGAAGTCTTCAAGAAAGACATCGAACCACATGACACACGCCACACTATTAATTTTACAGCTGATAACTTGAATTTGGGGAGAGAATTCTACACTACTGGAGCAGGAATGTATTCATTCTTTGGCATGCCATAGCAATATTTAAGTCATCAGTGAAGGAACTTCAAACATATGATGCAGTAGTATCTTGACAGTAAAAACTAGTTGAGGATTGGTGCGGAGGGTGCCAATTTTTCTGTCAAGCAATAAGAGTAATTCAAGTCCTCTTGTTACGCCACCTCCCATGGCAGAAGCACACCCACGTTTTCAGTGGCAGCTTTTAAAATCTTCTTTGGATCACTGCATAATTTAGGTTAGAATGGATCTCTAGAGAACATCTGGTGGGAGAGAAAGAAGTAAGCGCGTGTGGTCCTTTGGAGATTGAACCAAAAAGCCCAAACCAACCGTGACCTCCACACCGTCAGCTCCTGAACAGGTGATGCCGTGGCCGGGGCAAGGACGTCTCCTGCTCCCTCGTGTCTGGCTCTGCGTGGGTCCCTGTGCTCCCGGGCACAGGTGGGATGCAGTGAGCCGCTTTCCAGATGGCTGGAAATTGTTTCCCTTAATAGCGTTGCCGCTAGGGACTGAAATCTAAAAGGCCTCTGTGCGGGATTTCTGCCCACCAAGAAAGGTCATTTATTAGAAATAAATCACGGAATTAATTTTTTTAAGATGATGCTAAATACCCCGCTGACAAAATGTTTCCCTTTTTTTTGTTGTTGTTTTTCAGCTAGTAAACCATGCGGGCTGTTGGGGATTTGTTAGTGATCTGACTACTCATTAAAACAATATAAAACAATAATCCAGCACTTTCAGGCACCAATCATTCAAACCAGGCATATTAATAGGTTACCTTATTCTCCAAATACTGCTGAGCATGCCGTAGGCAGCCATCAACTTGAAATGATGTTTATTAAAGCAGGATGTGTGTGCCTACAGCACACAACTCCAGAAACGTCTCCAATGAGGCAACACGAAACCATTTAGTGCCGACTACGTTTCAAAAAGCCAACCAAAAATTACAAACCATTTGTAAGACATCCTGTTGCGTTTTCTTCTGTGTGGGTATCTGGCCCTGTCTTGGGGCAATATTACCAGCTCTGGAGCTGTGGAAGGTGTCAGGAGCTCAGGTAGACGTTCCTCTTCACACGAGAGAATCCAAACTCAACATCAACGCCGCTCTCTCCTCAAAGCCCAGCACAGCACTACAGAGCTTAAATTCTCCCAACTAGCATTTACTGTCATTAGATCAGCTTTTAATTATCTGAAGTTATGACAACAGCATGTTAAATGGCTTCCCATCTCTTTTAAGTCTTGAAAGCAACTGGTTTTGCTTGCTTTGTTCTTCCAAGAAAGATCACCTCTCAGGCCACTACTGTAGGGCTCTGTAATAATTTCTTTAATCTGGATGAGAAGCTGATAGACACATTTGGAAAACAACATTCTTGCAAATTAAACTTAATTTTCAACAAGCTTTCAAACGATAATAGTTACTGAAAAAGGACAGTGTTCATTTAGGCTGAGATATATCTAGTGGAAATTAAAAATACTTATTGTAAGGCTGTTTTCCATTTACCCCGTGAATACAGATTACAGACCAGCTACTTGGTGTTAGAGCAACTCATCTGCTTTTACACTGATTTCTGCCTTGGAACAGACTGGTCAGAGGTACAGTGAGCGATATCAAACTATAAGAGGGACCTCTGAGGGGAACCGAACCAACCCAGACACCTGTGCTGTGTGGTGGCCGACACAACAGCTCCTGGTAAGTTCAGAAATCTGTTCAGAATTAGGTTCAGTACTTCATTTTATTGAGACTTTGTTCTTCTGTTCACCCTTTTTCATGTTTGCCCTGTTCAGGCTGTAGATACCGCTGTACAAACACCAAATAGGCCACCTGGTTGTACCAACCACCCAAGGGTTGGTTGGTGGTTCCCCATATATAATTTGTTGAATTTGCTGCCTTTTCACCATCACTGAAATGCAATTAAAAATAATTTTCATGAAACTACACAAGATCCATGTTCAAATTAATGCTTGGACCTTGAACTTCTAAAGTACGAAGCCTCTTGGCTCCTCCGAATTCAGCTCCTGAAGAAGCTGCGCCCAGACCTCCCAAGAGCCACATTAAAATAAGCCTGAAATCATCCCAGCTTGTGTTCTGGTTTTGTCACCTTCCTCATGGCACATCCCAGCCTTCTGACTTGGCACCAGCTCAGGCTCATTCTGGCCACGCAGAGGGGCAATATTTTCAAAAACACCTTGAAGACCAAAGAGGTCCAGCCTTGTAGACCTAAATGGGTGCTGGGTGCTCTTGACAACTGTTAACCACAGTTCAGAATACGCTTGCATTTTAGAAGCAGCAGGGTTAGTGAGGAAAAGGAATAGCCACGGAGTTTTACCTTGTCTGATACTTCATGGTATTTGGCAGTGATCTATCTCTAGGACTGTTGCCGTGCAGGGTGAATAGAATTAAATAAGTGCCACGAACTTGTGTTGTGTTTTATCAGCCTTACAGAAGAGGTAAAATTCCTGTTGGTTTATACACATTCCAGGTTGTTTCCAAAACAAAGACACCTCGCTTTCTCATCGGACACCAGGAGTTACAGACAAAAGCATCCCTTCCAGCTTTCCTAGCTAGTTTATTCATCCCGTAACTCATCAGGATGCCCATTTCTCACAGTTGAAATCTTGGCTCTTTCAAGACACAAAACCTCATTAAGTATCCATCAGGCTTAATTTTATTTCACCAGTCTGAAAAACATTAAAACAGCAACAAGCCAAAAGTCAGAGATATGGAAAACCCATTTCAAGCGCTACCGAAAAAACCTTCCAATACCTTGGCAAGATACTTAAATTACTCAGGAACACTGCGAACACATTTCTCTTTTCCTAATAGACAAATGCCTTTAAAAGATAAAACACTTGCTAATTCCTTAAGATTTTGAAGCAGAACTACTAACTACACCATCTGGTTGTTGTTCACCTCCAGCCCTAACGCAGTGCTGGAGCCCACTGTGTTACTACGATAATATTACAATACATACATTGCATAAGAACCAACAACAGCTTCCTTAGGGCAAAAAAAGAAGGAAGAAAAAGCCACACCAGGAAAAACAAACAAACAACATGATTATTAATTCAGGTCTGCCCCGCTGCTACTGTTACTGCAATGTTTGCGTCAGCAGTAGGTTACCCGTATGTTTTATAACTATAATATATATCCAAGAAAACAAATTAATTGACCAAGGGCAATGGATAAGAGACTCAATTAAAAATAACACACTGAGTAAACCACCACAGCTTCTGGATCACATGTACTTTCAGCATTTGTTTTTATCTATATATATAGGGAGATATATGTGTGTGTGATATATTGAATTTTATTGCAAAAGTATTTTTTTTTTTCAAAATTTCTCCTTTGGAAAATATTTGTTACTATTGACAGCAATGGTGACAACACACTTGGTGGTATGAAATATTATTTTACATTTACCTCTATTTTATCCTTAAAGGAAACTGCTGTCACTTGTAAGCTTGCAGCTCAGAGGGCTTCCTGTATGCAATGTTTTAGCACTTGATCGAAAGAGATGACATAGATATAATGCATACTATAAAGTAATATATGCATTACTTTATAATATGCATTTTTAAATGATAGCTCTTGAAATTGTAATTAATTCAAAATCAGGAAAAAAAAATGGAGCTTGTCTATACCTCTCCACTCCCACCCCCCAAAAAACCCACCGTTAAGAAGGTCTGGTTTTGTGGAAATCTTCAACTTTAACAAAATTTGCATTTTCCCACAGAATACGGTTTTGATGAACACATTCTTGCAGGCAGCAGGGAACGATTCCGAAAAGCTGGCAGAAAACCCCCTAAATAGCTCGGTCAGAAATCAGGTCCACTCAAATCAAGACCTAGTGACTAACTTCTCTGCCCACAGACATCCTGCATTACCTAAATCAAACACCACAAACTCTTCAGCGTACAAATGCCACACAACCAGTTTCTACTTCCTACTTACGTTGTCCCAAAGTGTGCCTTATATCAATTAGCATTAAAAATCAACTTTTAAAGCTTTCTTTTTCCCTGGGTACGTTCGTAAAGTTGAATTTGCTGTGTGCATCCACCCAAAAACAGTAACACAGGAGAGAACAACTAACAAACACAACTGTAGGAATCACAGCCTCTTAAAAGCAATCAGGATCAGCAATTATGTTTCACGGTTGTGTGCTCTAAATATCATTGTGCTCCAGCTCCTAAGGAGATCCAGGCCGGCAAACGCTTGGACTCGGCCACCCCTCTGCACACAGAGAGTGCTGCAGCAAATTGCAAACTTTTTATAAACTCATTCTGCTCAGAGTCAAGATTCTCTAAGCCAAATTCTTAGTTCTGTGTGAAGATGCTTTACTCAAACTTCTATGCCCATCATAAACCACCAGTGAAGTCTGGGGCCTGTTAATGCTTCTATAATATCTTCCGTTGGTCTCAAAAACGCTGTTCTATTAAAGAGTAATTTACCCAGCCTGAAAGATGGAACAGTGGTTTGAGTTTCAATATTTTTAATAAGATTTCCCAAATCACACCTTCCCTTCCCCTCAGTCTAGTTCTTTCCCTGCTAACATCTCATCCATCATTTAATTCACTATTTCTGCTCTTAGACTAGATTGCACCCACCCTATTGCTGCCCACCCATAACATTAGTGATGCTGCTTCAAATCCATCGCAGTCGCCACTGCAAGGCAACCTTGGCTCCCTCTGCCCTCTTTTTTCCTTTCAAATTTCCTCCTGACCAGGGGTTACAACCACCTGGTGCTTCACAACCCTTATTTTACCTGGTGATATGAAAACAGGCCCCATAACGCACCAGCTGACAGATCCTGTGATGTTTCCTGGGTCGAACGGTGAGCGGATCTCAAAACGTGTGATCCCAAGCGTTACAGTGCTGGTGTCTGTGTCAAACCCAACCAGCGCAGACGTAAAGCATTCCCAGACTTCAGGCCCATATCTGGGTTGCGTGAAGAGATGAGCAAACCCAACCAAAATCCGCAACGCTTTTTAAAAACAAAAGGTAGAAAAGAATGAGGTTGTGTTATTAAACAATGCAGCTCTAATTTCAACAGCTACCACTATCAATTCAAAAACAAACTGAAAGTTAATACACCACTGGTCCATTTACTTAAGTCTAAACCAGAAATGGACAACTTTGACCCCCAGAGAGACAAGGGTGTTATTTTTGGTTTGGAGACCTAAAACCCTAATGAAAAACTTGGACTACACACTGTATAATAGTTGCAGGTACCACGATTAACAGTTCGTAAGCAATTCCATTCTATAAATTACACTTAAACCCTCCCACCTTCGTTGCAATGTATGGATGCTTTTTAACATGTCACAGGTGAAATAGGTCGAAAGAGAAGGGTAAATACTAGCACAGAAATCAGTCTCTGTGAGAAATGCCAAGTACCGCTGTGTGAAATGATTTCACTCAGCCTGGACAGCCTGGAAATCACAGCCTCCCCAACCCTCCCGCAAAGTGGGAAAAGGGTTAAGTTTACCCAATTTGTACAGCGCAGGAAGACAGTGCTGAAGGGAAAAGAAGGATCTCATAAAATCCCCGTACACAAAGCTTCGTGAAATAGCTTCTCTACGGAGATTCGCAGCAAATTCACAGCACCAGATAGCACAAAATGGTCTAAATATTAGTTCAAGTGGGGATGTGAAATGCGTGGTTAACTCAGCCATAACTCAATTTCTCAGTTGTCTAAGACGTTCTCAAACAGAAAACCCTTTCTGAGTTGTTCAGAAGAACAGCACGCACTGAAAGAAGTCCTCAGATTGGTGTTATAATTAACAGGTAAAGCTGAGAGCCATGCAGTCCACTAACAAAAAGTAGAACAAAAAGAAAGTGATTTAGCTCAAACTAACAGAACTGTAAGAGAAGACCTGCGGAAGAACAGTTGGCACATTACTGAGCATCACTATAGGCTGTGCAAGCTTCCCATCGATCCAGCCATAACCCACCCCTGGCACTGCCCCATGTCCTGAGAACCTCATCTCCGTCTGTCCAACCCCTCCAGGGATGGTGACTCCAGCACTGCCCTGGGCAGCCTGTTCCAATGCCCCACAGCCCTTTGGGGAAGAAATTGTTCCCAGATCCAACCTCAACCTCCCCTGGTGCAACTTGAGGCCGTTTCCTCTGCTCCTGGCGCTTGTTCCTGGGGAGCAGAGCCCGACCCCCCTGGCTCCAAGCTCCTTTCAGGCAGTTCAGAGATCAGAAGGTCTCCCCTCAGCTCCTGTTCTCCAGCTGAACCCCCCAGCTCCCTCAGCCGCTCCCATCACACTTGTGCTCCAGCCCCTTCCCCAGCTCCGTTCCCTTCTCTCCACTCGCTCCAGCACCTCAAGGCCTTTCTTGGCCTGAGGGGCCCAAACTGGCCCCAGGATTTGAGGTGCAGCCTCACCAGAGCCCAGGACAAGGGGACAATCACTTCTCTAGTTCTCCTGGCCGCACTATTCTTGATGCATGCCAGCGGCTCTTCTGGCCACCTGGGCACACGCTGGCTCATGCTTAGCCATTAATAATGTAATAAACTTCCAAATTGCATTTATAAAACCACATGATGCATCATTTTTATATTATGTAAAACTAGAGCCAATATGGGCTGTCTGAATCTTTACAGAAGTATAGAGCTATAAACACCTGAACTTTAAGAAGGGTATAAAAACATGCATATTTTGAGAAACGCATGAGAATTTAACTCCTTCCTGTGGAATAATAAAGAGCTGACATGGATCACTCTGGATGCTGAATCCCAGCCCAGCTCTCCATGCTGCTAGAGAGGCTCCGTGCAAGGCTGGAGCGCAGGAACTCGTCCTCGACCCATCCCAACCCTCCCGCAGGTGTTGGTTTAAGGCACGAGTGGGCCCACAAACAAGAAAAGGCCACCAGAACCTGACCCAGACTGGTGTGGGTGCCGGGCTGGGGCCACAGCGGCCTCGTGTGTCACGCCAGCCGTCCCCACCTCTCCCCTTTCTCCAGGTCACCCCAGCGGGCGCTGTGGCAGCTCAGCCCTCCCCAGCCACCAGACGTAGCTCCGGGAAGCTGCACGTCACCTGCTTTCTGCTGTGACGGGACTCCACGCAAAGGTGAAAACCAAAATGTTCCCCCCTAACTCTTGACCGATCGCTGCCAGCCTGGGGGGCAGGTCAGCCTGGACCGGCTCCAGAGGAGGAACGTGAAGGAGGCGCCTACCTTGAACTTCCCAGGCACAGTCTGTCAGTGCTGCCCTTCCAGTCACTCTTCCGGCCCTCAGCACGCTGCTTCCCATAAAATAAGACCTACCCTGAAAATAAGCCCTAGCATGATTTTTCAGGATTTTTGAGGATGCTCGAAACATAAGCCCTACTCCAAAAATAAGCCCTAGTTACAGTTTGTTAAAAAGTCAATTTAAGTAGTGTCCAGGCAGCTATACATGTAAAAAAGCAAGCATGTTTTGGAGCAAAAATTGTATAAGACCCTGTCTTATTTTCGGGGAAACAGGGTAGGTGCCACACTACTACTGTGGAGTACAGCAAAAGCACAGGAGCTGGTGAGCATTACATTTTCCCACAAACAAAAGCCAATTCAGTATTATTTTTCTAAGATGAAGAAATTGTTGACATCTATTTGAATCAGAAACTAGACCACAAGCATTTATATTAAAATTCAATCCCCACAAAAGAAAAATAAAAAGCTATCTGCAAACCTTAGGAAACAACTTTTTCATTCTTTATGAAGATAGAGCTATTAGTTTGAACTGTAGAGCTGAGCATTTTTTAAAAGTTTAGAGGTTATCTTATACCTAGATGTATATATACCATTTATATAGTTAAATCTTTGATCTTTTGAAAAGAGATTCAGAGGTTTAGGAGAATCTTTTCCCTGCAGTTTCAGTTGTTTCTTCCCATCACCACCAGATGGGGCTCAGTTATAGCTGAAGTCACGGGACATTACACAATTTTATATTACATTCACAATTTATGTTGTAGAGTCACACACATCTCCACTGCATGCACATTCATTTTCACAGCATATTTGCACACTTCTCATCTCATGAAAAAAATCCATATTTTTAATTTGCCAATACAACTGGTTATGGATTTTTTTTAATAACTATATTAATCTCAGAAGTATTATTACACTGCACGGCCAGTTTAGATCAAGTTGATAGCAGCAAGAGGAGGGGATGTATTGCTCGAGAATTACAGTGCCAGCTTTCTAGCTAGTTCCCAGGTTCACAGGATCCGTGACGGGGCCTATCTCATGACATACCTCAGAATTACAGAACGCTTTCAAACATGCTGCTTCCAGTTCCAGTGCAATCGACAGCAGCAAAATAAAATGCAATTCTTTTGAGCAGCACTTCATCCCATTAAGGAACCTCCAATATTGTGTTGATGTACAAACAGCCCTCCCTCCCCTTTTACTTCTTTTAAGGTCAAAAAAGGAGGAGTGAAACCTCTTGCTGTACAGCCTGGAAATTCAGTCAGGGAAATGCCGTATTTTCATCACCTACTTTCTCTCTTTCTGAAGGCTTTCCTTGCTATGTTATTTTCTCCCCTCTTCCCAGTTACACATGAGCGGGAATTCCCGTAGAAAATAACTGAGCTTCCATTTTCGCTGTTTGAATTTCTGAGGATGGATTTGGAGAGTGAGGAAGGACCTGAGCCCGTTCTCCCAGCCCAGGGGAGCAGCGCTGGGCCTCTCCGGTTGGTGTGGATCAGGAACGGATGACGCTCAGGTTCACCAGCAGCTGGGACACCCAAATGCCTACTTGATAGAGAGGTGCTATAACGGCAGATAAATAAAGGAGATAAGAATTGCAAAATGGGATAAAAGTCCATCAGAGGCTTAGCCACAGTGGGGAGAATATAAAACTAAAATTAAAATTAATGTAAATCCTTGTTATTATTGATAGTTTAGAGACATAAACAATATATTAACAAAATTCTGTGACTTCATCTTTGAAGACTCCAGGGGATTTATCACACAGGCTAATCCAATTCTACATTAGAAACTGGATTTCCAGTACGGTTTGGAAGCACCCACCCGGTTCACGTGGTACCTGCTACTGCAGCGCTCCGCCGATGGTTTTCAAACATTATCACAAAAACATCTTTTCAGACAGGGAAATTTCAGAGAGCGATTGATCAGCTCTCAAGACTCATCAGATTTTATTTAAAATCTGTATGCAGAAAAGAGTCTTTCATAAAAAATCACCAATGTACAGTGACAAAAGTCAGCCTAAAATGGCAAACGTTTTGATGTCAGTTCCTTTCTCTAAATCAATGCCTGAATTCAACACCCCTCAGTCCTAGGACAGGGCTCAACAGAAACAGAGTTTGCAGATCACATCACTTGTCAAGGAGAACGAGAAGTTAAGATTCTAAATAATTTGTCACTTAGAAAAAGAATAGTCTGCTCCTGTATATGTCCCCTTCACTAGCAACACCGTTTTATTTAATACATTATAATTAGAATGGATTTGGAGGGGAAAAATCAAAGTTATTCTGCAGCCAGTACAGCAGCAGACAGAGACAGCCAAACACAACCAGTATTTCATTTCTCATACAGTCCAAACCAAAACTGGCAACAAAACAGCTGCTGTTGAGCAACTTGAGAAGCTGAATGAATCCACTGCACTAAACACCTTTGGTTCACACCCCATTTCATTTATTTCTGGCTTCAACCAGTGTGTCCAGCGGCAGAAGCACACCTGCATCAAAAGGCAACCCCACACCTGAAATCCCTGGTTCTTTCTTCTTTTATGCTCCGGATTGGCACAATGCAGCCCACAGTTACATCTCTGAAATGGAGGTTTTGCTGTGCTGCTGGAGTACGCCTAAGTGGTCATCAGATCCAATTGCTCCCGTTTTCTGTAACATTTAAACACGTTTTTCAGCTTTCACGCTGATACCGTTGCCGCCTGACCCCTATGAACAGGGTGCCACGCAATCTGTCACAAATTTGTGTTCCACATTTGCATGACCGAGATGTTATTTCTCTCTCCAGAGACTGCAGAGTCCTGGTAGGTAAGGCCAGATCCAGACAGCCACTCTCAGCCCCATCTGTGTCCTTCAGTGTAAGGCTCACGACTCAAACACATCTGAAAATGGGTTATCTCCCGATGTAACAGCCCTGCGGTAAGTTGCACCAGGAAAAGCTTTGACCACTGTTGAAATATTTTATATTGCATTCATAATTTGGCAGTTAAGGCTGGTGGACATAAAGAATTCTCAGAATTTGCTCATTCTTCTGGAACCAAAACGCAGGAGGAGAGTTTGGCACATCAAATAAACTTTAGCAGACTGACCTCAAACATTGATTTATTCTTACAGTGCACCAGTAGCTATAAAGAAACATATTAAAACATAAAGCCCTTCCCCAAAGAGCTTATATTTGAATGCCTGACGAGACCAAGGCGAGCAGTAGGAAGGGAGAGGAATGCACACCGAGAAAAGGAAGAATCACAGTACCAGCATCACAACTTCACTTAGCAAGGGTACAGTTTGCAGGTCTACGAGCTTTCCAAGAACTAATTACTGCTTTTGTGGGCAAAAAAATAAAAATGAACACTTAAGAGTTTTAAAAGGAGCTGAATAAACATGCAGAAAGAAATAACGCTTGAGGTGAAGTGTGAAAAGGAAAAGGTCTCAAGGCTCATCTAATTTACAGAGGGGGTAAATAGAATTGACAGGTCATAGACACAGGCCAGGGCAGAGCTGGAAACAGAGCTGGAAACACCTCTTGGAGAAGGCAAGAATAAGCTGCAGCACTTCTCTCAGGGCTGAGTCTGAAAGGGTCAGAGAAAAAAGAACGTAAAAAGCTAATTTTGAGACAATGCAATAAAGTGCTAAAAAGGCAAGTACTGAAATGTGGCATTTGTACTGAACACACTTGACTGTCAACGCAAATGCCATAAAGTTTAGCATTTTAGTTTGAACAGATGCTTAATTGTATGCACTTAATGAACCATCATAAACCAGGAAGATTCCTGATATGGTTGTAAGCAACGTGTTACTCTGCAAACGGCAGGGACAGATAAAGGAATCTCAACCTGATTACAGCGAACGGGATATGGCAGACACGAATAACCAGAAAACTGCTAAGGGCCTGATTTTTAATAGAAGTGTCCGCTTTGGTTTCACTCGTTTTACGTACTGGCTTCTATCAACTTTTGGAACAGTTTGTTAAACTAATGTCATGTCTAAAGGACAATATTTGCTGACTCAGCGGTTCATGTCAGCGTGGCGTGCAGCACCAAGAGAAGGCAAGAACAGCAACAGGCACAGCCCTCGGCTGCAACTGCCCCTTCCATAGGAAACCATCACACAGCTGAAACACGGCAAAGGAAGACGCTTTAAATGTGTGGAAGGAAAAACAAGAAAATAATGGAAAGCATAAAGTCACATGCTACTAGTGTATGAAAGCAACAGGCACTCGAATGCCACCCAGGGTTTAGAATCACAGAATCACAAATGGTTTGGGTTGGAGGGCCCTCCCCAGCTCTCCCAGTGCCCCCCCTGCCATGACAGGGACATCTTCACCAGCTCAGGTTGCTCAGAGCCCCGTCCAGCCTGGCCTGGGATGTCTCCAGGGATGGTTCAGCCACCACCTCTCTGGGAACCTGGGCCAGGCTCTCACCGCCCTCAGGGCCAACAATTTCTTTCTCATGTCCAGCCTGAATCTCCCTCCTTTAGTTTAAAACCATCACCCCTTGTCCTGCTGCAACAGGCCCTGCTCAAAAGTCTGTCCCCACTTTTCTTATCAGCCCCTTTTAAGTCTGGAAAGCCCACACCAAGGTCTCCCCAGAGCTTCTCCTCTCCAGGCTGAACACCCCAACTCTCTGAGCCCATGGGACGCACAAGGAGGTGAGATGAGGTGACACAGAGTGAGCTGCAGCCTGTGAGAGTCAATTCACTGCAGGTTCTCAGGGTGAACAGCTATTAATTTTGGTGTCACCTACATGCTGTTGTGCTGCCAATATATTGCACATTGCTGCATGAGGACATCACACAACATCTCAGGGCTGATCGGCAAGGCCTTGATTTTTCCAACCTCGATTACAGATAGTGTTAGATTTGTAACGTGAACACATGCACGTTATGAATAACTACATTAATTATCTGAAGAGAAGTTAATCGAAAGGTTACACACTACACTCTCACTGACATTGTTTAATCTTTATGTGCAATTTGCATACTAAACAAATCTGCAGCTCCTGCACCGAACAGCCAGAGATGCAGGACTCTAAAGTTAAGATCATTTCTCATACTTGAGGTTCAGCATCTGTGCGATTGCTGAAATCTTTTATTCTTTTTTTTAAGGACCCAGCTATGGAAACACAGTTTGTCGAAGTGCTATTGATCTGTATGCGCACCCCTCCTCCCCCTTAAATGAGCTGCAAGAGGGAACTGGGGTGCCTGTTAAACCTAAACCACTTAAATACATTTAAAGGGAACTTGCGACACGCGCTTGAAGGAGCGGCTGCTCGGCACGTTTCCCGGCTCGCGGCTGCTTGATGCTTGGCTGCCATGCTGCAGGTGGCATTCAATCAGAGCCGCCGCCACCGAGGGCTGGGAGGCGGCCGCTGCATTTCATTTTATATTCCAGCTACAGCGCAGGGAATGTAAGGCAGCAAGTGTGTACGGCACGAATAATGAGTTGTACTAATTCACAGAAATACACTTTTTCTTTTTTTTTGCTATCACACACTGCTCCTTTTTCTATAGACCAAGACTTTGAAAGTTCATTTTTATGTGTCATTTACTTCCCCAGGGTGTAACGCCTGCTAAAAATATCACCATTTCTTCTCCTCTGATAACAGATTATTTATGCAAAGGCAGAATAATTATTCTGGACATACTAGAAGGCTCCCCCCTGAAACTAAGGTAGTTTCAAATGATACCCTCACAAAATACAGTGAAGGTCAATATTGTCAGCTAAAACTCAACATCGAACGCGAGTCCTCTGAACTCAGGATATGGGAAGGCTTGTTAAAGGAAAGAAATTATTTTGCAGTTGTACAGGGCATTTGATTTGAAAGCATGAAGGGAACATGACTGGGACAATGAGGTTTCTGTAACCAGTTACCCCATTCAACCCTGAAGAAAATGAAGTAAGATCTTTGTGGTGTGGAAATACAGTAGCAATTAAACCAAGCAGAAATATATGTGGGGGAAATCCTGACAACTGGCATCAAGAGGTTAACTCTTCTTTTCTTTTTAATCAGTAACTAGTTCTGTCATCTTTTGGTTCAGTGCAAAATCTCCCCAGAGAAGCGCCTCCATTCTTTGAATGTCCATAAGGCAATTAGGTTTTACATTTTTAAAACTGAAGGGTTTTACAGGATGAGCCAATTTATATGTTTCCATAATAAGAAAAGACTCAGGGCTACTGAAGTATCTATTTCAAAATGGCTTAGGTGGCGCGTTATTGAATCCTACAAAGCCAAGGGGCTTCCAGGTCCCAGAGTCTTTAACAGTCGTTTTGAAGGAACTACCTGGGCAGAATACAGAGCAGCTTCGTTTTTGGAAACCTGAAAAGCAGCCGTTTGCTATTTGGAGTTCCTTCAACGCGAGCGGTTCAGAGCGCGGCAAAGCGAGCTCCTGGTTTGCAAACAGGCACCCAGAGGCAGGCGGGTGCCGCCACAGCACTGGGCGGTGACGTTTCTTCTGCTCCTGAGCCTTTTTATTGTCTTAATAAATGCTGGTCAAGTCCCAATCATAAAAACAATCGGGTGGATATAGCTGTGAGCAAAAATGGGTGATAGCTTTCAAACTGGAATAGTGTAACAGCTCTATCTACCAATTAAAGCCATTCAGTGAACAAATCTGATGATTAACTGGATATGTAATTAAGCCTTTATTATTAGTCTAATTGGATGGTTAGGGGAATTATTAAAGCTGTTAAGATTCTGTGTAGCAAGCTGACTGCGCAGTACAGGCAATATGAAATTCAGCTCATTACAAGCAAGGCCAAATGAACATATTTGAGTGGAAATTCGAGGCAGCTGCATCCAAGTCTTTCAAAACAAACCCAAACAGACCTTAAAGCCACGAGTTCAGCTCCGCAGCGAGCACTGTGACGCCCCACTCGAACACGCATGGCAATGAGCCAAGCACAGACCCATTCCTGGGATGCTGCCTAAAGCATCTTTCCCCAGACCCCATCCCCATCATTCCTGACACCAGCATATGGAGGAACTTTTACAAAAGCTAGGCAGATGAAATACAACTCATCCTAAAGTGTTAGGAGAAGGAAAAATGTAATTTCTTAAAGAACTTGGTGCTCCAAAATCCAGTCTTGGGAACATAAAAGAAGGAAGGTACATGTGGGCCACTGTGTAGGTCTAGCAAAACATTGAGCTTTCCGTGGTCGTTTAGTCTGCGTTCCACTTGTCCCAGGCCTAAGTCTGGACTCAGCACTAGTAACATGCTGAGTTGAGTCCCACAGCAAATGTCACGCAGCCCTCACCCATCCTTACCAAAAATTAAGAATAAAGGAACTAATAAGGAAAATCCCAGGCTCACCTGAAGATTGAGATGCAATTTACGTAGCATGCAGGGAAGTGGAAAAATGGCTGCTGAAGAGTTCTCTCTGCTGGCCTCAATGAAGTAGTGCCTCATAGTTGTTGGATCAATATGATGCTAACTGGCCTGATACAAGCCTGTTGGAGGAAAAAAAGAATAATTGATTTTTTTCCAACAATGAAAGCAAACTCCTCCTAAATTACTGTGTTCACTGAACATGTTATCTGTTGTCCTTCACATCTGAAGACGTGCAATAATAAGAAAGTATTCTAGAAGTACAATCCAAATGAGCATAGATGGAGAACAATTAATGAAGACTAACAGTTGTTAGAACTGAGGATGAAACAGGTGCTGATCAGATACATAACAGCCAAACCAGAAGAGCCCACATTCCAAGGCCTACACTGAAGCACAGTTCTCCCTGCTTGCCCATCCTTCTAGGCCCAGGTGCTATCTCAATAAAACAGCAACAGAACTCCAAGTCCCAGTCGCACGCGTGCAGACGCACAGACTGTGCCCAAGGGAAGCCCCTCAGTTCTGCTACCAGCAGCACAAACGCGTCACAAAAACCTAACGACCACAGGTATACAGATACATTTGGGCTGTATTTCTAATAGCGACCTCTCTGCCTGCAATTAATGCCAACGAAACCCTCCCGCCACACTCCAGTCACAATCAAACTGGTTTTCAAATGCCGAAAGTGAGATGCTGCGGGATTGCGATGCTGCCACACGCGGAACGCGTCCGATCGTCTGCGGAAACCAGCGATGGAGCTGATAACTCTTTAAACAGATAAGATAAACCTTGTAAGTGACTGTAAAAATGATACAAAACCTTACAGAACTCACAGTGTGTGTTTCGGGGCTGATTTAAGTTCTTTTCTTCCCCTGTATGAGCTGCACGCTATTGCTGCTATGAACAGATTTCATTTAGAGGCAATTGTAACAAACAATATTATTCTCTGTGAGAAAGTCTGGCATGGACCAGGCATTGACACCTCCAATAAATCAACATCATGAAGTGAAAGAAAACAACATAAGATCCTATTCACTCAAAAACTTGTTTTCTAGAATAACACAAGCAAATGCTAACTAAGATATCTGGTGACCACAAATAAATACGCATAAATTAAAGAGCATACAGTAATATTAACCATAAAAACCTAAAAAGAGTCAACTTTATCTATGTCTGTGAGATTAGTTTTGTGCCAGTATAGATCTCTAAAACCAAAATAATATGGTAAGGTGAAAATAAATTAAAATAAAAGGGCATGTTAAGTATAAAAACAAAACAGACTTTCAGTTTCCATTTGCTCTAAAGAAACATATAAAGATCTTAAAAGAAAAACCTTTTCTGTTGCCCATTAAATCACAATAGTTACTTTCTACTTTTACGTATCAAAATGGTTCCTTACTTTGTAGAGTATCATGCCACGAGGTTTACTTAAAGAAATAAAAATTGTTACAGCGTTTGAAATCATTTACTTTGTGGATAAAATAATTCTAAGAGCAAAATTTAAAATAATACAAAGATTTTCTCAAACGCTCAGTCATAATGCAATTTGAGTTTCTGTATTTAAATTGACACAAGCGTAAGTAAATACTACACTTTAAAACCAGAATACTTTGATGTAACAAAACATGGAAGGAAGGAGTTCATTACAGAAAAGCGCTTAGTCAAAGGGGAAAAAATTAGAAGAGCGGGTATTAGAAATGCACTTGGAGCAGCTGCCATTGGCAGAACAACGTTCAAGAGAAGATGTTTGCAGGATGATATGGATAGAGCATCATTTAAACAGAAAGAAACCCTAAAGCATCTCATGCAGGTGACTCAAGAAAATGTCACATTAAGCTCTTCAGATGTGTGCTCCTTCTCGTTGTCCTGGATAGAATCCGGTGCACATGCACACAGACGCCAATAGGTGGGAAAAAAATAAAATAAAAAATAAGCAATAGAATTGTGTGATAACCAGTGTCACAGAGTTTACGATAAGCAGGTACTGGGCTTTTCCACAAACAGAATTTTCTTCAATTCTTATAGACTCTGAAAGGAAAACCGCAGGCTGATGAAAAACAGTTGGTAGCTTATAACCCACCCAGTCCAGCAACTGGGGGTGCGTATCTGTACTGGTGTGTCCTCACTGAGCCCCGGCAGCGGTGCTCAGGGGGCATCGCAGCGACCTGCTGGGAATGAACCTGAAACGGCTCAAAGAGAGAACATCGTCTGGGGAATGAAAAAGGGAAAAGGGATGGGAAAAGGGATAGGAAAAGGAAAAGAAAAAGGGAAGGGAAAAGGAAGAGGAGAAAGGAGAAAAAGGAGAAAGGAGAAAAAGGAGAAAGGAGAAAAAGGAGAAAGGAGAAAAAGGAGAAAGGAAAAGAAATAGTAATAAAAAACAACAACAAAAACAAAACACGCACCCCACCACCACGATTTCAATTTTGGTGCCAACTCCCCACCTTTGGGGCGGGGGGAGTGTTTCTGAGGTCAGCCTGCCAGGACATTAAAGCGAATCAGAAAACTTCTATCCACAATTTTCATAAAACGGCATCTAACCCTGCAGGGTGGGGAGGGGAGAAAAAGAACTCACCACTGGTGTGAAGATGCCACTGCAACTTCTGGAATAGATTGTGACATCCCTCAAGAGAAAAGTGAATCAAAGCTGCTCTTTTGTCACCTTCTTCCCCTATAAGAAAGATGAAGAGCTGTCATTCATCAAAGTCTGCTGCTTTATTTTAAAGGAAAGCAGAAAAAGTCCCTGCAACATAACGTTTCGGAGCAAGAAACTTTCAATAGTGTATAAGTGACTGAGACTCCCCACTAAATGGCAACTTAATTAGTAACTATCATTATCATTTAGAAAACAAGGATTATAAATGTCAGAGCGTCTATTTTAGCTTGAACCTGATTTATAATATTACACAAAAGCTTTTTGAAAGGGAAAATTATTGCATTAAAAATAATATTATATCCTCAATAAGTTCATAAAATGTTCTTCTCTCAAAATACTTTCAGTGACGCAAATATCCATGGTAAATAAAGCACACAGAACCAAAATTTCTAAGGCTGCACAAAATATTAGACAGGGTACAGGACCAGCTGGAGAATGTCATTCATTAGAACATACACCTGAAAATTCCCTGTCCCAAAGGCTTCTCATAGCACTTTTCATTTTATTTCAACTACGTGACTTCATTCGTTTCAAGTTTTGGAAGAAAGCTGTAGGTGGAAGCAGTGCCTTAAGAGAAAACGAAAAAATGATTTTTAAAAGTCTTTTTTCATCTGTTCATCCTGATCCTAATTCATCTTTTCCACACAGGAGCCTTGAAAAATCCCAAGAACACAGGCCTGACATCCTTGCACTGCATTGCTTCCAACATACAGGTATGGGCTTTGGTTAAACCCAAACTTGCTCCTTTAATTATTCCTGAGAAAGCCTAATTTCCAGGCTTTTCTGAGAACCACGCTAAACGTTTTTGTCAAGCTGGTGCTTGCCTGTGTTTGTGTCCCACGACATGGTAAGGAAAGCACCGGCCACTGTTATCAAGCGTATGGGGCTCAAAAAACATGCAGCATTTCAAGTACACAAAATAACATGATTTTATCGATACACACAGTTGGTTTCAGATTTTTCACAAAGTCTGATCAGCATTGAGTAATACACACAAAAAATAAACACTCACACTTCAAAATGACAAACCAGTACCTGCCTGAATGAACACTCCTCTCTGGTAAATTAATGCTTTGATAATATAAAGAAACAGAAAAGTATCTTGCATTATTGAGGTTATGACGCTAGAAAATTTGTCACTTGGTGTGCAAGAGCAAAGCATTCCTCAAAAAGCTTTTTGTGAAATCAGCAAAGAGTTTAACCAGAAAAAAAGTACGTTTACCTCCTTAGTAAATTGTACCTGCTTGACTAGTAGGCTGCTAGAACTTCTTGTATTTGAAAAATCGCTATGTGTAGCAATAAAAAAGAATGTCGGATGGGATAACAGAGTTCCCAGGTTCTAATTCTCCCCCAAAAAGCATGAGAAACTGAACAGCGAGAATATAAAAGCAAGCTTTCCTATCAAAAGGAAATTATGTTGCTGAGACTCTATTAGAACCATGGAATGTCCTTCACAAAAAGAAGCTTCTTCAAGCAACGTGAATGGGTGGATGGTGATCACTGAGCAGCGTGCTGGGAAACTCCAAGAAAACTATATGTCAATAGTAAACGCATCTATACATAATGTTCAGCTTCCAGAGCTGGTAACCATAGTTTAGAAGCAATGTAATTGAGAACTGTCATATAGAGCAATACCACCAACGTTTTCGGGTGTCCGGCATAAAATCTCTTAGCATCCAAGAAATGACGGCGGGTATACGCCAAAAAAGAGAAGCCACCCAGAAAAGTGTCAGTGCTCAGTATTTCCAAGAGTCTCATAAAACTGTGAAAACAGATGTGAAATCACTAGAAATCCAGAAACGGCTTCTTAATCGCTAGATTTGTATCATTAACTAAAGTAACAGCAACTATGTGTAGATGCCAAAGGAAAAAAAAATAACGCTTGTTCAGTCTGCAAGCGTAAAGGGTGGTCAGAATTATTTTGATTTACTGCTTCTCAGAGAAGAAAAATTTCAAGCCTTAAGAGCCTAGTCAGTGTTAATTACTCATGTTGACGAGATTTTGTTTTTGTGGATACTGAAGTGCTGCTGACTTTCAGCACAACTAGTGTTCCTCACTCAGGACAGAGCCTTTGGAAAACTCTCCACTGACTACAGACTCTTCTACTCATCCTGGGACCCCAAATTAGGGGTCCAGGCCTTAGATGCTTCCTGGGAGTTGTGGCCGGTGGTTTGAGAGGCTGAAAAATCTCTCCCAAAGTGGCAGAATTAAATGCCGGTGGTTGTAGAAGGCTCGAGACAGGGATTTCCAGCACGCCCCTGGTTTGTGCTCTTCCCATCCAAGCCTCTGCTTCCAGCACTCTCCCCAGCAATTCTTTTCTCAGGCTGAACTCTGGGATGCTAATTATTTTCCAGCCCTTTTCTCCCAATATCTTCATTCAGGAAAGCTAGAGAAGCCTCTGCCCTTTGCTCTGGATCAGTTTTACAACCCAAAAGCTCCTGGTAGCCACCTCTGCAGAAGGCTTGAGTGGAAGCTCAGAATTGAGCATATGAATTGGGTTCCAAACCATTCTAAATCACTGGTACAGACCTCAAAAATTTTGGCCAAACTCATTCAGCTATTACTTGTCATCTTCCAGCTCAAATATTCAGCCAATAGGTCAGAAATTGGAAAACAGTCTGTAAAAAGGGATCCCTTGTGTACTGAAGAGTTTCTGTCCTGCAATGTGGTGTGAATATTTAGGAGAAGCAGTAGGAACAAACAGCTATAATTCTGGCGTCATGTTAAAGAAGACATTTGCAAATCAGAGGAGGTGCCTGTATGGTTCATGCACACACGTAGTGCTTGTGCTTTGCTGTAAATCCACCTGTTTACTGCAATTGTTACTGACATGCAAACAACAGCTGTCAGGATAAACACTTCTATAGTCTTCGAGTCTGAAAGCGAAGAAAACACAAACATTACCGTGAAGGAAAGACCTTGCAAGGTCAGCTGTGGAGCAAGGGCGAAAGCAGCAGCTCCACGCAGAGGCATCGAGCTGCAGCCTGCGCAGATCACATGCAGCACTCCAAGGCAACTCTGAAAGCTGCGGGTCAAAGGAGAAGCAGCAAGAAGCATCACAGCATCAGCCAGGTCGCTGTCTGAGCAGCTGAGCAACAAGAGGTACGTGAGGACTGCTGCAAATGAGGGGGGAAAGAAAAGGAAAAAATAAATCCCAAGCACTCTGCCAGCTCTTGAATACAGCCTCAAACCCATCAGTGTCTTGTGGCTGATTTGTAAAGAAGGAGCTAGAAAGTGCTTAGCAACCACAAGCACCGAACACAGCACTGAAAGGTCAAGAAACATAGTATAAAAATAATCATCTCAATGTAAAGGGCAAATTCTCACTTGTGTTTTTTTTCTGCTGAACGGACCCTCCCCTTAATCAAGAACAGTTCACATAAATGTACAGGGCAGCCTTGATTACTCGATCTCCAGTCACTTGACATCACAGGATAACCTAGGATATACTGCCCCACAACCACTGGAACTACTTGTACAAAGACAACTGTTTCCCTTAACGATCTTAAGAAATTTTGGTGCGTAACACGGAAGGAAAAACACAAGGATATCCCCCAGTGTTTAAAAACAATAATACTTGCTGTTTCTATACAAAGCTTTCCAGATCCACGCCAACGTGTTTAAAGAAAGGCAGAAGCGGGCCTGACCGCCGTCATGCGAGAGCTGCTGCAGAGATACAGAGAAACGTGCTCAGGGCCTAGCTGATTAATAAAGGCGTCTTTGAGCCTACTTCCAATGATTCAAAATTCACGGTCCAGAACTGCAATTACTTTTGCGCCAACCTAATATTTGGGAGGTGGTAGTTCTGAAAAAGGGCTTGGTAAATGCCGTGACCTGCAGAGACTGCCTGCTTTCTGTCCAGCGCAGTTAGTCTACAAAATTGTTCTGTAAAATTATAACACTTGATTTAGTGCAAAGAGAATGCAGGTTTTTTATTACGGCCTCTTTCTTTAGGAAGTTCATAGTAAAACAGTTAGAACTTTAAAATGTAAACTTCGGAAGCCTTTGAAGTGACCTGGAATTTCATCTCATCTTCCACGGCATTCCCCCCATCCCCCTTTTTTTTTTTCTTTCTCTTTTTCTTTCTTTTTGGTAGTTAAAATAAGGATTAATCTGCTTGGAGAAAGCCACGCGTGGATGAGGATATGTGGGATTACTCAGGAATGCTTGTGAATGTGCAGGCTGCCCTTGCATATTTGGAGTTGGATGTCTTTGATTCCCAGAAAACAGGTTTTGTTTAATGGAAAGGGTTTGGGGGATTCTTTTCTTCTTTTCAATGTTGCTTCCCTCTGCGCTTCCAGATGGAGGTCAGGAGAACCCTGAAGTATGGCAAGGTGTAGTTTTGAGGTATAAATGGCTCTATCACCATTTTTAAAACTTCAGTAGCATGTGTGTTTCTGAAAGTTCGAAAGACCGGGGTTTTGATATTGACTTTGACTGCGGTTTAATGAGAACAGTTTTAAAGTCTGATTTGATAAATCTCAGAATTCTGCAGTTGCTGGACCTGTCAGAAGAAAGTCGTGAAGCCTGAATGCTACTGGGGTGTGCATTTTGTTGTAATGACAGATGATGGAGACATTAGTTCATTAGTTTTACTGAAATATTTTTCTCTCTCATCTTGACCCTTGTAATTTTGTGATTTTTTTTTAAAGTAGTTATCTTGCGCTGGAATTTCCCGTACTATCTTTGGATCACCTTGGTTTCCTGCACTCGACTAAATGTCTCCTTTAAAGAGGGAAGAAGCAAATCTAAGCTGGTTTTGATTGTACGAGGCAAAGGCAAAGGCTGTTGTAAGCCCAGGGTGTACACTGTCCGGGACACACGCCCGTTCTCTTGTTAGAAAACACATGTGCATCTTCGTTTCTTTATTTCTTCTGCTAAGTGGTCATTTTGCAAGCTCCCACCTGAGGGCATGGCACCTCCAAAAAGGATTGTGTCAAGGTTAGGCATAATGAGGAAAATATGCAAATTCAAATTAAAAATATTTTCTTAATCGAGGATGCAGAAATTATTCCCAGTGGGCACCTAAGTGACAATAAATGTCACATGCCTGGGAATTAACATGCCCCACTTATATTACTTTGCTGTTCCACTAAAAAAAATGCATAATTCATTTAAATGGCTTCCACTGTATTTAGTTTCTGCAAAAGAGATCCAACTATTATTTCGAGGCCTAAATGTGAGCAACATCTAGAACAATTGTGCACGTGCTTACACACTATACTTGGAAAAGATGTTGCATTTAGCATGTCTGTAAAAATACAAAAATAGCATCATACAAAAAAAGATGTAGCAATTCAGCTGTGATTGACTCAAACACTGCCAGCATGTCTGTCACCTCATTTTAGAGCATTCAGAAGCTTTCTGTATGTGTCTAAATCTTTAGTGGTGGCCGCATCGCTGTCAGACCCACTCTGCGACCATGCGATACAGTGCTTGAGCGTATCTTCTCCTGTTTCTGCATATTGAGTGTATACTGAGCACTTCATATCTAATATATCTTTTTTTTAGCCCTTGGAGGTGCTTATAATGCTAAGGATGCCACACAAGCTCGTGTTATCTTCCTGTGAATCATTTACAGCGGGATTCCAAAAGCGCTGAGCCTAACCCTGCTTGCTTAACAAGCAGTTGTTCAGGTCCTCGTGGCTTGGGTGGGAGTCGTGAGGCCAACACGAGAGCTTGGGAACTGCCTCCCTCAACTGCAAACCAGAATATACATCGGAGAACGTCGCAACCTAATTTTTGCACTGAGCCTGTGATGGTAGTAACTGGGTGCCCTAGATTTAGTGCTGTAGCTACCTGATTATGTCACTTCAGCACCTCGTCTGAATTCGGCACTGTAATTCAGATTTACGTGGGATTTATTCTTTTTGTCTCTTTGGTCCTTCTGTTTTTACTGGAGTGGTTCTATCAGTCCACATAGCTACACAGACATTTAAGACCCTCTTTATCCAGCTATTTCAGGATGCATAAGCACACTGACATGATCTTTGTACATGTTAAGGGACAAAATGCTTGCAGACTAAACCGAGAGATAGTTTAGATTTGCATGTTGGTGGGGTTTTTTGGGGGGGGGGAATTTGGTTTTTGTTTATTTCTTTGAAACATCTGAATGAATGTTTAAGTGGCCCTTCCTAAACACTTTATTGTTCAATGATGACTTTAACGTTAGAGATACTAAACCGCGACAGGATTTAAAGAATATTTCAAAAAGGGATTCTGGAGGTAACAGCTTTATTACTGCGTGATGACTTGACCCATATTTCCTAACGTGATTTCCCTACTGTAACTCGAATTGAGTTCAAGTCAGTCTAATGATATCAGTTGACCTTGACAGCTAGACCTAGAAGCCTGAGCTTGTCCCGTTTTTTTAGGATCTTTTAGGTTTTTCTTATTGTAATTTTTCAGCATTTTCAATAAATCCCTTTTAAATAAAAGGTACTAAAAAAATCTGCCAAGAATGTATAACTAATTCTAGCAACAAATATTTTTGTAATTCCTTTGAATCTTGGGATTGGGTTTATTTTGCATACAGTTGCACAGTGATACCTGCCTCTAGAATAAATAATGCCTGGGTAACAGAGGAATTGTGCTAATTACACACTCATTACACAGCCACATGAAAAATGCTTATCAATACTCGGGCTCCTTTAGTGAGTGACGACTCTGCTGTTGTCATTTAGGATCTTAACCTTCAGGTGTGACTTTAAATGATTAATTTTTATTGACTTATTAATTATTAGTATTTTATTTATTTGATCTTTTCAAATCCACCTACTTGTAAATATTTTTCCACTTTCCTCAAGTGGAATTTGCGACTTAAGAACCTTGGCCCGATGCCCAGGGTCTATTTTAGTGGTAATGATGAGTTTAAAGTCGGGTATTTTAAAACCCACTAGGTCAGAAATAATATAAAGGGGACAGTAGCAGCTTTCCAGCGGGCACGTCCCTTTTAGCTCTGAGATCACATCTTCAAACTTGCTTTGAGCCCTTTAACAGCAAACCTGAAAACCGCCTCATTACTATGCATAGAAAAACTACTTTAATCACTTTGAGATTTCTAAAATGTATTTGTTAAAATCTTTCTCTCATTCCGAGGCTGATATCATTTGACTAAAGGCACTGAGGGAGCCTGACTTGAGAGGTATTGGGACATGAAAATATTGGAAATTCTTATAAGCAGTGTTTAAAATAGCTTTTCTGTAAATGATTTGCTTCACACAGAAAATGTGATCGGCTGGCGCGGTGGCTTGGCAAGCGCTCTTGATGAAGAAATTCACAGGTGATTTCACCTTTCATGAGTAACACGACCGTGTTTAATTTGTCGCAACAACTTTTCTAGCCCCGCGAATTCTCCCCTTCTCGCGTTTGCCAGGAGTGATGGCGGGAGCTGGCGCTGCTGCCGGTCCGGCCAAGGCCGCAGAGGAGGGACCCGAGCGGCTCCAAAGGGCCTCAGGGGACCTTATCGGCGCGCAATTTTACCAAAATAGTTCTTCTGGGTTTGTTTGGCCTTGCTGTTTAGTTGGCTTACACTTGATTATGATATCTGGGGTATTTCAAGTCAGAAAAGGGCCTGCGAGTGGTGTTGAGAAGGCAGGAGAGAGCCCTGTGTTGCACACATCAGTCAGTTGTTGTCTAGGAAATGTCTTTTTATATTGTTTGTCAGAAGGCAATGATGACTGTGAAATTTTAAATGTCTTAATTATCTGTTGCTGAGAAGCAGGGATATTTTGTGATTGGTAACATAAAGTTAATTCATGGAATTATTTTTATAATGCTGTTTTTATCGGAGATACAGTTTGAAACTGAAGACAGATGACAGGAAAGACCTAATTCTCCTTCCATTGAAATAATCTATACTTTCAGCATTTGAGAAATAACCTGAAAGATGAGGAAGTATTTTGCTCATTAGAGACTTTAATAATTCTTTTATATCACTCTTGTTCAGTCAGATAAATTGATTTCCAGATTTTGGCCTGGAAACTAATAACGATCCTTTTCAAATATTAGAATCAGCATAGAAGACTTGGGAAAAAAAAAATCATTATTAGAAATTCTCTAAGCTGAATGCAAACTGAAGCTGGCAATTAAATCTCAGTGTAACACTGGTGTGAGGTATGTGATGCTGAGGGTTTGGTTTTTTCCTTATATTCAGTGCAAAGTTTGTCTTGTTTGTGTGGTGTATTATTATTATTTTTTTTAATTTTTATTATTTTTATTTTGTTTAATGAAAATAGTTTGTTTACCTCATAGCCAAGGAAAGCAAAGCGAGTACTAACTGGAAAACAAGAAACTGGCGGTCAACATAAATGTTTGCTGTTGTTTGACTAGCAAAATCGGGGGGCTGCGGTTTACTGGGGGGGATTTGGGATTTGTGTGGAGTTTGTCTGGTTTTTTGTTTATTTTTTCTTTTAGAAAATGTTTTTAATGCAGTAAAAACATCCTTTATTTTCAGTTTCATTTACTAACGGGCAGAGTTCTGTGGGTAGCGGGTAGGGCCACTGGTAGGCTGGCTATTAAGCTTATGAAATGTTAATACAGGTCTTCAAAAATATTTTGCTAGATGTTAATATTGAAACAGCGCTGGAAAATGAGGGAATATTTCAACACAACTAGCTCTTGTAGTTTGATCACCTGATCCGGTACTTTTGAATCCTCACCCTTGCTGGGCTGGAATATGAAATTAAGCATTCAGATCTGGAAACCCCGGTCTCCGGAGAATTTTGCTCTTTTGGAAAAGGCAACTCTGTCAGCACAATGGAACCATCTCATGTTGCTGGAATAAAAGGCATTTCTGGAAGGCATTTCAATGAAGTAGAGGCCACATAGAGAGAGGGAGAGCAGGGAAAAGATAAGGTGAAAAAACGTTAGAGAAACACAGGGCCAGCCCCATTATTTTGTGCTAACTTGGGTTAAGTAAGCCTACAGTATGACACCTTTTATTTAAAAAATACAAAAAACAACAACAAATGGTTAGTGTATCACTATTAAAATGAAGATGATACCTGCTGACTTGCTCTGATTTTATGCGCAAACCTGTTTTTTACAATTGCATTTCTCCATGATTCTAGTAGTCTAGAAAGTCTTAATATAGACTTGAAATATCTTCTAATTGAAATTGATTAAAACATGTTTCTCTGCTTTTGTGTGGTCTCAGGGGAACGTATTTTCGTATTTAGGATTGGTGGGATTTATTTTTATCTGCTACATAGGGTAAGTCATTGATAGAACTTTAGTGTGTGCTGGATTAGCTTCTACTGTTACCATTCCTTTTTCTTTCCAGTTGCTGGAATGATTGCAGCTGATTTTGCCCCAGGCACCGTTCACCAGGGAGCTGGTACCTGGGGTTCTGTTGCTATCCCTGTCACTGCCAAGGTAAGGAGAGCTTGACTTGCATTCGCTATGAGGAGCAGGCTAGAAATAAATCATTTTAATATGCTTTCTGAAGATAAAAAATTAGGAGGGGGAGTGGATGTCTTACTGATTATTTATATGCACGCCAGGAGTATCTGGGAACCTTGACCATGGTTCTTGAAATAATATTCTTTCTTACTGAGGTGTTGAGAAACAACTTTTGCTTTAAACACTGAAGGAACTGACCTATTGTAAAGGGAATATTTTATATATGTAAAATCAAAACATATTGTTTTTTATTTGTAAAAAAGCCTGCTTAAATGATATCTGTAACAAAAACTCCACCACAGAAGTATGAAACTTTAGCCTGTTGTCCATTCAACAAGTCTCTTGTGTGGTGTCTCAAACCTGGTTCATAAAAAGCTTGTGTGCTGCATGTGTGTTGTGATGATATTGGCCAAATGAAATAACTTGATTTCCAGAAATTCTTGCTAATGCCTTTGTTTTTTTTTTCTTCTAGCACTCTAGAAAGAGTTATACAGCTGAATGACATTTGTTTAGTTAGCCACATAACATGAGCATCTTTTAAAAGAAGCCAGCATCGAGCATGAGCTCTTTTACAAAAACACTCAGTTTTGACAAGTCTGTGCTCAGTGTCCGAATACTAGCGAGTCGAATTATTTCCTTGCAACAATGCCATATTTAGCACACTAATAAAGAGAGGAAGGAAAGTGGATCTTTGAGAAGCTAATTATTTCTGGAACTTGCATCAGAGTTGAGTAAATCAGCATGCTGCATCTGCAGTGCTAACCAAACCAATCTGAAATACTCGCCTCCCCGTGGAGGTATAGAAATGTCATGGTCCATGGAGACCTGCACTGCATTTATGCAGGTCTGCCTTTTCTGTCATAGATTCAACAGACCTTTCCAGAGAAGAGCTACAGTACTTTAAACAACCTTAACATGGGCTTTAAAGAGATTAATGAATATCAGCCTTGGACTAAATAAATCTTTATCACTCGCTTTACCTACTACAGTAATTGCCTGAGTGCAGTGGAACCCATTTGCTCTGCCAGCTTGCCATTAATCTCAAATACATCTTTGACAAAAGAATCTACCTTATCTTCATTTTATGTGTGTGAGCTCTAGCACTTAATTAGATCATCAAAATACTATTTATGAATCTATTTAGTTGTAGGAATGTTACTGACCGCATGTAAGAGACTTGTAAATTTTAAAAAAGAAGTCTTCAAAATCTGTTTGTTACAAAAACGTATGCATTCCTGTCACTAAATAAAATGTGTTAACAAACATAAGAGGGCCAAGACTGTATACGTGAGGTTTATGCAAACACACAGTATGTGTGGCATCCTCACTGTCCCATCCACATAGCAGTGGGTTCTATCATAGATAGCTGCGTGTGCTTCTCTGTGTGTGTTTATGTATTACACCTTCGAAACTGGTTTATGTTTACAGGCTATCACATTGCTACAATTCAGAATCAGGCTGCTGTGATAGGTAATTATTGCAAATATCTCACACCTGTTTCATTATGCAAACTATTTTTATTTTTACTTAGCCACGATGTTCCATTGACATTCATGAAGTATTTTCATGTGAATTTAAACTTCTTTAAACTGTCTGCCTTTATTTTTTTTTTAATTATGTACTTATTTACATAGTTTTTATGGAGTATTTTCAGACTCTTATGAAAGGACTATCTGTTTTCTAAGCTCACAGCTAAACACGTAAACAGAAGTTAGGTACTCTTGGAATAACCAGTAAGGATAAGTTATATAAATGGATTATGTTCTCCCTGGGAAAGAGAGAAGTTGGTATTTAGAAGGAATATGATTCAGGGTATGGGAGGGTCCTTGCAGATTTACTCAGGTGGCCTCTATCTTCACAAATAATTGTGTGGCAAAAAAGAAAGTCAGAACATGAACAGACAAGGACTGAGCACATAGACTGGGGCAATGTGAGGTTTAACATGGGGCAGAAATCAAGAGTAGTTTTACACAGTCGGCCTTAGACTGGGATCTGTAGTGGATTCCTTCCCAGTAGATGGGATTCAGGTGAGGGTGTGGTGTTCTCATTATCCTCATCAAGGGAGATGATTAACAGCTGCTTAACCTCAAAGGCCAGGGAGGAAGATGACCAAGACTTTAACCAAAAAAATGGCACAGTAACTTGTTAAAGTTGCCTTGATAGCAAATACTTCATGCAATTCATTTAAAAAGCAAAACTGAAGAGCATCTTTTAGAGGTGTCTAAGAACTAGCTAAAGCATGGGATGCTGTGGTTTCACAGCCACGGCCGCGACTCAGAAAATCCCCTTGTGCTCTCCTCAACACCCAAAACTTTTTCATAGCTTCTTCATAGGCCACATCTGCTTTTCCAAATTAAATCCGTGGCAAAGTTCCTGGGCAGCACAGTATTCCCAGCGCTGGGGCAGCTGCCCAGGGCCCTGGTGCGGCCCAGAGGAAGGATTTCTACCAACTCTGTCCCTCACTATGTGCCTCTCGAGCTAATTTGGTTTGGTGTATGGAGATCACAACGGTAAAGCCAGGGAGCTTCATTAGAGGCAAACAGCTGCTGCTTTCACAAGACACCTTTCAACCGAAACACATACAGTCCCTTGGGAATAACTCTGTGTTGCCGTTCAGGAATTAAAAAGCTCTGCAGAGTTAATTCGCTGTTTAGGCCAGTGGAATTACCCAACAAGGTATTATTCACTTCTTGTTTACAACAGCATAGACAGCGTAAATACCTTATTTCTATGTGCACATGTGTGTTTTATACATACGTTGCTGCAGTTCAAAGCTTGCTTTATCAAAGTTTTCGGCTTCCTGTAATACCTACCTGCCTAGGATTTCTTGCTACATTTCTAATAAATACTTATAACAGAAGGATGAAATACACGTTAGAAGTCCTACCAAAACATTTATAAAATGACAAAGAAGCCATGTAAATGCCAGAAAACAGCTCGCAGGGGATAAAATGCATCTCTGCTTTAACCTGACAGTTTCCCCGCAACACGGTACCCCATGGGCACGCTGCCGGCAAATCGCACATGCACAACACCCGAGCGAAAAAAGTGACCAAAAGAGGGTGTGATAACCAAACGCTGCCCTTAAAACGGATATCCCCAAATACACACCTGCTACACACGAAGCCATCCTTAAGAGTGCAGTGCAGAGTCCAAACCAGGCATTTTCTCAATGAAAACTCCGCGACTACGCGACCGCTGCACTCGTTGAAGGTTCCTTCCCTCCTCCTCATACGGCACGTGCCACGTGCTACGAGACCTGGGATTCCAAAGGAGAACAATTTCATAAAGCCTGTAAGATCACCGGGAATATCGCCAATAGAAAAGCAGGGCTGAAAATACCTTTTACGTGTTATTTCATGTGAATAACAAAAATCCAGGAATCAAGCCTGATTTTTCACATACAGAGACACAGAACATAGAGGTTTTGCTGAATCATTGTGCTTGATTCTTGCAAGTGCCCTTTAAAGGGGCATTCTTCCTAAGAATATCCAGTTTAACCTTATTTCCTAAGTTCCACATTTCTCTATACCATCCTTAGACTATTAAACAGCTTAATTAGGATCAAAAGAAATAGAATCAAAATAAAACAGACATCATTTTCCACCTGACTGAAAGAGTGAAGGATTTAAAGCATTTTCTTTTGATACATTAAATAAAGCAAGATTTGAAATAATGACCTGTGCCTACTAGTTTCAAAAAATGACTTGTTGAAAAACACGTTAAACAGAGTGGCAAATAATAACAAAGTCCATTCTCATAAGGTCTTACCTAAACAGAAAAAAAAAATCTTATGTAAACTGAGCAAAGGAAAGAGGAAAAGAAGGAATAAGAAAAAAATGAGAAAAATTAATAAGATACAAGATGTTAGTATTTATTTTATAAACTTATTTGTTCTTTTGCAGCATTTCCCCACTGAATCTCACCAAGAAAACAGAGGTTAAAAGGTGCATAAGTGGGAAAAAACCCTCAGTCTTAATAAAAATGAATAATCATGCAATCAGGAAGCTTTTCCTAAAGGTTAAATGCTTGTATGAAGAACAGCAAAGTAAAAGGTCTTAGGTGCAGAGATCCACCTTCCTATGGGACTTCTCTCCTCCGACACCTCCACGGGAGGACTGAGCGGAACAGAAACTCACGGAGCAGCAACTCGTTGCCTCTGGAACCTGCCAGGAGACAAAAGGTAAGGCCTTGGTTTTGCACCGTGATCACTGACTGTTTCCCTGTCTTCAAGAGAAAAGGTGATGTAATGTTGGAGGGGAAGGGACACTTGTTAGCCTGGGTCATCTGATCTCTGGGAATTCTCCCCAAATGGGACTAAACCCTTTTCTAAGACTCTCTGTCCTACAAAGTCATTAGAAAAAAAGTACCAGAAATGAATCATGGAACTTAGAGTTTCTAATTCAGTGTTGGGCACCACTGAACAGAGTGTGGTCCATTGATCAGATCCCTCTCAGCTTCTCTTCTCCAGCTGAACAGCCCCAGCAGCTGCTGAGCACCTTGCCCCAAGAGTCTCTGCACGGCACACGACGTGTCCCTGTGTCCCGTCAGCAGCACCCAAATGTCCTGCTCGGTGCCAGCAGGACCCGCTTGTCCCCGGGCTGGTGGCTGCTCATCGGGGGAAAGCAGAGAAATGGGATGTCCCAGCACTGAGCCAGCCCAGGAGCAGAACTAGGACTATGGACTGGGACTATGAGTCTATCTTACTAAAGCTGACAGTCAGTTCACCTCAGTATCACTAGTTGAAAGGATTTTAAATTTTAGATCTTCGAAACCATTTGCGACCACTGTAAATCCCACGGCAAATTCTAAAACATGAGTAACTACAAAAATTTATATCAGCTACGGCCTAAAAAGTTGCATTTTGAACATTTTAATCCAATTCTCGTGGAGACTCAAAAGACAAACTGAAAGCAGAGCCCACTTCTCGTACATAATGATTTATGAAGTCCAACGGCCCACACAACCAAAATTCATCTTTTCTTGTACCTCCCAGAAAAATCACCTCATGTGCTGAGAGGCCAGAAAACATGAAATCTTCCTTCAACTTCAGTGCTGGTTTCAGTTAAGAAAACAAAATAGGTTTAATCTTACAGAAGACGGACATTGTCTTGTTGCTCCTGTTCTTTGTACATGTAGCACATGCCCTTTATAAATCGGTTTACTACAAGTTTACAACCACTTTTACAGGAAACAGATTAAATGAAAGGAGAAACCCTCCCACAAGCCCATTGCCTTCCCCAGGAAAGCTGGTCTAAATCAAATAACAATGGAGGTCTGGTCCTGGGTCAGCAGTTCACCCAATATAAATTGTCAATATTGCAAAAAGATTTTGTAAGAAATAAAATTGTTTCATTTATTTTAGTAGCTTAAGGAGTCACAAGCACTTTAGGACTGATACTGCCAGCCTTCCATGTGCTAAAACACAGTCCGGACTCGGTCTTTGATGCATGTTACACCATGTGGGGGATTTGGAATTAAGTTCCAGCATTGCATATAGCATAATATTAAATCACACACAATGCACTATAAGCAATCCTCTGCTGGCCCAATCTACTAGAATGATTTATGCACGGAAAGTTTAACTGTACTGCAGGGAGGCTGCTGCACATTTGCACCTTCACAAAGAAAGCCTTGTCAAGCAAGTCGCCGGTATAAATGCCATTTGGGCAGGTTTTAGACTGGCGTGAGATTTAGAGTTTTGAAATAAACCCACCTTTTTTCAATACGAAAGGACAACCAACATATTATATGGAAAGCATGCAGTTTCTTATGCACAAACATATAAATACATTTTATGGCAGTCACATAACAAAAAAAACCCCGTCAGCATTAAATAGAAGACCTGCCATAATACAACCTGTTGTTACTCCTCGGAGTGATTAAAATATGACTTCACCGTGATGAAGTGTCTCTCCTCCCCCTACACCACAAACCCTTTCTTCTCCTGCATTTGTTATGCATTCTCATCTCTATTATCTGTCTAGCTGTCCGTCCTCAGATTGTCTCTGCTCAGAACAGGCGCTTCTCCTTCTCGGCCATTCAGTCAGCGCTGCAGTTGGCGATACCACGGACAAATATTAAATGAACCTCTCTGAAAAGAGACAAGTGTCAGAGGGAATTCTATTGTGTAGCGCAAACGTTCCCACGGAAGAGAGCGAAGGTGCTTAACTGAACGAGTTTTTACTCAAAAGACCATTCAAAGTATTTAAATGCTCCTCTGCACGTTGCTTGCACGGAGACATGCACGGTGCATTTTTAGGGGCCTCATCCTGTCAGCCTTTCAGAAGCAGAAGCTTCCATTGATATTTTAACAAGACATGTGACTCGTGTAACTGTTTTGAGAAATTTAATCAACGCCTTTAAAAATAAGCCAACACCAGAAACACCAGTTGGTTTGTGATTCCTCCTTAAAAAGCTGGTTATAGAGTACGGGAAAGATTTTTAAGTAAAACCATATTTCATCTTGCAAAGGGAACAGGGCATGAATGAAAAATGGGGGCTACCGGCTGACAGTATCTCTAGAGCACCTGCTTTCTGCCCTGCTGTAAATTTAAGTAACCTCGCAGCATGCAGTACCTCTGAAATTAGAACCTGTCAGAAAAGACTTTCTGTATTATTTGTGTTGGTGCCTGCAAGCTTAGCTCTTCTGTTTGAGGATCTCCACCTAGTTTTACAACATTTGTCAGAAAAGTTATTTCCTTGAAGCTTCGCTAAAGGGGCAAAACAATTCCACATTTAAAAGCTCACGAAAAAGAAAAAATCCAGGCGTTGTATCCAGGTAGAGCTGTGAAAAGGGTATGCACAATTTGCTGCGGAGCTCCACACAAACCTCCTCCAATCCAGTACCCTTTTGCCCTCAGCATCCACCTTCTCCCCTGTTGAAATCAAGAATGCAGAGTGGATATTGAAATTAAGTAGTACAGTAAGTGAACTGCAGAATTAGTGCCAGTCTAGCAAATTAAGCAAGGGAATAACCTAAATTTTTTTCCATTTTCCCCTTTTTATTTCCAACAAATTAGAGGGCTCCGGTAGATTTTATCAAATACTGAGCTCCCCACTCTCTTTCTCAAACTGCATAAATGCCTTGAACTCCCCGAAGAACGTCACCATTCCTCAGCCCCGTGGAGTTCTCTCTCATTTACCCACTTCCACAGCACCATTTTCAAAGACTTATTTTAGCCAAAGGGAACAGAAGTGGAAATCCTGACAGGAGATCTGCAGATTTTTCCAGAATTTTTCCTCAGCCCCCTCCACCAGCTGTCCCCAAGCGCTCAACCCCTCCGCTGGGACATCCTTTGTGGTGACTCCTGGGGAGCTTGAGGATTAGAACAAAGGACGAGCCTCACGAGCCTTGCACCGCAATGGAGCCACAATATTTCCGTTGTCCTCTCTAAACACAAACCAGAAGCCCAGCCTCACCTTTGAAGATGTGAACCTTAGTCAAATTCTGGAAAAAAGCAGACATGGCAATATACGACGTAACTTCTTTTGTGACGTATACAGAGGCACACACGCACTTTGTGCTCTGATCGGACGCAAGCGCAAAACACAGCCATCAACTACCAGGTTGGAAGCGCTTCCTTTAAAAAGTCGTACTACACTAAGCAACTCAAATTTACAAATAGCCTCATGGAGCAACGCTGTAAACATTGAGAAAAATAACGAAAATGTCTCTTTAATGCATAAGCGGTTCAAAATTGGGCCCCGAGTGCTGCGCGGGGCTGAGTACAATAGAGCGCCGGCAGGCTGCTTCACAACTGCACCGGCTCTGAATGCAAAAAAGAACCATGGTGCTTCCACAGTGGCATCAGCTCCGATTCAAGCACTATAATAGGGCAGAGCACGGTATTCTTCACTTGCATCACAAAAGGAAAAGGCCAGCAATCTCAAATTTTGTCTACGTGCCCTAAAACGGATGCTAAAAACCCCACAGCACAAAACCACAACCATATTTTACACAGGGTTCCCCACACACAAATTACAAACCTTTACTTTATACATGCAACTGATTAATTTATTGCAAATCTTCCTTCCCTATACCGTAATTTTCTTTGCTTTCAAATAACCCATAATTTCCAACCACTCCCATGGCACAATTTAACCTAAATAAATCCATTCAGGTACGCTTCCGTCATCAGTTATTCTGCAGAGTGCTGAATTCCAACCATGGTTTACAGAGTGGATTTTGTACGTAGGTGTGACATTGATTTGTGATACAAATACAAGGCCAGTTTCAGTGATAAATTTCTCCTGGTGAAAACCTAAAGTTTAACCTACAGCTCCTTCTCCACAACCCCAGAACAGGACCACATTCTGAGCCCATGGTGCTGTCTTGCACATGGAAAAGGAGAAGATGGCAACGTTCTTCAGGATCAGGAAACGGCTCGCTAAGTCATACAAACACAGATCTCGCCAAGGTGGCAAGTAAAGACTAACAAATAATGGAATGTCTTTTACCAAGTCTAAGCTATGCTGTACAGAAGCGAGTGAGGCTTTTTTTTTTAATCTGCGGAAAAGTTTGCATCTCTGAAAGAAGAGGCAGAGATGATTTTAAAAAAGAAAGCAAAGGGACCACTGGAAACAGGAGTCCTGGAAGACAACTGATGAGATACAGCCTGATGGGAGCCTCCGATCACCAGTTTGCAAAGAATCCAATGTCTTGTTTTGCAACACCCCTCAAGAAACAGCAGATCAGTAATACGATGTCTGAGCGCAACAGATTAGCACGTGGGGTGATATCTTGATATAACCATACATGTGGTTTTTAAAGCTAAAAAAGAGCATCTTGAGAATTCACTCTGAGGAAAAGGGACGCGGACTTTCACTCAGCAACACCTCTATTGAGCTCTCTAGATCTTAGAAGCATCAGAACATGTCCCTCAAGAAAATTACAGTGTTTAAATCAAGACTTCAAGTGACAGAGAACCTACTGGGGCAAGATGTTCCAATGGTTAATTACACTATGTTCATTATAGTACACAGGGCAAAACTACTCTGCTCAGGAGACATATTAAAGTCACTAGAGGACAACAACCTAATCTGCTAGTTCCAATTTACTTTGTGAAAGAAATTCAGGCTAAAAAGACAAGGCAAACACACTCTTTCTCAAAGCAGGAGGTGGCATACTATATTCCACAAATGAGTGTAACCTCCTCTTGTCTCCTTAATTACGACCAACATATCACCCATCTCTGTTTAAAATACGTACCCTTTCCAGTGTAACCCAACGTGAAGTCTCAAGTCTGAAAAGACCGTAGAATTCAGCATTTCAGGCTGGATGAGGCAGGGAAGACAACACAAACAAATGCTCTTCGTCTAAAAATATGGAATAGCACGCAAAATAATAATCTAATAACCTAATGCAATGCAAGTCCTCAGGAGCTGAAACACAGCAGCTCTTTAGTAACACAAACTGTTTAGGACAAGAAGAGATTAATATTTTATCCCAACTGAATTTCATGGGGAATTATGATAAGGCTGTAATTTCCCAAGCTGACTAACGAGCCAGGGCTGTGAGGAGGTGTGACACCCCTGCGGTACGTGACGCAGCCTCAAATCTATAGTTCACACACACGTTCAAGTGCTTAGTTTCACATATCACCCAAAGTCAGCACTCCAGCTACACAGTGGCTCCTCACACTATTCTTGGCACCGTTTCCAAGCAGTGTGCCATTCAGTTTTGTCTCGAGCATCATCTAAATGCTTTGCACAGGACATTTATGTGAAGGGACGTGCCAGACGATGATGCTCATCTTCTGAAATCTGGCAAGGTTACAGGAGGATAGCATATGGGATATGCTATGGAAATTGCAGCTGGCTGGGTAAAATACCTGTTCAGACTTTTTCATCTTTAGTTTCGACACCTTGTGCACACAATATGCATTAACAGCAACATGTTTCAATTCAGCTGCATTGTGTTTATGATATATACATCCCGGTGCTGAAAACGAGAAACAAAATGATAATTCTATGGAAGATATTTTGATCTGAAATAAAACCCTCTTCAAAAGAAAGTAAATACTTACAGAGAACAAATGAAGTGATTCTCACATCAGCCCTTTGCAAATAACAGTTTTACATCTTCTGAAGCTGTTTTTCAATGGAAATTCTTTTTCTGCCACAGGCACATATGGGTTAATTAGAAATACTGTATGAAAATACATTTTTGTTTGATTTCTCTGTAATTATACCTGTCTTCCAATAAGTTTTAGTACTATGATTATAAATAAACATTTAACCTAACAGAGTACTGCAATTTCTGTACTGAAGCCTTTTTCCACATCGAAAACATTTACAGTGATGTATGTTTATGCGTGAAGTTATACAAATACATACTCTTAAATCACTTAAAGAAAGTAATTCAGACAGAAATTCATTCTAAAAAGCTTTTAGTGCACATTTTAAGATATTCAGCACAACATAACAAATCACTGCAGTAGCAGGATGCAAAGCGTTCTATGGGCATCAAATCACTCCAGTGGATCAATATCGTTCAAAGAGTTTTTAAGAGGAAAACCTCACAAGGATCATGTAAGTGCAATCTTCAGCCTGCGCGTCTGTCCGATAGCCCACAGCTCTTTGCACCAGCTTCTTCTTATCCTCTTCTCGCTATTAATGCTTCCTGATCATTAATCGCCCCTTGATGTTCTCATGGTATTACAACCCCAGGGCCCCAGGTGCTTCCCCAGCTCGCCACAAACCACCAGACCCCCAGACAAACTGGCCTCCAACCCTCAACACCAGTACAGCTCCACTGGCCAAGCAGAGGCAGCTGTAAGAAAGAACATGCGGCTTTTGAACGTATTTCTCTATCTAACAGTGGTTCTGGCAGAGCAGGATGAACGACTGTGATGGTTTTCTCAAAAGGTGACATCTTAAGCGAGCTGCCTGCCGCAACACAACGGGCCTGGCCCCGTATGGCACAAGGTGCGAGGGAGCTGATAAGATGAAACACAACCTGGGACAGCACTTGACTCCAGCCCTGGTGAGACGGTGACTCGCTGTGTGCTGGCAGCTCATCTGGAGGAATTTGTGATGCCGTATGAGCTGTCAGGGCACTGATGCTGAACTGCAATCCACTGACTAACGATCCGGAGAGCGTCGATACACAAACTTTACGTTGGGGTAACTACACCGATACACTCGTAGCGGTGTCAATGTCTGTCACACTGAGCTGTAGTTTACACTCAAGGACAAAAATCCTGAACAACCCACATACAGGATGCTACCCAGTAAGCATCAAAGCACAGCAAACACCAACACATCATGTGCTGGCTTGAAAAAGTACATTCTGTTTAGCTATTTGGTTTTGCACAGAGGTGCAAAATTAAACAGGCTAACTTCCTTGGCTGGGAAAGCAGATTGTCAGAAGAGTGTTGACCTTATAAAATAGGCTATCACGTGTCTGGAATTCCTAGTGCAGATGCCTTTTCAGATAGAAAACTGAAGCTATCTTGTATTCTAGATTCAGCCAAGATTCCCAGATATCCAGATAATACAGCCCAGGAAATGCCAGACAGGTTCAGATACATTTTTGTCCAGGTGGTCTGAATCTGTTCAGCAAATCCAGTATACCTGCAGCATATGACATTTCTGTACACAATCAGCTCATCAGTAGTGATTTGGTTTTAAAGTCCTAAACACACAACAAGGTTTTATTCTAAGAAGATGTAACTGGGTGTCACAGCTCAACCCCAGATGGCAATCAAAACCACTCCCCCAGCCCCAACACACACCCAAGGGAGAGATAAAAAGAGTTTAATAAACTAACAAAATAATACAAATATACTATTACTAGTACTAATTATAGATATAAAATAAAAATAAAATATAGTACTCAGAAAGACCTTGGCTCCCAGACAACAGCAAGTTCTTGTATCCTCTCCATTTCAACTCAAAACCACTGCGAAGTTACTTGAAGAAAAACATTAATCCTATCCCAGGGTGTTATCTTCTTGTTCTCAAAGTAAATCCAAACGACCATGCTAGCTACGAGAAAGAAGAGCTTCTAACTGCACAAAGACAATTAACTCAGTTTCAGTTAAACCAGCACACCAGGCTTGATCATCAGAGGAATGATCTTGCTCAGCAACTTTTTCAAAGATGAGCTGTGTGGAGAAGATGTTACTTTGAAAGGCTATACACAAACCACCAAATTATATGCACACTTCTGTGTTTTGTATAATTAACAGTAACAGGGTTAATTTCTTCTCTGCAAAATTCTGGCTAATCAAGCCTGCCTGAGCTGTCCTAATGTTGCAGACAAACAGCCACTGGATTTGCCGCTCCCAGAGAAGCAACGTTTCCAGTTCCTTGGGTTGCAATGTGAGAACTGCAATAAGAAATATGGATGGTAAAGCCAGAATTCAGCTTCGGAGGGGGTAAGTTTCAGGGTCTCGCATTAAAAAGGAAACACCTTTGTGATAGGCACGTGAAAGCTGGATGCAAACATGCCTTGTGCATTGGAGATATTTAACACAAATAAAATCTTACCATCTGACAGTGATATGATCAGTAATACTTTATATCAATCCGAGACACAATATATTCCTGGATATCTCCTAAATAATAGTGAATGCCATGACAACAGGTAATTTTGCAAGTTGCTGAGCTTCTGCTGGGCACAGAATGCCTCTATTAAATAAAACCTATGCATTAAAATCCGTATTTGAAAGCATGTTCCTTGCTGTTTTGTAGGTTTGCTTTCGTTTATGTTTGTTTGCTTTTCCCACCAGAAAGTAATTATTACTATCCTTGCCCTCACATACCCAAAGACAATGAAAGGGAAGCAACAGTGCTGATCCAGATTTTAGAAGTTCTGCATGAACTACAATTTAAAGCAAGTTTGATTTCAGCCTTTATCTAATTAAGAAGATGTTCTATATTTCTTTAACATGTATAAGGTAGTAACCCACCTCCCATGTAATACACTGCAGAGTTAGCAAATTAATGACCTGAAAGGACAGCTCAAAAAAACCCCAAGCCCCACATTGGGGAAGATAGCATGCTTACTAACTCAGAATATAAAACATTAAAATCGTTATTATTATTATTACCCTCTCAGCAACATAGAGGTATCACATGAATTTTGAATTAAATGTCTATATTGAACAGGAAGACAAAGTAAACAGAGCATGTCATTTTAACATGCTTACTGAGACCTGTGTAATTGTCAAACTTCAAAAGCAGCTACAAACCAGACATCTCTACAGGAAAAATAAAAACAAAATAAAAATTCCCCATGGCTCAGATCCAGCTATCAGACATAAAGTCAAAGAATCAAAAACCACGCATCTGAATTGCTCCTTCACAAGTGGCCAGTAAGGCACTTTGTGAAAATTACTGCTTTTCAAATGATATTTAAGTCTTACTTCGAGAGGAAAAACTCTTTCAAAGAATAATAGATTTTTTTATTCTATCTTCAATGGTCCGATTTCCATAATATGAACTGCTTGATAGTCACTTTCCCTTTAAATTATTTTTTAACCATACAGGCAGTCACATCTGATTTCTGATTCTCCTTCCCTTACTTTTCCTTTCAATTACTTCAGTTCTTAATACGAACAATAAGAGTGCTCATCGTATGTCCTCTGTGGGACTCCTGGAACTTAGATACTCAATAGACAGGTGCATAGATAAGGATTCAAAGTCTTTGTTCCACTGTCCAGACAGAATATGTTTAATCTTTTTTTCTACCTTTTCTATGCCATTTAAACTTTAACCTAGTAGTAACTTTTACTGCCTTGATTCGCAATTCAAAGGTAGAAAGATGAAAAGTCCTTGCCTTGGAACGTAGCTTGAAAACTTCATTCTTAGTCTGTATTTCTTTTGAACTTCTTCTTGTGGTTTTTGTCTTTATTTTTCCAGGGTGCCAACTTTACAGTACAGGACTTTCCAAACCTAACAGCAGGGCTACTTGGAAGGGAAAAAAAGTAGAGCAAATTTGCCTAGAATCAGCTCACCTTAATGGCAAATATTTAAATGACTGACCAGGGTTGATGAGGTGGTAGTCAGTCCATTCTCCCTCCATCTTTTAAAACATGCCACTAGTGACCAACTCTTGCATATAACTGTAAATATACGCATTAGCTCACCGAGCATGGGACAAAGACCCAGTATAACAGTAGCAGAAGAACCACGCTGTACAGCACAAACCACATCACAACTAATTGTACAGAAACAACAATTTAAAGTAGCAAGCATGATACATCAGTAATGTATCTGGGTAGCTTAAAGAAGGAATGCTTTACAGTAGCTGAGATATTTAAAGCGTGATTGTTTCAGAGCAGATAAAGACACACATTTCTGGAAAACTTGGATACCTCCCAGAAGAGTGAAAGGTGGTGCTGCCATACGCTGCAGGGACTCGAGCCCATTCACAACCGAGAGAACGGCCACCAACAGAAGGACCGGCCGCTGACCAGCTCAGTCTGCCAGAGTCACCTGCGAGAGCCCATCAGGCCTTTTCAAACTCTGTATGGGAGCTAGGTGAAGAAACAAAAGGCTTCTCAGGTTCTTCCACCTCTCGCTTGGTTCGGGGAGGAAAGAAAGCCAAGTTGGAAATGGTGTATAATGCCCATTATTCGAACTGCTTTTCAAAGCTATTAGCTGGAAGAGATCACTTTTTTAGCCCATTTAAGACCTTCTAAGACTGTCACTCAGCTATGAAAAGTGGTATTGCCTGCCCACTGCCAAGGAGAAAACCCAGCGAGGCCCGGATAACGCTCTGCTGCTCTCCCAGCATCGCTCCTGGGAGCCCAAGTACCGTGTCCCATGGTCGGGCCAGCTGAAGAGCAACCTGCACTTCAATGTAAAAATAAAACCAGCTTTATATAGCCAAAGCCAAGGTTGCGTGTTCCTTGGAATAAGGCAACCAGAGATGGTGATCCAGGTCAGCTGCAGAATTTTCCAGGGCCCTACAACACTTTCAAAGACTGAGCTAGATCATTTTCATCCATATAACATAAGCAGCATTCATATATTTTCTTACAATGCAAGGATTTTAATGAGCACAAAGCAAAAAGATAGCTGTGTCCTTTAATCACTTACTATACTTTCCTGTCAGGAAACAACGTCTTATCCCCCCTCTTTAAAGAACTATCATTAAATCTAAAAATTCTACATTGTGAAATCTAACCCAAGTATTGCTCAGCATCTTATTAAAACTACTATTCTGAGAATAAAAACTGAAAGTCAGTATGTTGCTTATAGATGATAACACATGATTTAAATTGCTTCGGAGTTACCAGAGCACTGTTCTTTACTGAAGTTATCTTTCCCAGTTAAAGGGAGAGCAAATGAATGCCCCTTCAACAAGGTGAAAGCCATTGGGAAGGCAGGATTCCAGCATGGGACTGCCAGGTAGCAATGTGATTACCAACATAAATCCTGAAGCTATAAAAAGCATTTAAAGTAATTATGTAAAGGATATGTCCTCACACTCTATCATTTAAAAACCATTTAACTCATCATTTAAATTTACTAACAGATGTAAACTCTTTTCAAACACAAACTTGATGTCCATCACTGCATTCTCCGTGCCTTTAAAGAGAACTCAATTTTAATTTATAGAGCCATACATACTTCTGAAGTGCTTCATTCACCATTCAGTCTAGATTTATAACTAGGCAATAAAAAAATTAAAGGGCATACATATACTGTACTTACCAATTTCTGATATGAAACAAAAAAGCCATTAGTATAGATTTTCCTCCCCTTAAGCGTGAGGGACTTTGAGAACAAACAGTAGCTCTGGAGAAGTCAGAGGGACTATTCCAGCTCTCTCAAAAATCATAAGTCTTCAAAAATCTATTTAGAACAGTTTAGAGTAGGAGTTAACTCGGTCTGCACCAAGGGGAAGCGCATAAAAAATTGTAAAGGAAAGGCATGAAAGGTCCATGATCTCACCAGGCGGTGTGTTCAGGCCTCCTCCACACCCAGAGCACCTCCAGCGAGACCCCTGGATCGCCAGCTCCTCTCGCTGTTCATTTCTTGAAGGATGGGAATGGGCGCTGTGGCTCTCTTTTAACCTCCTCTTTCCTGCCGGTTATTTAAATACCCAGCGAGCAAGTGATGCTTAGTGAACTCAAGTGGTCCCACGCACCACTGCTCTGGTTAAATGCTGCTGCTCTTACTGCCCTTCATGGCTCTTCCTTATTTTTAGGAGTCTTCTAGATAAATGCTAAAAACTGAAGTTATTTGGAATATAAACTATCAAGAAACGGCCCAAAATACAAGAGGCAAAAAAGGGAAGGTTAAAGACCTGACTGTGACCCATAAATCAAATGGCCACGTTTCCTATGAAAACGTATGTCAACTAGTTTTAAACAGTTTGCTTTTCATTCGTAGTTCTCAGCTTGATCTGAAAAAGCAGTTTTTGGCTGTTCAAACCAACATACAGTCCATACAGACTGTACAAAAAGTGAGGCCTGAACCTTTCTCATTTAGAGTTATACGATTACCTGAGAAACATGGAGGTTTATACAAGAGTATTGAATGAATTCTGGAAAAAGTCCAGAGAGACCTCTTCAGTGCTCTAGGATGTCTATACAGAAGGCTTGACGGGTATTAATTTATGTTATCTATTCAATTCACACCTGAAATTTTTTTAGGTATGCTAAGCCTATTCTTCTCTGTTTTCCCTGCTTGATTTAGAGCTGACATACTTTCAAATTAAAGATGTTAACAAATATCTCTGAAATATCAGCCAAAGATATGTTTAGGTATTTTATGCACAGATATGAGTCGAAGAAATCCAAAAAATTCAGATTTTAAATCACTTATTCCCTTTGGCATAATCAGTCTTCAGTTCTGTTATGCTCACGTTGGCACCAATTCTGTAATTTTTCCAGCTTTCACACTCTGCTCCACATACCCTCCAAGTCTATAGAAAAGCAAAAGGAAGAACTGTGACAAATAAAACACACTCCTTGGTTGAGAGACAGGGCCCTTGGCTGTGTAGTAACTGACCCCCTAACCAGTGTCCAAACCCATGGTTTATAATGTTGTCAGAGTCCTGAATAATTTTGGATAAACCCCATTTCTAGTTGGTCCTCTCTTAAACCAGTTCTGGTTGGAATAAAGTCTATTTGGAGCTTATTGCCTGCCTAAAATTGACTCTTGGGGCCTCTGTGACAAGATCTTACAGGAATTCTTCTTAAAGAAATGATAAAATAAATAAACCTATTTTTAACCTTATTGGGCTAATTTGAAAATAAACTTTTTAAAAACTTGGTTACAGGGGGGAAAGAAAAAAAAAGAAAGAAAAAAAACCCCACGAAGTTGGTTTCCAGGCTATTTATGATTCCCCTCCACCCCATTCTCTTGGAAGCAGAGAAAACCTGCGTGTTTTCTCCATGTTTTGAATCACTCAAGTAATACAGTCACTTCTAAGGCAATTCTGAACATTATAGAAATTTTGAAGTGTATAAATCTAAGTAGTAACTTGAATCAAGCAGTCAACATACAAAAGCTAATCCTAAAAGTATAAAGATTTATTTGCATTTAGAGCCAGACTTGGCTATTTGTCCCCCCCCCCCTTTTTTTTTTTAACAAATGTAGTTTTATTTGGTAGTCTTCAGACAGTCAGAAATCATTGTATTGGAATTGGAGAGTGCAGCGTATTTTGTCTAACAAGAAGCTGAATATATTTCCTTGCAAGCATTCAACAGCTTTACAAAGTGCTCCCTTTACCCTTCTTATGAAAGTAAAAAGTCCTAATTTGCCTTGTCCTAAAAGTCCTATATTTCCCTCCATATTCATCCAAATACCAGACACTAATTATATCTCAGGCACAAGCACGACTGCCTTGAACACCGAGCAAGTCTGAAGTGGCAGTCAATAGAGGGATTCTTTAGTGATTCAGTGATCATTCAGTGAAGCTGGGACACAGCTGCCTGCACTCTACAGTTTACAAAACTGTCACCAGCAATATCAGTTCTGCAGATCGTGTCCAAGAGGTTCGTGTTCATTCTGGCTTCACCCACGACTTTCTGCATGTTTTGTTGCTACAGGCAGTAAACTCACAGAACGGCCCGGCCCAGCCCAGCTCTGTCCTGTACTCTTAATTCAGACACAGATATTTAGCCTTTTACAATCTATCCCCAAAGGTATAACAGAATTGCCTTGTAAATGTATAACTACTGTGTTTTCTTCACATCACATTAGCACACAGGGCAAAAGTGTTGCTCGGGGCTTAACCTGTCGAACACCAACACACAGAGAAAAAAATAAAAGTCTGCCTCCCTGTTAAAAGTATCAAGCGAGACAGTTCTCTAAAAACACCCTCATAAAACCTGTGTGATATAAACAGAATGAAAACCATATCTTAACCTCAAGCTGATTTATAATCCCTACACATGCATCAGAACTGCTGCGGGTAGTTACGACAGCACTTTCAAGGACAATCATTGACATCTACCTGTGTGCTGAAACTATGGTAAAAAAAATCAGTCATTACAGAGGATCATGAAGTTATCTAAAAGAGACAGCAGATTTAGTACTGTTAACCTGGTTAAATTGAGCGAGAATTGTACGCTGAGACATTTTAATCTCCTCAGAAGGAATCACTGACCTGAAAAATTGCAGCGCTTGGAACGGTACCTTCTGGTGTCCTCTTTCTCTTTGGTGATGTACACAGCAAAACCAGTTAAAATTCTGTAGGCTTCAAGATATTAACCAGACGAGAAACAGCACAATCCAGAAAATGCAAACTGTGGGAAGGGTCCACAAAAGGAGATACATCCTGCCCTTGGGTCTCCCCACAGTGTCTACTACTGTGTACTAACGACTGTAACAGGCACCACCTTTGGTCTGAAGCAGTAATCATTTTATATATATTCCTGTGTCCTTAGGGAATGCTGAAATCAGGTGAACGTGTCACTGCCATCAGCTGTGGTCACTGTTTCTTCTCAAAGGTGACTTGCCTAATGTGAAGGGGGAACGTCCCTTCACAAAACCACAGCACTGATCAGCAGGGCTCGCTGGGGCTGGGGATTGTTTAGCAAGTGGTTTCAGCCCTATTTCCCTGACTTATTAAACCAACCATGGAAGGAACAGTTCTCTGCTCCGTGCTACTGCAAATGTATCGGACAGAGAAAGGAAAAAGTCAAAGGCAAAGGACATCCTCGCCTGGGGTAGCTCCTGATGGGTGGCATTCAAATAAAGCATATGGAAAACTGTAGAACAGTTGGGCAGAGGTTATAAACTGACGTCTGAAATTTCCCCACTACTACGAAATGATAGTCCCAAAGAACCCTATTGACTGCCTTCTCTAAACCTAATTATAGGAGGCAGCAACTTTTATTCTCTCGGTTAACGTGATCAATGTGTTTAATGCTTCTTGAAGTTTATGAATTGTAGCTGCTCCTGGACTAGAGCCAGACTGGTCAGTGTGGGTGAGCTGGAAGGGCTGGAGACAGTTTGTTAAGATTTGCACTTGTATTTCACACACTAGTTTAATCAATTATGCTCAGCAAGGCTTTTGGATGAAAGATTTGATGCATCTGAAATAAGAGAAAAATACACAGCACTTCCACCCAGTTCTAGGCAGCTCCTGAAAGGTTTCTAACGGTATTTGCCATAGAACTTCCAGTGATCTCAATTTCCGGCCTTTTGTTTGTTTGTTTTCTTTGGTTTGGTTTTGGTGTTTGTTTATGGGGTTTTGTTAGGAAGCATCCATTAGAGGATTGATGTGTCCTTTCCAGGTGAACTACTTTGTTAAAAAGGTCTTCTGAATCCCTTGAATAATATTGTAGGTCCAGGAAGCACATGGAATGGGCATTCCTCTGGCTCATAGAATCTGTACTGAGACAAAAGTTCTCTTTGTATACAGAATAATTTCTGTTGGGTTTAATAGCCTCTTCCAAGCTTGAATATGACTGAAGACCCCGTAATTTCTCTGTTTGAAACCCATTCACTTAACCTGTATTAAAAAAAAAAAAAGACAACACAAATTCTACAAGAATCCCTCAAACCATCACTGGGCCTCCTCTACCACAGACATTGCTTTCAATCTTTCACCTCTCACAACAGTAGAAGAACTTCCTCCATGCAGCAAAGTGAAAGAAATCAAGTTGGTTTTCATGCATATGGTAAAGTCAAAATGAAGCTCATATTGGTTCCATAAACTTGCACATACATCTTCCATTTAGTTTAGAGTCACTTTCCCATTCTGAAGTTTTTCACCTCATTATTTTTCTCTCCAAACTTCTGCAGTGACTATCACTACTGCTCAGTTTTCAACCTCTTTTTACATTAGAACAAGCCCTAACATTTCTATCTGAAAGAGCCTACACCTCCAATAAACATGCTTTTGTTGAGAGGCCGTGCCAGTTGGTTAATTAGCTTGAATCAAGGGATTTGTCTGGATTTTTCCATGATGCTGCATGTCCCAAAAGCAGGACTAGATGATGCTTTTGGAATGTCCCGTCGACAACAGGGAAACAAAAAAGAAAAAAGAAAAAAAAAAAATCCCTGCAGATGTGGATTTACACTTACTGCCTAGTCATATGCAAATTAAAGGAAATTAAATTAATAGTATTGGGTATCCATTCAGATGGATCAGGTGATACAGAAAAGAAATATCTATTTCATAATGCTGCATACAGAAAGCATATTATAGTATGGCTGTACTGGTGACTGTTTCCAGGTTCAATTTCAAGCGTAACCTTGAGTGTACAGATACTGCTTTAACCTGTCAGGCATCCCCTCTGCCTGGGGAGGAAGTCAGGATTTAAACATAAAGGTGCTTCCCACAAGCCCGGGTCAGCAACTGGCAGAGGAAAGCTCGATGCCGGGCATGTCAGCCAGAGCCTGAGACAGAACCCAAAAAGCCCTTCAGAATAAAACCACATAGCATTAGCACATCGTGCTCCTCGAATGAGGCTTCCTGTTCGGGGACAATTATTGGGGCATGAGGCTTTACTATAATATTGGTGCGAATCCCATTTCTGAAGAATAAAGAACACGCGCAGCAAAGTGCCCAGGACGCTCTGGAAAGCTGTTGCGCACAGACCAAAGAACAAAAGATCAGGCACCGCCACTTTAAACGCTACCACAGCAGCTGTTTGAACAGAAACCTGGTGTTTGATGTTCCCTGGGACTGTTTGCAGGAGGAACTTCTAATTTCTAGAAAACTGGCATAAGCAGAAGTCAGCAACATTTAATAGCGTCGTTCCCAAACGTTAAGAAAGTCATTTAGGGTTACGCTGAAGCTCAGCTGCTTCTGCCATGGATGGACACCCTGTATAAGGGCTCGCACAGCTGAATTACTCGTTGGTTTTCATGCATAAAGGGACTTAAGCTACCTTAGCCCAGCAGCCTCGGTTATACACAAAAGGGGTTGCAAACAGCACAACGAAGAATAACATCTTCAGGATCCAAACCATGACATCTCAAATCTCACACCACATGTATCCACTCCAACACCGATGGGACCCTTCCCTGCTTAGTTTAAGAAATTCAGCATCATGTTATCATAATATCTTAATATTAAATGTTGGGGTTTCATTTTTGCCTTTTTTTTTCCCTGAACGATAACTGAAAAATAAAAAACGATGTTCAAGATTCCTCTCAGAAAGTCAATTTTCATTTTAGAAGGCTGTATTTCCACAGGATGATAGTATTTGGTTTCTGGGGCTTTTTTAATCCAGCCTTTGTTCTTTACCCATTTGCCACATGGCCATGATCTGAAATGTTAAGGACAGAAAGACTTAATAAATTTCTTCATACTAATTAGCAAGATGAAAATGCTACAAAAGAAGTTCTATCTTGAAACAAGTAATTCTTTAAAATTAAGAAAAAAGTGTATGGACAGATAGTGGTGAGAATAAAGCTGATCTCAAAGAAATATTGTAAAACTTCTAGACTCCTGAAAACATTAAACAATGGGAGATGAGAGAATACCAGAAGTACAGACAAAAAAAACACAGCGTAAAAGCTTAAGCAAAGAGGACGAAGAAAGGTAAAAGATCAAAAACTAAGTCAACCTCAAAGTAGATGCCCAATATAAAGAATTGAGATTTTAGAGTTTATGTAAGAGTTGGTAAATGTTCTTCTAAAGAAGTGGTTTGTAACTTTAAGGAAGGTTTGCCCCTTTAGCTAGAAGCCTTTCATGTGTTACTCCATTATTAAGGATTATCAAGAGAATTACAGTAAAAGCCATTTTCCTCTCACTTGAAAAGTTCATCTACCATAGCATGTCCTTTAAAATTATTACAACTTTAGGTCCTTCTAGGAAAGCTTAAAAAGATAAGACTGAAGATAATACCGTACAGCCTCTATTACAGGGTGCATCAAAACCAAACAGGACATGTTTAAATCTACTTTCTATCTAACCAACTTACGAGACACTGTACTGAACTAACAGTACTCACAGTCCCTGAACTAAGTCAGCTTTACAGTTTTTATTGAAAAGACACTGATAAAATGCTAAAGAAACAAAGAAAACCACACAATAAAAAATTAGTTTTATGCAATTAAAACAAGTTGTGTTGAACTTCAATCGCTCTCCCTTGATCTCTGCCTTCAAAACATTACACTCTACAGTTCAGGTGCCAACGCTGTACTGTCTGTCACTTCAGTTAATGAGCTGCAGGACACAAACAGGTAATATAAATTGTGAAACAACTCTTGGGATGTGATGAAGAGTAAAGCTCAACTTAGTACTGTGCAAATGACTTTGTAGTCACCACACATGACAGCAATCTAAATACTACTCTAATTTTCACTAGCAGCCACCCACTGCTGCTGCTAAGGCAACTAAGAATAAAACCTATGGAATTACAGAATAGTTTGTGTCGGAAGGGACATTCAAAGGTCTTCTAGTCCAACCCCAGTGCTCAGGCTCCTTCACAGCCACATCCTCTCACACTAACGAGGAGAGCACGTTAACTGAATGTGAATTCAGTAGTACATTTGTTTTTATTTATAAAGACTTCGTCAGAATAGCAAGCAAGAACATCCAGAGCAGCAAGCCCACCAAACTCTACTGCAAATTTTGAAATTATAAATACAATGAAGAGCTCAAGATCAGCCTGCACTGCACACCTACAATGGGCTGAAACACACATTCAGCAAAGACCTACACATTGCTTCCCCCTCCAGGCTGCTCAGAAGTCATTTAATGAGGAAGCTACACCCACACTCGCCTACAAAATGGGAATAATGCTTAGGGAAGTGCAATGGCAAATTTAAGCATTTTGCAAGTAAGGTGCAGGCTAAATCGCTTTAATTCCAGTTATCTCTCAAAACATCTTTCCTACCATTCTCAAAGAAGGGCAGAAACATTTTCCATGACCCAGGAAATATAGGCAAATAAAAAATTCAAAGCTAAAGCATCTAAATACACAAAAAAGACAGGGATGTGTAGCTAGAAGCATGGATGACTGCCTTATCTTCCAAAGGCTTGTTCATACTAAAAACTACTGCAAATGCTTGTAAAAAGCTTGAGAAAGAAAAGTCAGCCGTTTCATTTAAGGTGTTGTTGCAAGACTGCAACAGAAACCAGCCAAATGCTCAAAATTATAGTCCATTGCCATAATCACAATGCCCTCTGTAATCTGTGATCTTCGGGTTAATAAACTCGCTTGAACAGGCACCGACAAACACCATCCTATGCCCAAAACCCTGGAGGCTTCGGGAACAGCAACACAGCTGAACGACTTGCAATTTTTCTGAGCGCTGTTAAAGACAGAAAGAAGGCTGCAAGTTACACGGTGTATTCTAAATTATTTTCTACTGCGTAACGGGAGGTACAAATAAACTTTTTTCTTGTTTTTGTCGACTTGGATTATTAATTTATTTTAGTTCACTTTTGACATGCTGAAGGATGTTAAAACGTATCTAGCCATGTTTTCACTTGACATCTAGCACATGCAGTGGAATCCTATTCACGAGAGGGAGAGGAAGGTATTTGACAAAACCAGAGCGGCCTCAATATCTCAGGATAACCACACACCCAAAAAAACCCAAAATACCACCAAAAATACCCCTCAAAACTCTAAAAAGACATTTTAGCTCCAACAAGGATTATACAAATCCAGATGAGCAAACATCGCCCATGCAGGCTGGAGTCCTGCGCTCAGATCGACAAACGTCCAGCAAGGGGAAGAGCAGAGAATGCTGCCCACAAAGGGTGCTCCACAAAGACCGTGTGTCTCTTTACTGCAGGGCCCCTCCAAAGAAGTATCCAGCACTGCTTAGAAATTAATTTATGGAAATACTTGAGCCTGTACTGTTAAATGGCTGCACAAAAAAGGAACTAGACTACCTATGAATAACTGTGCCCACATTGTTTGTGTTTAGCCTGGGGAAAGAAGGGTTTTATTTCTTTGGGGGGTTTCACAAACGTTTGACTACTTGCTAAAGCAACAGTTATTGCTGAAAATAGCTTCTTTGAAAACGCAGTAACAGCTGTGTGTTCTACAGCCATACATTGCAGTGAAAGCTGCTGATTATTTAAACGCAAAACATAACCCCCACAAGTAAGAGAGCTCTCTAAATCCTAATAAAAAGCGCCAGCCCTCCTCTCCGCCAGGAGCGTGCGGGAGCAGCGAGCGCTGCAATGGTGTGTGTGCACACACCCACCGGCGCGGTGAGGGGAAAGAGCTCCTAATTGGGTCCTGCAGATGCAGCGTGTGAGCTTTGCCAACCTTGAGAAGATCTCCACGGGAGACACCCACCACAGAGCCACATCTGTGGACTTCGGCGCCACAAAAGTAGTGGTTCTTTGCTGCTTAACAGAACTCGGTGAGATTAAGATAAAATGCTTCCTCTCTACGTGGTTCTTTTAACAAATCAAGGATTTTGCATGTGACAATAGACAGTTAAACCATTTCTTTCCTCTTTTTATTTCTCTTCGGTAAATGAATAGAATTATTTTAATACTAAAAAAACTATACTACTTGTGAAAGCAACGAGTATACCTGCAGTACACAGCAACTTCTGAGAAATTAATACATGCAATTAGTGAATATCTTATTAGCTGAATATACTCTCCCCTGACAAAAGAATACCAATAAGATGGTCTCAGTTTCACCTCATAGTTATTCAGCAGTGCTGTGTGTAAAAGCCTTCTCTTCACAACAGGATCCAGAAGTCTCCCCTTGAAGAATCCAGTAAGCAATGTGCTATGCCATATTTGAAAAGAAAATTGTCACGGCGCACAAAACACCAGAAAACGCATTCCAAAGAACATTTCTCTTAAAGAGGAATCACATTCAAACTTTCCAACAGACCAGTATTATGCACGGTTTAGTACAACCAGCTGATGACATTCTGGATACATCAACTGGAAATACACAGAAGTATGTAGACATACTAAAAATTTTAATAGAGAAATTCCATATTTTATTATTTTTATCTGTTCCCTACCCTGTTCGAACAGTGCACTCAAACTAAAGGACGGTCTGCTAGGCCGCATCTGTACTAAGAAGAGGAGAAAATTGCAATTATTTTTGAACTTTGTTGCTTTTCTAAAAAGTATTAGTAGATTCAGTAGTAGGTTGTTTGACTATTGTGTCTCAGGTGCAATGGAATATTTACATTATCCATGCCTTTAGAGATCTGTTTCTGGAAAGGAATCACAATTTAAAATATAATGCTGCCTAATGGAATAAGAACAGAAGAAGAGCATGTGGCAACAGGACAAGGGGTGATGGCTTTAAACTAAAAGAGGGGAGATTCAGATGAGGTTAAAAGAAGAAATTCTTCACTATGAGGCAGTGAGTTCCTGGCCCAGGCTGCCCAGAGCAGCTGTGGATGCCCCATCCCTGGAGTGTTCAAGGCCAGGCTGGACGGGGCTCTGAGCAACCTGGTCCAGGTGAAGATGTCCCTGCCCATGGCAGGGGGTGGACTAGAGGAGCTTTAAGGTCCCTCCGAACCCAAACCATCCTATGATTTTATGCTTCTTCAAGCATAAAACTCCTACGTTTTAAGACAAAGTAAGGTACGGTCAGCCCGACCATTGGGATTTGGAGGAGGTTTTGCTTTCTTCGGCACAAGCAAGAGACCCCAGCACCTACAACCGCAATGGTGCAACTATAGCACCACCTTTAAGGTCTTTGCCATGGACTACAACAAATTGAAGGGTCTGACTGACACGATAATCAGTGAGGACCCGGCTCACAGAAGTAACTAGGTTCTTATTCTACTGACCCGAGTGACATTTACCACATAAGTACTATCATGACGGAAGACTTTCATACTACCTGCATAGCCACATTAGGAAGGATACTGGATTTCGAAGAAGGATCGGGGAACACATTCCCACATAAATTACTAGCTGCTTTTCAATAGAAGGCAGAAAACAGGACTGCTGAAAAAACAAACAAAACACCACAAACCCCACACAACCAACCTAATAGCAGCCTCACAGATCCTGAACATACTGCTCAGAGTTTGGGCATTAAGGAGATCATACTGCAGGTAAACAATTAAAGTATAGCAAATCAGATGCTATGAGAGATTTCAGAATTGATTGTTCCCATTCCTAAATTAATTGTCACATGAACAATCCCAACTAGAACCACTCTTCTGAATAACTACATGGAACTGAGATTGCTACATAAATTTAGGTGACAACATATTTTAACCACGATTGTGAGGACAGTGTCTGATCTAGTCCAGGAGACTAGAGAGCAGCTGCATGCTAACAGCACACTCGTTTTCATCCCTGGGACTCCAGGACTAAAATTAACAGCTTTCCTGTGACCTCTTGCACTATTCTGGAAAACTGTGTATCCCATAGAGAATATAAAGGGTAACAGCACACCTCCTCCACGGTGCAATCCTTCCTGGAGCTCATCTTGAAGCAGCACAAGTTTTCTCTACCCTTAATGCGATCCAGTGCCTTCAAGAAGGGGTGCAGAGCCAGGGAATTGCTGCTCACCCCCAGTAATTTAATCTGTGTTTCATGGCAGTCTCATAATCCAAGGAAGTTGCTGCTTGCTGCTCCAGAAGTGCTGAATGGCTCTGCTGGCCAAGGAGGTAAACTGACTTTTATGATTTGGTAAAACAACCCTCTTGTTTCCCCAAATCCATGTGTTTTTCTCCCTCTAAAGCAAACTATGTTATAAAAACTCAGCAGCCAAGCCTATAAATTAAAATCATCATTCTAAGATCCTGTTTTCCCCAGCACATAACTGCTAAACTTCAAACATTTCGACAGAAATAATCCACCTGCTACCGATGTTTCCAAGAGCGGGGAGTTGCTGGGAGGGTGGAGAGGATGTGACAACACACATTGGGCACATAACAAAATCTTGTCATCAGGAAGCTCCAGCATTAACAAACTTCATGAAGGACTTGAGAAGCAATAAATAAGGCTCACAAAAGCAACCTTAACATACTTCAGTGCTGTTGCTTTATATGAAACGATGAAGGCCCTTCTGAAGGCAACGTAACAAACAAAAGCAAATCATGGTGGCTACTGGTAAAACTCACAGCTTCACAGAAAAATTAGAAATTAAGTTTCCAGATGTCTACTCTTTATATGACAAGGCTGGAAGTGGAAGAAGGCAAATAAACCCATAGTCACAAAGCATTCTTGAGGCACAATCAACAACAGAGCCTAGATCCTCTGTCAGAAGTGTTCTAATTTTTCCAGTCTCCCCCATCCTATGTTGCTCCTTTGCCTCCTGGTTTAAAACCCAAAATATTTCAGGAGACAGTAGTTCAGTGTATTTTGAAATAATGTTTGATAAAACAATATGAATACAGATTGCTATGGTTTTCTGTTATCATGAAAAACAGGAATTGCTCGGTCTCATTATGCAGGAATTTATACCACGCTCATACCTGTGAATCTTGACCAATCTTAACTGTCCCAATAGAGGTGGAAATATCAAAAGAGTGAAACATTAATTCAAATAAGTTTTTGACAAAAAAAGATACAGATCTCCTACTTTAGAACAGCACACCAAATGTATCACCTCAAATTGCACTTATATTCTGTGTATTGCTTAAAAAACAAAGGTGTTAACAAGGAGAACGAGAACCATATTTCTCTAAAAAAGTCCACATTAAAAATGGAGAGAAGTTGGAAGTGAAGAGTTACGTGGAATCCGTCTCACCAGCAGAGTTTTCCATCTAGTAAATTAGTCTGAATTTAATTCAGGCACTGTGATAATAAGACAATCTACCTGCTCAGCTACCATGAGAATGATACTAATGGAATTACCTAGACAATCTGGACACATCAAATATATTTGAGAGGCTGTTTCACAGTGAGGTCACCCAGTACTAAAGTCTGATGAACTAATTTTGCTAAGAGATTTCAGTGCTCTAGTTTACAGAACATTGTGTCACATGAGAAAAATCTCCTGGGAAACTTGGCCTTAGGAAAGAGAATGTCAGTAGGTGAAGATTGCTAAAGCTGGCCAACTGGATGCTCGGGCAACACGCTGACAGCAGAAACTGTTCATGAAGCATCTTTGGAACAAACCATATTAAAAGACCTAAAAATTGCATCATGATGGCCATTAGAGAGCTTTAACATGCTAACTCTGGAATCAAAAAGGCAACCTAACGTGCAACCTCAGCCTTCCTCGGTGGTTTTAGAAATACAGATGGTACCAGTGTCAAGCGCTACAAATGGGATGGTCTGAAGATTATTCAGAATGGCTCCAGGAAGTCAATATGCAAAACAAAAAAGGAAGAAAGCAAGCAAGCTAACACAGAAACCCCACCAGTTCGCTTTAGTTGTTAGAGGACATTTTTAAAAGTCACGGGGGGAAAAAAAAAAAAATAGAAAAGCTGTAGGAAATACCTTAAAAAAAAAAAAAGTCTGACAGAATCAGTAGGGGACGCCTGTAACTAATGAGAAAATACAGGCACGCTGGAGAGGAAGATCAGGTCAGAAATGCCAGATATGATGGAAGAACTGTATGATGTGACAGTGGAGGCCCTGGAGACAACAGACAAAGGTAGAAAAAGCAGAGAAAGAGACGGCGCTCGAGAGATGGTGCCGAGAGAGAGAAAAGAGCAGGTTTTCTAGCAGAGAGAGAGGTGTGGGGGGGGAAAGCTGAGGACCCAGGGAGAGCCGATATCTAAGAACCCAAAACTGTTTGCCAAGCCTATTTACACTGGTCTAATCACGCAGAGTTGACAGATCTCAAACTAGGAGCGTAGTGGGGAGGGAACAGTGAAGATAAGAACAGGCAAGAAGGTAGATGGTAGATTGCGTTAAGTTTTTGAAAGAGCTTTTGCTAAAGCAGTTTTAAAGAAAGGTGGCCACCATATGCAGCAGAGATCTTGTGAAGGATGAAAGGAAGAAAGAACGAAGCTGCAGATCATGCTGATGCCAAACAGACAATGAGCGTGGAGAAAGCGGCCTCGGAAAAGCCAGAGAAAACACTAAACCCAAAAGAGAGGGATAAGAAAGACCACCCAAGAACACGAGGAATCAAAGTACTAAAGAACAGCAGATTAGAGGACAGAAAAGAGACTGTAGATCAGTGGCCAGAAGCAGAGAAATCTCATTTTATAATCTGTGCTGCCTGAAGAGCAAACAGGCAATACAGAGCTAGAAAAAAAAAATTCATTATAATACTGTACAAGAAGGAAATTAAAGTAACATTAAGAATGTCCATGACATAGCCCTGCCACAAGTACCAGAGAAAATTAATTAAAAAGTTATTTTAAAAAGGACTCAGGTCTATCATCAGAAAAAGGAAAGCAATGTTTAGTTGATTCTACACCTATTAATTTATTTTTAATGGGGAAGCACCAAACTTTCAGCTCGTCTTCTGGACTTCAAGCTCTCGTGATTTTCTTTGCAGACAGTAGAGTACGCCAGCAGCAGTCATACAGGTATTCAGAATTAAACCAGCACTAAAACTTACATTAGAATAACGCATACAGGCTGTATCCCTCTTCAGTACGCTTTCCAGCACCATAGAAACACAGTTGTTTAATCAGCATTGGGCCAAAAACAAATGAGAAAAACAAAACAAAAACACATAGAGAAAACTCAGCTCATAACTGCCCACGTTCACCAGGTCTTACCATGGAGATCCCAGCCCAGCAGAGGAAGGAGGGTTGTTCAGAGAACAGCTGTAATGTGCAGCACGTTAAATGAATCTTAAACATTTGAAGGAAAAGAGATAAATAGGAATCTAAGGACTACGCACAGCTGATTTTGTTGTGAAACGTTACCTCCTCATATACAATAAAACCATTATTCATGTATTGCTATAAGAAGGGGAAAAAATCCCGAACAAACAAAACTGAAAATCACACAAGAGACAGAATCACAGAGGAAGTGGCACTTTTCAGCAACAAGTGTTTACAGAATTTAGGCGGTTACTACAAAGAGATACTTTTGGTAGAACTCAAAAGCACCAACGTAGAGCAATTCCACCACCCTTGCTCTTACAGGGAGCATCGCAAACTGCTCTTTGTCAGCGCTTCTCTCTCCTCAGTGTGAGCAATGTCACCGCATCAGGCCTCTCCTGAACCATGACGCTTCCCTCCACGTATGATCAGAAATATTGATTGAGATGTAATTTAAAAATAAGTAACTTAGATGATGAACATCAAAGCATACAGAAAAGAATTTCAAGACAAGATGCTGGTGACAGTTGCAGTTCTGTGCTGCTTGAGAATCACCTAAAGCACACAGCTTTAGCACGGATCTTACGAAGGGAGGAGGGAAAAGCTGTTTGGAGTTTTTAGCACCACAGCTGAAGGCCTGGATTCTGGCACACACACCAGCTGAGTGAAGAAATTCAGCTCCACTCCCTCACCCAGTCTTACACTGGTGAAGATTTCTCCTTGATACAGGCCAGGTGAGTTTTGTAACAGCTGGCTACGCCTCTGTTTTTTTTTATTTAGTAACACCTGAGTAGTACAAGCAGATGTAGTGTATTAAAAAAAAAAAATGCAAGCTAATCACCCATTGGACTGTTGATTTTGTAGATAACGTCCCAAATCGCTCATTTTTATACACAATACAGACCAAAAGCAAATTCTGCCTCAAACTTGTTTCGGTAAAACTTGTTTCCATAAAGTCTCTAATGCAGGCACCAACGGTTGCATAATGTGTGTGCACTACTAGATGTGGGTGAATTCATAGTGACCTCTCTTACACACGCAGCTGCTTTAAGAGCTACGAAAGCCTTCCCAGTATAACCAGTGCAGTGGAACAGTAGACTCCCACCAAAGGGATGGTTCTATTCCCACACTTTCCAGCCCCTCCCTTGCGTGGGACGCAGACACCGTGCAATCGCTATATAAATCAGTTCAGTTCCCCACATCACAGAAGACTACATTTCTGCTTAGTTTTGGGGAGGCCAATTTTCCATCAGATGGGCTTGCTGAACCAACCCTTGTCCCTCCTGCAGCCACACCACTGGATTTTATGCAAAGGGACAGGCGAGGCAAACAATAAGCAGAAAGGGAGCAGAAACAAGCAGTGCAGTCCCTTTCACCAAGAACCTGCAGCTGCTCCAAGCAAAGGGAAACAAGAAACGACACTGAAGTACAAGTGCAAAGCTCTGTCAAAACGCACCTGACTGTAAGGCCAGGATCTGCAAACCAAGTCACACTCTTTACTTGCAGCCTCCCACTGAAACATCTCTCCTTACTCCTGTCCTTAAGGAACCTTTTCCAAATGCTGGCTCTGCTTTACAGTGTGTAGTTAATAGCAGCATTAAATGAAAAATATCAATGACGTGAAAACATCTGCAAAACAAATTCACAAAAGAGCGCTTTTAGTTTGTATTTATTTGTCTACCTCTGTCCTACTCTGAAGCAAACAGCCCTGTAACAGCTGCATGAACAACATCACTCTTTCTTGGTTAAGACTTGCTCTTATTCCCTAGTTAAAAATGCAATAAAGTACAAATGCATTTACATTTGTGGAGAACTACTATGCCATCTTATGACCATATGTACAATTTAGACCAACTGTTTATATCACTGTTGCCACACGAAGTGAGAAAACTCATCTCTACCCTAACAGGGGAGTAGGAGTCACAGAGTTGGGTACACATTAAGTGCTACCAAGGCCTGTCAACACACAGCAGAATTACCTCCGAGACGCCCTGAAAGGCCAGTAAGAAAATACAACTTACCCGCAACCAGAATAAAAACCCATGCAACAAGCAGGACTAGCATGCAACAGATACCTCTGGACACCACAATAAGAACTAGCTGCCCCACGCCAAAGAACATGTATGTATATATGCACTAGGAATTTACATTACAAGCCTGTACACATCTCCAGTTGGTTTGCTTTGCCATTCTGACACAGGAACATATTTGGGTTGACTGAAAAAATGCAGCCCCTTTTGAAAGGCTGTTTTGTGTCACTGCAAACATCTGCTGCATATATTGCTCCCTGTAGGAATAAGCCTCTAACAGGAACCTAAATTCACTGGATGAGCCAGAACACCTACAGTACAAGACACAAGCAGAGGGCAAACCCCACCACAGAACTGCTGCCTGGCCTCTTCGGGCAGAGGGGCTCACATGGAACTGCACCTGGGATGCTCAGGGACAGCCTGAGCATAAACACATACATACATGTATATACGTACACAACTAGGACCTGCTAACTGCCAAACTCCACAAAAAGCTAATTTGTGGCTAACTGTTCCACACTTTAAACCTTTTCCCTCCCCTGACCACACAAACTTCTACAAACTCTACCTCAAAAGCTCACCTGTTGGCCATTCCAAAAGGTCTCCTCCCTCAGTTTGTTTTCCTCAATCAGTATTTATCACATGTGTCATTCATTATTGCCCAAAGCAAGTCTCTTATTCTCATTATGACAGACTTTTTCCTCTGGTAGCCTTCACCTTTCTTCTCCCAATACACATCAGCAGCACTCATATTTTTTTTTTTTATTTTCTCCTTCATCCATGCTAGTTATTAAGGCAACTTACCCCTTCTCAAGATTATGCAGGACAATTATTCTATTGATTCCTGATCTCACCTGTCTCTGTACCTCTGACATTTCTTTCTGGATATCCCACCATT